>CM061135.1:118066515-118359582 GCA_030789695.1 Scilla litardierei | reverse complement strand
TATTATACGATTTGATAAAATCAATTTAGTTAGAAGATACTGAATACGATTTGATTATTAAGATAGAACTTGGATTATAAGGGATTTGGTTAACAAACATATATATAGTCAAGATATTAAAAGAGAATTTGGATAACCCATATAATTAAGATATTGAGAATTTAGGTGGGATAATTTATTCGGTTAAGTTTTTGATATGAAGATTAAGGGGAAAATGATAAGATCATTTGTTAGGAGTTGTTGGATTTAGGAGATCAAATTAATATATCGTGATCCGTCTGGTTAAGATATCGGAATTCAGATTAGATTAGGAAAATTCTTTCATCAAATGATTTTGATATTCATTTTGGTTGGAGAATCGGTTAGCTAGATTGTGTTTGGTTAAGATATTTCGATTTGAGAGATCGATTTGGTTAAGATGTCATTCGATTACTACGATTTCGCCCCTGTAACCAACATCAACCAAAAGTATAAACGCGATCGTTAAGTCACGAAATCGAGCTATAATAAATAATAATAATAATAATAATAATCATCATCATCATCATCATCATGCATACTAACACTCTAATAATCACCATGTTACATACGAAATACATGTATACAGAAACAGGCCGTTACATCCTACCCACCTTATAAAAATTCTGTCCTCGGAATTTAATAAGGCTACGGGAATGTAATGACTGACAGAATCAAATGAGTTTTGGATAGGCATGGATGTGGACGATTCAAATGGATAACTTGAAGCAGAAGGGGGATGACATAAATGTCACGATGGGAATCAAGTGAATCAATAATAAGGTAAGGATATGATCACAAAAAAGTAAGGATGACCAGGGAATGGTATTGTGGGTCTACTACGAGGTATTTCTATGGTTGTCGACGAAAGAATGAAATGTCGAATCTGATTTCAAGATCGAGGGGACTTTGTTGGGCCAACTAATGTTTAGAAATCCTAAGGCTAGGATTTCTTAGTGAACAAGGATGTGATAGAGAATTCAAAGAGAGATGTTTTTTAGAATCAAGATTGTAATCTTACATGTGTTGTTTGGAGTATTTTGCATAGCACGACCTGCATGGGCCACCACTAAAACCTGTCACGCCCCACTTCCCATTATACTTAGGAGCGAGGACGATGGGGGGTCCGCATGTGCTTAAAACAAGTAGGAGGTACTTTTTCTATTCTTCCTCCTTGGTTTAAGCACATTACGCATCTGTGTGATAACATCCTTGCAGATTCTTGCATGCAAACTCAACAACACAGATAAATATTTATTTACAATCTCGAATCTCAAAAAATGGTTTACAACAATGAATGAAAAGAAGGAGGAGGGTCTACGCCCATACAAATTTTGAAAGAAACAACAATGTACAAAAATGATGCGAAGGCACATCGCTCCTAAGCGAAGGAACTTAGCGGCAAGGCACTCCTGATCAACCTGCTCAGTCACTAAGCAAAACTCCCATGTGAACCTGTCTAATACCTGACGTATATTTCACAAGACAAGAAATATACGTCAGCGAGGGTCGCTCGGCAAGATTTAAAAAGATAAAAAGAAACTTGACCCTCGGCAAGGTTTTCAAAAACGATTTATGGCAATATGAATGACAAAATTGAATTTACATAGTTAATACTGTCAGCGTAAGAAATGTATGAGCACGTCAAGCGTATTGCATAAACAGTGGCATTGCAAGTGTAGTGTGTACAGCAAATAGCGTGGCATGTGTAGTGTGTACAGCAAATAGCATGGGAAGTGTAGTGTGTATAGCAGATAGCATGACAAGTGTGGTGTGTACGCAAATAGCGTGGCAAGTGTAGTGTGTACAGCAGATAGCGTGGCAAGGGTAGTGTGAACAGCAGGTAGCATGGCAAGTGTAGTGTATACAACAGATAGCATGTCAAATGAAGTGTGTACAGCAGATAGCATGTCAAGTGTAGTATGTACAGTAATAAACATGGTATTAGTACACGAACAAGGTAGGAGCAACTAGTAGAGTACGCAATTCTCAATAGTAACAACATGAGTAGAAAGAACGTGATAATCAATCAAGTGTGCCTAGTGAAAAGCCCAATGTCTGAGGGGGAAAGTGACTAGTATTACACCCAAGCCAACGGAAGCTACCCGTGACTCTCTACTCACCGACCCGGCCAGGTATCGGTCAAGTTCACCACGAGAGTGCAATCTAGCATTCCAGCCTCTACTACATTGAACCCCAAGTGTTCTGCTGGAACACGAGCCAGCCTAATCTATATTACAAGCACGAGCTTGTCAACTCACATGACATCACGATTTCACGATTTCGCCTCGCATGAATTCATAATTCCACGATTCCAAGTATTCCATTCCGTCAATTTGTTTCATCAGTACGCATTCAATTACGTGTGCACGAGCATATTAAGTTATCCACTTGCATTATGGTAGGACACGATAATAACGATTCTTGGTTTAACAAATAACGTAACAACACTTTAAAAACAGGTAGAAAAGAATGCACACTTGCCTGAAGCGACGCGATCTGGGTATCCGAGCGGACGTACAAGGGACGTACGAAATTTTATCCGTGCCGACAGATATAAGATAATGAGCTAAACGCGGTTTGAATAAAACTGCCACAATACGTTGCTTATACTATTAATGGTGGGGTTATCTATAAATACAACAGGATATATTAATGTAATATACTACTACTTATAGACTAACATTTAAAATGACCCATCTGTACAATATATCATATATCATTACATACAATGAGTTACTGTTCACCTTCCCAGTTCATAACTAGTTCTGAGTTAAAAGCGTAAGTCTCAAGGCAGCGCGTGTCAAACGAATCATTTAATTATCAACCTCTATTAAATAAACTCTTATATAATAACAACATAACCCTTCTCACCCCTTCATTACCTCTGTATCTTCTTCCTCTTTCCTTCTTGCTTTCGTTTGTAGGGGCTCAAAGGGCTGATCGATAGGGCAGCAAGGGCAGCGGCGAGCGTTGGCGGTATGGCGGTGCGTCACCAGTGGTGACCAAGATCGAGCTTCATGGTCGAGGGGAGGAAGCTCGGAGATGGGTTCGAGGAATGGTGGTTGCGGAAGGGTGGCTTGACGGTGGCAGCGAGGTGCAGGGTGAAGTCGCCGGTGGAGATCGGAGTAAGGGCGGGGCGCTAGGCTTCGGAGAGCTAAGGTGGAAGGGGTCGCTGGGTAGGGAGACGACGGTGGGATCAGTTCGGCGACTGGCTTGGATGAGTAGGGCTTTGGGTAGGGCTTCAGTGCCTGGGCTCTCGGAGGAAAGGGCTAGCTGCGATCTAAGAAGAGGGGGGTGAGCGGGGAGATCCGGCAAGAGGGGGAAGATGGTTGGGCTTGCGTGGAGGTGACGCCCCCCAGTTGGTGTGTGCAATAATACGATTGGGGGCGTGAGATTTAAATATTTGTAACCGCAAGCGCACGGTGTTGTAGTGTGGCTTGGGGGTCGAACTCAAGGAGGCGTGGATGTGCTTGTGTCAAAGAGGATCAAATTCACCCCATGGGCGAGCTAGCCCGGATCTAATGATGGGTTGTCACGGTAAATGGAATGCAAGGTATAGACAATATAAAGGAAAAACCCGGGACTCTGGCTTCCACCCTATCATGCGATTCTCGCCGATACGGCCTACGGGTAGGATAGCGATCGGAATTAGGGTCTATTGGTGAGACGTTGCCTCTGAAAGTGGTACCAGCGTCCCATGGGCCTGATATTCCGGTCGGTGCCCAGGATGATACACCGGACTTCCCGGGTTCGGTCAGTGGGCACTCCCGTGTCCATTAACACTGACCGACTCCGAAAGCACTAAGCTCGCAACGATAACTCCCAACGTCTCATCCTGCCGCTCCCGCACGCTAGGATTCGACATCTACGCAAAGGGCGCGAGCTATGGCTAGGGAGTCAACCGCCAAGTTTATTCCCCCTTGGCCCAACGGTCAAAAGCAGTCTTTTTCCCGTCGATGACAATAAAACGCCATGTGTAACCAGTAGATTCCTAATCCATATCGATTTTCTAGCCCTATGGATGCATCGGGAAGAACCCACGAAGGGGTTTCCGCCAAAATCCCGGATTTGGGAACTACTCACACATATTTAGTAAAAAGCGATCTAAACAGAAATCGACCGTCAAAATCATAATCAGACAATAGAAATGCAATGGTAGTAAAGCAATTAAGATAATACTAAAGTTTGACAAAGATCCGAAAACTTACAAAAACTGGGAAATTACAGCCGTCACAAAATGAAGAAAAAAGTAAAAAATAATCAACTCCGTTTCTGGAAACCTAGGGGTCCTATATATAGAAAACGATATCACCCGATCGGTTGACAAGTCAACCGATCGGGTGATCAGCTTCAAACTTTGGCAGCGAGATACGGGACTTCACCCGGCCAGGATGAACCGGTCGGGTGAAACATGGATGTGACCGGTTGGATCTTGGTGCCGACCGGGTGAGGAGACCGGTTGGATCTTCGTGTCTTGGCTTTGGAGATTCAGCTACAGATGAACCGATCTGGTGAAAGTCACCCGATCGGTTGGCAATCAGCTTCAAATTCCAGAGAGCTTTGGGCTTTTGAACCGGCCTTTGAACCGACCAGGTGACTTCTTGTGAGCTCCAAGCTGTGACCGGGTGGTGCACGCGTGCATCACCCGATCGGTTAAAGATGACCAACCGATCGGGTGAGGGGCTGAAAGATGATATCATCGTCGTTTGACCCCCTGGATCACGCGTGACTCCTCCCGTTGCTCCGGGGACTTGCGATATCGTCGTTTTATGTCCCCTACGCCAGTAAACTCCTGCAAAATACGGAAAACACGGAAAAGTGAAAGAAAACATGAGAAAACGAATATAAGACGGCGGTAAATAACTGAAAAACGCGGAAGAAAACGTGCGCAAATATATGAAATATAAACGCACGTCTAAATCCCCCAAGCTGAACTCTTCCTCGTCCTCGAGGAAGACGAGTGAGAGTAAGAGCTCGGAGAGAGAAAATAGAGAGAAAGAGAGAAAAAGAAAACTCTATATCCTAGATCACCCGTCAGGGCCAACAAAATCAAAAACGACACACCAAGCAAGCAAACGCTAAATCGCATCACTAAACCAAGGAATACGAGTCCAGACAAGTGCCGTGGGCCCACGCGGTGAAGCGCGAGTGAGTGTGGTCGTGTGCTAGCAGACGGTGTCACTATCTACGATGTGCGAATAAGCTCGATATACACAAATCCAGGAAATGACCCAAATATCGATTCGAATTGAATAAAGCGGTGAATATATAGTCCAAGCATGCATGAGAATAGAGAGAGAATCGAAACATATCATGCGTCAGGGACTCCACAACTAGGGTTAAGGAAATCACCACACTATAGCCTAGATAATATCTAAAAAGTTCCTAAGCCAAGTGTTTTCGAAAACGATGGGGGTTGAGATGATGTGGAGTAGAACACTCGGTGCAAATTCTCGCCTTCCCTTTATTCTCGGCAAGTAGGAAAAGATATTCACACGGGAATTTTTTGGGTTTTGGGTATTTGTATATTTTTTGGATTTTTGGCTATAAAATTTTTCTTTCTTTTATTTTCTCTTCTTTTTGGGTTTTTCTTTTCTTTTCTATTTTTTTTATTTTTTTTATTTTTGGGTTTTTGGCTTTTGGCTATATACATGTGTACTCTCCCAAGTGGGAGAACGGTACACGACGAGGGGATTTACACCAAGTAAAACAAAAAAGAAATCGGAGTCTAAACACTTGGGCAAAGGAAACTATTCTCTCTAGTTAGAGCATGGGCTAAATGGGTTATCCTAGTCCTTAATTGTGGAATCCCGACACATGCGAAATGATGCATACGATATATATATATATATATAATCATGCATACAGAAACAGACAAGAGAGGCAAATACCGCATTATTCATATCGAAGCGTGATAATCTAGGGGTCATTCCTGGACAGGTATATAAAGTAAAATCACAAAGCAGAAGCACACCAAACAGCTAGGCACGACACACGACTCACAAAAAGCTAAGTGGACCCACGATGCATGAAATGCAAGAGGACTCGATATCCTAGGGTTAGTGAATGTGATTATCGATGCCATGCTAGGCGTGTGTGAGATTTCGTGGCAATTCATCATATAGGGTTCATTTCTAGGAGAAGGAGATAAAAAGAAGAAAAGAAAAATTTAAAACACGATCAAAACGACACAAAAACGAAAAAGAAAGACTCAAATGACGCACAAAGTGCGACTCCCCCAAGCTGAAATTTGCATTGCCCTCAATGCAATAAGAGTATGGGAGGGCAATGAAAATGGGAGGGGTACGCACTGACACAAAAAGAAATGAAAAACATGGAAAACACAGATACGAAACTGAAAATAAAGAAAAATCAAAATCAAACCACACGACATAAAAATAGAAAAAGAAAGAAAGAAAATGATACGACACGACAAATGAAACAAGCACACACACAAAGAAGACAAAACACGACAACACACCCAAAAAATGTAAGGGGGAGGTTAATCGGAGTCGCTGGCGGTAGAATGGTAAGGGGATGGCGAGGAGGGTGGTGAATAATGGTAGAAGGAATCCTCCGAGGACGAAGGAGAGGGTGTACGAATAGGAGAAGGAGGAGCAACAGGCAGGACAACCGGAGGATCGGGAAATATCGGTGGATCGTGGTGGATGATGGTGGGACGGGGTGGACCGATACACGGGTGCCAATCGGGAGGGTCTATGGGTGGGAAGTGAACAAGTGAAGCATACCAAGGATCTGGGTAGAACTCCCAGGGCAGGTGTGTAAGGCGTAAGGGGAAACGCTCTGAAGATGAGGGTGGGAGGATGGCAAAAGGGGTGCAGGCGGGACTATAGAGGTAGGCTGCACGATCCTCCCCGAAAGGAGTAAGCATACCGATAAAGATCAAGTAGCCACGATCGATACGGTTACGTCCCGGGACAATAGGGAGGTCGGTGGGCATCCTCAAGACAAAGCTGACAATAAGAGTGACAATTCCCCTGCAGCAGATAGAGCCAGAAGCTGTGCGGCTGACGGATAAGAGCTCGTGGACGATCCAATGAGCGGTGCTTAGGGGGAAAGGGATTTTTCCATGAATCCGGTCATGGGACATGGCGTAGAGAAAGAGCAGCTCATCCCTAGACACCGTGGATACATCAACACGAGCGAAAATGGTGTTGGCAAGGAAGCAGTGAGCGAAACGATAGCAAGGGTGTATGATGTAGGAGGCGAGGGCTACCGCAGGAAAAGAGGTATATCGAGTGAATCATTGCCAAACACCATCAGCCCAGAAGTGAGAAAAGATGTCAGATCGGTCATGAGTAGACCATTCGACATGGCAATCGAAGTTAGGGAAGAGTAGATTGTTGTTAAGCTGGACAAAGCTCATGGAAAAATTACAATTGAAGGCCCGGAAGGTGAAACCATGATCAGACACCTCGAGAGAACTGAGGAATTCGAGTGTGAGATTTCTGTGTGTATTGGCTTGGGTCCGCAGAAGATAATCACAACCTATGAAGCGAAACAGTGCACAGACGCCCCTAAAGAGTCCAAGAGATTGTAGGGTAGGGAAGTCCGCGAAAAGAGTAGGTCGGATAGGGCGATGAAGGAGGGCTTGTAAGCGATCGGATTGCTCCTCAGACGTAGGGTTTATGCCAAGGAAAGAGGGTGAAAAGGGTCCGTAAAGCGGATTACGGCGTGAAGATGAGGCAATCTCTTTCCCTTTTCTAGACATGGCGACTATGTGGATGGCGAAAAGGAAAGTGGAGCGTGCCTATGATGATTATAAAGCAGGTGAAGCAGGATATAGCACCAATTCAGGACATTACAGATAAGGTAAGAGATGTGTAGAGTGGAAAGGTGTTACCCATCAATGTAGAAAGATCAAGTCCCCGGAGGACTCACGCAGTATAAGGAAGCGATTTGGGAAGCCGCCGCTCGCTGATCCGACAAGATACTGGATTTTCGAAAATCTGGGGCTAGGGTTAGTGTTTGGATGTTTTGTGAGTGAATGTTGTTGATGGGAAGGGTGGTGATTGGGGGTTGGGTTTGAGAAATGAGTGAGGATGAGGGTTTAGGGGTAATGGGGTAGACGAGGGAGATCGATTTGGCAGTTGGAGGGGGAGAGATCACGCGACTGGAAGTTTGGGGGTCGGGGTCGCACGAACAGGGATATTTATAGGGGCGAAAGTCACCCGATCGGGTGATGTTTCACCCGATCGGTTGGATAATTTTTGAAAATATCTCGTCGGCCAATGGCTACAGGTGAACCAACCGGGTGGGTAGTCACCCGATCGGTTGACCGCTTCCCATATTTTTCCGAGAGCATGTGACATTTCACCCGGTCACTCACCCGTCCGCAGTATTACTCAACCGATCGGTTGATGTGATCTCCAAATTTCCCGAAAGTTCAGCTCTACCCACACGGTCAGCGACCCGGTCTCAGCTGTCTTCACCCGGTCGGTTGGCCAATTCCTCAAAATTCCCGAGAATTCTTGTATAGATCACACGGTCTGTCACCCGGTCTCGGCTGGCTTCACCCGATCGGTTCGTTGAGTGACTGATATGGCCGTTAGCTGATACATCCCACCCGATCGGTTGAGTTATCAACCAATCGGTTGGGGTCTTATTTTCTGCAAAAAACACGAATGCCCTAAGTCCCTCAACGGAAGTTTTCACGACTGGATTTATTTATCAAAAATAGAAAGATTAAGCTAAAAATAAACTTAAGAACAAAGGTCGGAATTTAGAGCATGGGTTGCCTCCCATGAAGCGCTTTTGTTTAACGTCGTTTGCTCGACGCCTCTTTCGGTGGTCAATTTGGATCCGGGGGGTCTGAAGACGCGTTGTCAGTCGTTGAGACTCCGACCAGAGAGAAACCCGGGTCTCCCACCGCATAGTGTTTCAGACGCTGCCCGTTGACTTTAAATGGCTCATCCCTTCCCATTATCTCAATAGCCCCATGAGGGAAAACCTTGGTGACGCAGAATGGTCCCGACCACCTTGACTTGAGCTTTCCAGGAAAGAGCTTCAGGTTTGAGTTGAATAGGAGAACTAAGTCCCCTTCCTTGAATTCCCTCTTCAAGATGTGCTTATCGTGCCACCGCTTCAGCTTCTCCTTGTAAATCCTGGCATTCTCATAAGCGTTAAGTCGGATCTCGTCGAGCTCGTTAAGTTGTAACTGCCGATGCCCACCTACCTCCTTGGCGTCGAAGTTTAGATTCTTGATAGCCCAAAATGCCTTATGTTCCAATTCCACAGGCAGATGGAAAGCCTTCCCATAGACAAGCCGGTAGAGGGTTGTGCCGATCGGAGTTTTAAATGCCGTCCTGTAGGCCCAAAGCGCGTCAGGAAGTTTCGATGACCAATCCTTCCTATAGTTGGCCACCGTCTTTTCTAGCATTCTTTTAATCTCCTGGTTAGAGACTTCCGCCTGACCGCTGGTCTGCGGGTGGTATGCACGCCCCACCCGGTGTTGTACCATGTACTTTTTCAAGAGAGCCTCGAATTTCTTCTCTATAAAGTGGCTCCCTCCGTCACTGATCAGGACTCGAGGTATACCGAACCGCGGGAAGATGTTGTTTTTAAAGAACTTGGCCACCACTCTGGAATCATTGGTTGGACTGGCTATCGCTTCAACCCACTTCGATACGTAGTCCATGGATACCAAGATACTGGTTCCCTGAAGAGGAAGGGAACGGTCCCATAAAGTCCACTCCCCACACATCAAAGATCTCTACCTCTAGGATGTAGTGTTGAGGCATCTCATTCCGCTTGGAGATATTTCCCGTCCTTTGGCATTTGTCGCAGGCCTGGACATAAGCATGTGTGTCTTTGAAGAGGGTTGGCCAGTAGAATCCGCTCTGGAGAATTTTCGCAGTAGTCTTGTAAGTGCTCGCATGCCCTCCACATTGCTGACCGTGGCAGTGGGAAATTATGGAGGTCGCCTCAGTTTCAGGGATGCATCTTCGTATCACCCCATAATTGCAGGTTTTGTACAGATGGGGGTCATCCCAATATAATTTGCGGACCTCATGGAAGAATTTCTTCTTCTGCTGGTAGCTCACATTGTGGGGGACGATGGCACAAGCCAGATAATTTGCGATGTCGGCGTACCAGGGGGTCCAGGAGGAAGAGACGGAGAAAAGATGCTCGTCAGGGAGCGAATCATCGATCGACGTAGCGTTTAAGTCGAGGGTAGACATCCTGGACAGGTGATCGGCAACAACATTCTCCGCCCCCTTCTTGTCTCTGATTTCTAGGTCGAATTCCTGGAGGAGGAGAATCCATCTAATGAGCCGCAGATTAGCTTCCTTCTTGCTCAATAGGTATTTGAGAGCCGCATGATCTGTGTGCACGATCACCTTAGCACCAACGAGATATTGCCGGAACTTGTCCATAGCGTAGATGACCGCTAACAATTCTTTTTCCGTGGTAGTGTAATTCATTTGGGCGGCGTCAAGGGTCTTGCTCGTATAATATATGACATGCAGATTTTTATCCTTCCTCTGCCCCAAGACGGTGCCAACCGCATAATCACTAGCGTCGCACATCAGCTCGAAGGATAGATTCCAGTCCGGTGGCTGTATTATGGGCGCAGAAATCAAAGCTTGCTTCAGGGTGCGAAAGGCTTCCATACACTCCTCGTCGAAGACGAAAGGCGCGTCCTTCACGAGGAGTTGGGTCAGCGGCCTGGAAATCTTCGAGAAGTCTTTTATAAAGCGGCGATAAAACCCCGCATGTCCTAAAAAACCACGGACTCCTCGAAGATTGAGGGGTGGCGAAAGCTTTTCAATCACCTCAACTTTAGCCTTATTAACCTCGATTCCCCTCGATGAGATGACGTGACCCAGCACAACCCCTTCTTGTACCATGAAGTGGCATTTCTCCCAGTTCAGGACTAATCCCTTCTCTTGACATCTCTCCAGGACTTTAGTTAGATTACTGAGGCACGAGTCAAACTTAGTTCCATAGATGGAAAAATCGTCCATGAAAACCTCCATGATGTCCTGGGAGTAGTCGGAGAAGATAGCGGACATGAGTCTTTGGAATGTAGCAGGGGCGTTACAAAGTCCGAACGGCATTCTTCTATAGGCATATGTCCCAAATGGGCAAGTGAAAGTCGTCTTCTCCTGGTCATCGTTATGAATAGGGATCTGATGAAATCCGGAGTACCCGTCCATGAAACAGAAATAGTTGTGCTTCGCTAGCCTCTCGAGCATCTGATCAATGAAGGGGAGAGGGTAATGATCCTTCCTCGTAGCCTTGTTCAGCTTTCTATAGTCAATGCACATCCTGTATCCCGTGACGGTCCTCGTTGGTCTTAGCTCGTTTTTCTCGTTGTGTACCACCGTCATTCCTCCTTTCTTGGGTACGACATGCACCGGGCTAACCCAGCGACTATCGGAGATATGATATATGATACCGGCATGTAGAAGCCTAACAATCACCTTTTTCACAACTTCCATCATTATGGGATTTAGCCTCCGATGCGGCTCAATCGAGGAGGCTTGCTCATCTTCAAGCAGTATTCTGTGTGAGCAGAGGCCTAAGCTAACCCCTTTTAAATCTTCAATTGCATATCCGAAAACTCCTTTAAACCTTTTTAAAAGACTAAGAAGTTTGGTCATCTGGTCTGCAGGCAGCGAGGAGTTCACTATGACCGGCAGGGTCGAGCCCGTCCCCAAATATTCATACTTTAGCCCCGGGGGTAACTCTTTCATCTCAACTTCATGAGGCCCCGACGCATACTTCTCAAGCTGAGCATCCTCAAGCGAAAGGAGTTCTTCGTGGATTTCTTGAAAGCCAGCATCCGGAACCTCACTCCCAACCGTGGTTCCGCATGGCAAAGTCTCGCAAGGTATTGTGGGAATGACCGAGGAAGGCATTGGGTCTCTTTCAAGCTCATAATAATTATCCGGGAAGAAGGCTTCTAAGTGAAAACAGGTTTCAACAGTCAATGGTTCCACACAACTGTTTCTAGCTTCCTCATTGTCCAAAGATCCGGGATGCTCGATAGAAGTCTGCAAGGAATAGATCGGTTCCTGCCCAACGTAACCGACAGACTCAGCCTGATGGTTCTCCTGACAAAACTCTGCGAACAATTCTTCCTCACTAAACTCGGAACCGGGAATGTCGATATATGCCACTTAATCATGAGGAAAGAGAGTTGCCGTGGCAAGGTGCAGCTGCATATCATGATACCTCCTCTGATTTTCCACAGCGGCAGCCAGAAGGGATAATATATTCGAAGTATTTAGGGATTCTGCCAAGCTTCGTGCCAAACAGCGGATGTGGTGTGAGTGATCCAAGATGTCTGCCGAAACTGCATTCAACATCCTCGTCGTGGGGCAGAGAACCTATAAGAAAGGAGAGAGAGAACTGCACAAATAGCAAACACGTCAAAACCACGGGTTGCATAAATGGGAAGCGAATGTAGCGATGGCAGCACGGCGATTCAGTCAAATAGTTCTATACAATTGCTATCTGCAATATGTACAAGTGAAATTAAAAGGTATTGAGTGCGAAAATTATCGCGAGGTAGGGATGAGAGCTAGATACAAGGGTTCATGAAATCAAAAAATAACAAGCACGTTGCCTCCCCGGCAACGGCGCCATAAATCTTGACGCCCCCCAGATGGTGTGTGCAATAATACGATTTGGGGCGTGAGATATAAATATTTGTAACCGCAAGCGCACGATGTTGTAGTTTGGCTTGGGGGTCGAACTCAGGGAGGCGTGGATGTGCTTGTGTCAAAGAGGATCAAATTCACCCCATGGGCGAGCTAGCCCGGATCTAATGATGGGTTGTCACGGTAAATGGAATGCAAGGTATAGACAATATAAAGGAAAAACCCCGGGACTCTGGCTTCCACCCTATCGTGCGATTCTCGTCGATACATCCTACAGGTAGGATAGCGATCGGAATTAGGGTCTATTGGTGAGACGTTGCCTCTGAAAGTGGTACCAGCGTCCCATGGGCCCGATATTCCGGTCGGTGCCCAGGATGATACGCCGGACTTCCCGGGTTCGGTCAGTGGGCACTCCCGTGTCCATTAACACTGACCGACTCCGGGAGCACTAAGCTCGCAACGATAACTCCCAACGTCTCATCCTGCCGCTCCCGCACGCTAGGATTCGACGTCTACGCAAAGGGCGCGAGCTATGACTAGGGAGTCAACCGCCAAGTTTATTCCCCCTTGGCCCAACGGTCAAAGGCGGTCTTTTTCCCACCGATGACAATAAAACACCACGCGTAACCGGTAGATTCCTAATCCCTATCGATTTCCTAACCCTATGGATGCATCGGGAAGAACCCACGAAGGGGTTTCCGCCAAAATCCCGGATTTGGGAACTACTCACACATATTTAGTAAAAAGCGATCTAAACAGAAATCGACCGTCAAAATCATAATCAGACAATAGAAATACAATGGTAGTAAAGCAATTAAGATAATACTAAAGTTTGACAAAGATATGAAAACTTACAAAAACTGGGAAATTACAGCCGTCACAAAATGAAGAAAACAGTAAAAAATAATCAACTCCGTTTCTGGAAACCTAGGGGTCCTATATATAGAAAACGATATCACCCGATCGGTTGACAAGTCAACCGATTGGGTGATCAGCTTCAAACTTTGGCAGCGAGATGCGGGACTTCACCCGGTCAGGATGAACTGGTCGGGTGAAACATGGATGTGACCGGTTGGATCTTGGTGCCGACCGGGTGAGGAGACCGGTTGGATCTTCGTGTCTTGGCTTTGGAGATTCAGCTACAGATGAACCGATCGGGTGAAAGTCACCCGATCGGTTGGCAATCAGCTTCGAATTCCAGAGAGCTTTGGGCTTTTGAACCGGCCTTCGAACAGACCGGGTGACTTCTTGTGAGCTCCAAGCTGTGACCGGGTGGTGCACGCGTGCAGCACTCGATCGGTTGAAGATGACCAACCGATCGTGTGAGGGGCTGAAAGAAGATATCATCGTCGTTTGACCCCCTGGATCACGTGTGACTCCTCCCGTTGCTCCGGGGACTTGCGATATCGTCGTTTTATGTCCCCTATGCCAGTAAACTCCTGCAAAATATGGAAAACACGGAAAAGTGAAAGAAAACAAGAAAACACGAGAAAACGAATATAAGACGGTGGTAAATAACGAAAAAATGCGGAAGAAAACGTGCGCAAATATATGAAATATAAACGCACGTCAGGAGGCGAGTCCGTGGTGGCCGGAGTTGAGGAGAAAGATAGGGGATGGGTTGAGGCGGGAGGAGGCGGGAGGAGGGGGAGATGTCGGCGGGGAGCTGGCGGTTGCCAAAGGCTTGGGTGGGCCTTTGGTCTGAGGGGGCATGGGGCTTCGAACGGGGCGGATACGAGGTTAGAGGACGGTGGCCTCGAATGGGAGCCTACGGCGGTCGGGGAGGGTTTCGGGCTGTGGGGTCCTCTGTTCCGAACAGAGCGGGGAGGACGATGGGCAGGGCGGACTGGGTGGTCGGGCGGAAGAAAGTGAACGACGGAGGATACGGTGGCTGGAAGAGGGGGACAGCGGGTCAAGGAGGCGGGCAGCTGCAAGGCTTCGAGAAGTGCCGGAGTCCTTGCGGGCATTGTGTGCTCGGAGATGGCAGACGAGGTGGAGGGAGACGCTGCCTAGGCTGTAGGGAGGAGTTGCTGGCGGCATCGTTCAATGAGAGGGAAGTGGCGATGGGTTTCGAAGAACAAAGGAGGGCAGAAGGCTGAGGTCGGCGTCGTAGGTGAGCGGAGGGGAAGGCGGTGATTATGGCAGGGGATGGGTTTAAAAGAGCAGAGAAAGGGAACGAGAAGAAAGAGAAGCCCTGAGAATTCTTTTGGAGGGATATCCGTTCGATATGTTTTAAGGAGGGAGGGAGGCATGCGACGTGTGGGGAGGGGTTGCGGCCTTGCACGAAGTTCATGTTGTATTGGGGAAAAATGTGATGGGTCGTGGGCTCGGACGTGGCCAGTGGATGTGGAGATGTGTGGGGGAACGTGAGCGGTTGCATGGATTGTGGAAGAGGCAAATGTGATGGCCTAGTGGCTTAGTGGGGGAGGTTACACAACAGACAAGAGAAACAAAAGATTCTAACGGATTGCGTTTGATTTAAAAAAAGATTTAGTTAATATCGATAATTAAGATTATATTAAGTTAAAAAGAGGATTAGGTAAATTTAGTTTAGGTATTAGAATTATCAAGATTAATATTTTATTGATATTCTATTATGAAATTAACTTAGGTTAGAAAGGGAAATGATGTTTGAAAGGTATTATACAATAAGGGACTAGGATTTAATAATTAGAGTTTTAATCAAGAGTTTAGGATATGGTTTAATAAAAGAATCGATTTCGGATATAATCGGATATGTGAAATCTTTAGGATATGACAAGATTAGTGAGATGATTAAGATAGGTTAGGTTATTATACGATTTGATAAAATCAATTTAGTTAGAAGATACTGAATACGATTTGATTATTAAGATAGAACTTGGATTATAAGGGATTTGGTTAACAAACATATATATAGTCAAGATATTAAAAGAGAATTTGGATAACCCCTATAATTAAGATATTGAGAATTTAGATGGGATAATTTATTCGGTTAAGTTTTTGATATGAAGATTAAGGGGAAAATGATAAGATCATTTGTTAGGAGTTGTTGGATTTAGGAGATCAAATTAATATATCGTGATCCGTCTGGTTAGGATATCGGAATTCAGATTACATTAGAAAAAGTCTTTCATCAAATGATTTCGATATTCATTTTGGTTGGAGAATCAGTTAGCTAGATTGTGTTTGGTTAAGATATTTCGATTCGAGAGATCGATTTGGTTAAGATGTCATTCGATTACTACGATTTTGCCCCTGCAACCAACATCAACCAAAAGTATAAACGCGATCGTTAAGTTGCGAAATCGAGCTATAATAAATAAATAATAATAATAATAATCATCATCATCATCATGCATACTAACACTCTAATAATCACCATGTTACATTTGAAATACAGAAACAGGCCGTTACATCCCCCCCCCCCGGTCGGGGGGCGTCGCTCAGATCCCCCCACCGGCTGTGGGGGGCGACGGACAGAAAAAACCCCCCTCCTCAGGGGGAGGCGAGCGGACAGAGCCCCCCCCCATCGGGGGGTCGACGGCCAGAAACCACCCCTTCTGGGGGGAGGCGGGCGGACAGAGCCCCGGGAAGCCCCCCCTCCTCGAGGGGAGGCGGGCGGCCAAAAGCCCCCCCCCCCCCCCCCCCCCCCCCCCCCCCCCCCCCCGAGGGGGCAGAAACCCCCCCTCCTCTGGGGGAGGCGGGCAGACAGAGCCCCTCCCCCCCCCCCCCCCCCCCGTCGGGGGGGGGGGGGGGGGGGGGGGAAAGCCACTCCCCCACCCGTCGAGGGAGGGGCGGCGGCGCATCAGAGGGCCACCCGTTCGAGGGTATTTGTTCATCAGGGGGAGATGAACGGGTTGGGTTTATTGTATATATTTTAGTGAGTATTAATCAGAATATTGCAGATTTAAACAAGCCCAAAGAAAGGCTGTGTAAAATCATAGCAGAATATTTGTTTGTAATTATCTACGGGATCGATAAGTTTTACCTCTAGATCAAAAATCTAGGGACGATCGTAATAAGAAAAATCCGTAGATCGAAATCCCGCTCCCAAGGTTGTAAAAAATACTAGGCGCTAGGCGTTCGGATTGCTAGCGCCTAGCGCCCAGAGCATTAATCGGGGATTAATCGAGGATTAATCGGCCTAGGCAGATTTGCATTTTTTAATTATTTTATTTATTTTTATATAATATATTTATGTTTATATATAAATATAAATATCTATATTATTTAAAATACATCAAATATTTAATACATACTAAATCAAATCCAGTTTACCTACTTTAGAGTATTTGTGTGCAACAAAATAAAATTTAAAAGAAACTCTTGTGCAATTAAGCCATTTACCAAAAACGCCCAGACACCGCCCAGGAACCGCCTAGGAACCGCCCAGAGCGCCCAGACACCGCCCAGAACGCTTAGAGCGCCCAGACACCGCCCAGAACGCTTAGGCGGCCGATTAATCCCAAAAACGCCCAGATTGACTGCCCAGGCCATACTCAGAGCGTTTACTGGCCGCCTAGCGCCTAGGCGGTCGCCCAGGCCAATTTTTAGAACACTGCCCCGCTCCCGATACGCCTAAAAAATTGCCGCAACGGTTCGCCACAACGATAGATTCCTTCGCGCGTAGGAGGTTAATTTTTGAGGGGATACGGGAGAAAAAGCTCAAAAAGATGAGAGCTTCGGTGCTGATAACGTGTTATAATTTGTAGAGAAAAGAGTAACCATGGCAAAGAGCCATGGTTCTATATTTATAATCGCATATGGAATATGAAGAGGCGTGGAAGCCAAAGGTCTCCATTACTCCAATAAGTGGGGAATAATTGAGGGATAAAGTGGTGGGGAGGCCAACGTCCTCCCTCACTCACAACAAATAATATATATATAAACTTATCATAACACGTGTCCTCGGGCACTGTTCATTTAAAATCTTTGTTTCTCCAAAAATTATTTTCCCTCCAAAATTCTGGGACATATAATATTCCACTTCACAATTTAAAAGAACAAAAATTTAGCGGGCGCCTTCGGCGCGTACGCCTTCAGATTAAATCCATGTAATTAACTCATTCCACATAATTAAATCGACACCTTCGACGCGGGCGCCTAATTAATTAAATCCATGTAATTAACTCATTCCACATAATTAAATCTTTCTCATAAGTAATTCCACAAATAATTAACTAATTTTCCAATGATTGACGAGGGAGAGTTAATTTGAGTGAGAGGTGTTAAAGTTTCTTTTCTTGGGAACATGTGAGGATTCAATTTTTTGGGTGAGATCCAGCTGTGTTAATTTTTGAATGGAATGGATTTCTGCCACATCATTAATCCATATGCTGAGGTTTTTTGGTTTTCCCAAACACTCATCTCAACCTTTCTTTTACCAAGATTAAATCCTAGCCATTCTTCTATCAACATCTTTATACATTAGCATGACATCAGCTTGTCCTAGTCAGCAAGGCAATTCAAAAAAGTCCTCAAATGTAACATAGATAATTGGATATTAAATGGATAAAAAAATTAAGTTGTGCAACCAGTACTGGCCACATTTAATAAACGGATTAATGGGTTCGGATCATAAATGTATCAATTCAATTTAAACCTTACACAAATCTATTTAAAGCGGGTCAAGCATATGTTGGGTTAACGGATCAGGTTTGGATTGTTACTCATGTTGGGCTTACATTCTTTTGAAAGAGGAGTGAACTCAAGCAAGGACTACTTGCTTGACAATGTTTATGATGTTGGGTAAGCGACATAGGAGATGATATGAAAATTTTAAAACAGAAATATTTTTTTCGGACAAGGAGGAAAAAACAATCATTATGTCATTTGATTTTTAAAATTCTTAATTTTACCATTTACTCTTACTCCTAATTCAGTTGAATGTTTGGTTGAGTCAACCTTAGCCCCACCTTTTGTCTTGCAGAATGTGTTTAGCATTGTTGCGGCACGAAATATCTAGAAATAAACGTAAAGCATTCAATGATTTTTAGTGGTGTGGGAACATTGGTACATGTGCATGGATGATCTCATATCTCATTGGTGGATGGATCCCTATGTTGAGCATACTCCTTTGACTACATCTACACGTCACATTTATGGCCTGTTCTTTTGCTTGAAAGTATATTTGGGAAAGTTGAGAAGTTAGGAATCTGATGAGAGAGAAATTGGTGTGTAGTGTGTTCTTTTGTTGGAAAGTGGGGTTGGATTGTGGAGTTGAAAAGTTGAGGTGGGTCCTACTCCGTGTAGTGTGTTCTTTTGGTTATTGAAAGTTGTATGTTGGAAAGTGGTGTGGGGTCCACTCAAATTTAATTTTGTTATTTAAACCTAAACTAAATACGTAAAGCTAAATTAATTATTTAATATACAAACTAATTAATGCTTAAAATAAGTAAATGGTTACGAAATTGGGAAATGTTATGTGCATATAGTAGAGGGCCCACCATTTCAATGCAGCTCATCACGTGAAAGCAAAAAAAAGTAAGAATTAAATTGATGTTCTCCGATTGGAGAACAATTGAACCTGGGGCCCACACAAAGGTTGGATTCCTTTGTAATCCTGGCCTTTTGAGGTGAAAACAAAAGACCATTGAGAATCCTGATTTCACTGCCACCTCAGCCTAGAATCCTGAGAGAGAAATTTGCCAAAAGAACACACAAATAAAACACAGATTTGGATTCCAATGAAAAGTTTGTAAATGGTGTATAAACAGTGTTTTTTTTGGGATTCTCTCCTCACTTTCGCACAAAAAGAACAGGCCCTTAATCAACCATTAGGATGATGCCAGTGATAGCTTCTGATCTAAACCCCTCAGACGCTCAAGGTAACACCAAGCTACTAATAATCAAAACAACAAATCACTTGCATAATCTTATCATAGCATGCATGAATGCATAATCATGCCATCTTTATATAGGCAAACCCAATGTGAATTCACGTAATCACAATGCAAAAAACCAAAGCTGATTTAGGTTGGTGGGCACCATCATTAGGTTGTCAGAGCATGCTGTGGCCTAAAACGGCATGAAGCTTCTTGCATGGGTTGTGGCCCTCAGAGTGTATCCTTTATTAAGCATTGGTATGCAATCCAGACTTAGGCAGAACACATCTAAGCAAGTTGAGGCTTCCTACAGTTTCTGCATGTGTTTCCATCCTTTTTGGGCCGGTCTGCATATCTGTGCAAAACACTTACCTTTACTTCACCGCTCACTATGCGCATGCATTGAAGTGAAGGAACTTGGCACTAAGTAGACGTTATATCTGGACTAAGCCTCTACATACTTAAAATCATATCCAACAAGTATCAACAATATATAAGACTGCTAGTTATGCATATAAAATCCTTTTCAATTATTATGACATTCAAATCAATATTCGCTTATCTAAATGAATAAAAATGCACCCCTCAGGATGAAGCCAACACATGCCCTTAAGGGTGAAACTAATACTAGTCTAAACAACCTAAAGTGAGCCCTCAGGTGGTCAAAACCAAGACATGTCCCCAGCAGGCAAAACTAACAAGTATACAATCAAGTCAAAGTGAGCCCCAAAAGGTAAAACCCATGACAAGCTATGACAAGCGAAACCAATGCTTATTCAAGCAAGCCAAAAAGTGAGCCCCAGAGGGCGAAATGAAAGACTTGGCCAACATGCAAAATTAACACTTATTCAAGTGATCCAAAAGTGAGCCATAGAGGGTAAAAACCAATACGTATCCAGTTGACACGAGGATGCGCACCCTCAAAAAGGTATGCACACCCTCACACCCAACTGCAAGGGTGTCAGAGCAATATATTCCCGATGAGTTCGGGGTTGAATCTACATGGAGGCAGCGTTATACTACATATCGATTCCTAGGTTGATTAGACTTTGGTTTTATTGTGGAGATGGATTACGAAGGGGGGCGTAATGGTGATGGAAGTGAAATATGAGGGTTTCACGATCAACAAGGCACAACCTATCTACTCCACCTAAGAAGTCTGCCACAAGGATAACAAGTATCTAGGACGCAGGAATCCCTGCTAGGGTCATTCAGGTTTTCAGTGTTCAATTGTTGATCTTACTATCGAGTTTATGCTTGGGTTAGAATGTCACATCCATAGATGGGAACTCGTAGTCAACTCTCGTTGTCCTACTCGTCTAACGAACCTCAAGTTAGCCCCCACTCTCGTAGTTGGCATCACACGTGGTCCGTGCATTAAGCACGACATGCATGATTCCCATATCACAATCCGTATCCTTTCTCATGATCTACGATTGGGATCATACGCTATGATTGGTTCTAGCAGTCGAGCAACTCTCGTAGTCACCGACTAGCAGATTGGGGGTTAGTAATGACCCCTAGTGCATGAGTCACTCTCATGATCACGAGCCCTAGAAAGCGACCACTAAACCCTAATCAGATTCGTGGGAATTTTCCCTAGATCTGGAATCGTTCTCAAGATCCTCCAATTCTAAAGCTAATCCCCCAAAATCTGGGTTCAAACAACCATAGTGCAACCCTAATCTAGACTCAATAGCAAGAAATTAAACATATCAACTTTATAACTCTAAGGTTCATCCCTAAATCCTAGAAATATGATTACTCAGACATAAGCATGGATAGCATATCAATAGCAATAGAAAACATCGCATGCATCATAAGAAACAGTCAAATAGATCAAATGAACAAATAAAGTACTTATCTCGATAGCGATTTAAGATCCAATACAAGTTTACATCAAATAAGAGGGGGCCGATAGCGTAGCCTAACCTCTGAAAATGTCGTCCAAAACCAAAAGAAGGATCCCCCAACAAAGACTACAAACTTTCTTATATAGTGTTGGATATTTCTTCATTTCAAGGGAAAAGATAGTCCCACATTGGATGGGAGATAACTCTTCAATGGGTATATTATAGTCTTCCTATTAGTGGGCTATTGGACTTGTTAATGGGCTAGGACTTGGGGGTATCTCACGGGTGCATGAGCCCAAACCAGAACCGAGCCCAGATCGGGTTGGGCCGAATGGAAAATGTGGGCGACGGATCCGGAAAACCATAGCGTGTGTGCGCTGGCGTCGCGCCTGCGCAGTGGGGGTTCACGGGTGCGCGCGCGGAGTGCCCGAGTTTTGCATCTTTTTTTAGCCCACTTGTTTTGCAGAATTTGAAAGGCCCATTAATTTTCCCAACAGCCATATTCACTATTAATTGCGTTGTTTAATGGCTTAACAGCTATATTTTCAATAATGGATGTTTTAATTTCGCAACAGCTATATTTTCCTTTAATGACTGTAATTCCAACGGCCATTTCTATTACTCTATATAAACTCGAAAAATCTCAAGAGTTTGTGACACTTCGCAAAATCCATTCTTCCACCAACAGTCAGCTTCGTTCCTTCTGTATGTTCGCCTCTTCCTCCACAAGCCCGAACATACACATCCTCTCGCTCTATGACTTCCTTGTTGCTGTGATCCTGCAGAGTCCTTGCTACTGCAGATTGCTGCGCACCTCTTCCTCTTCCTTGGAGCTCGAATAACAGTTGCTTCTCGCTGGAGCCTTGTATTGTGAGTGCACACTTACAAGGCCGCTGCCGTTGAATCCTGGAGGGTAGCCGCTTGACCTGTCTTGTACCGAGTTCATACTCTGAGGGGCGGAAATATACTCTTAAGGACAGTGCCTAGCACGCCTCGGCAATCCGATAAGTCCTTTCTTTCTCTATCCTTAATAGCACCATCCTCCTACACTCTACAATTTTTCCAACAATCTTAAGAGTAGAACTCTTGGATGTTGCTATTGTCAATGCTCTGGCTCTGCATAATCTTTTAACAAAAAAAGGGACATGTTCTCTTTGTGGTTTCTTTAACAGATTAAATTTGGCTATCAAAAGTAACATAATGATGTTGGACGGCTAGACTCAGTATCTACTTGGTTTGCATATTATTTTATATATACATAAATTTTTTTAATGTCCATGTTAATTTATGTACTACCTTGCCAAGTAGGATTATGTTCTTGTATATGGTTACTTGGAAGCTATATTTATTCAAGGATTGTTTATATTCTGATGGTGTTCATGACATGTTCAATATGAATATTGTATAAATGGGTTCAGGCCTATGTGTGAACATACATATGCATGATCAGCACATAGTAACTATAAGAATTTATGTTGTATTATTTAAAATTCTTAAATGATATCTCATTAACTGTCCTAAAGTTATAATTGCTTAAAATGAAGATTTGGATGGATGACCTTCGCTTGTATCGTATGTTATGTGCTACATTCTACCTGACATTCTTTCGGTTTAATTAATATTTACATTGTTGGCTCAATTTGTATTTTATAGAAAATGTTTTTATTGAAGATTACCTATCGGGAGGTAGCCTGATGTATTCCTACAGATAAGTACATTATAGTGTAGAAACATAATTCTGCATAGTTTGGTAAAAGTATTAGTTTGAAGCTACCTTCTGATTTTATGTCTACTGATTTTATGTTGGCTGGTGATTATAATTGATTCAACGAGAGTTACACAGTTAAAAAATTGCCAATGCTTATCTAGTTGAAAGAATGCGAATTGACTTTTATTAATGTGATTTTCGTATTGTGTTGCAGCAGTTCTGGCTGCATGTAGATCTGAGAACACTTATTTATTTTCTCCTTTTGAAATTTCTTTTTGTTATAGAGCCTACTTTATAGCTAAATGTATAACTTGAAATTTGTGTGGATTTATTCATTTGTCCTGGGTTGTCTGTGAAATAAATGTAGTAACTCACAATCTGGAGATCTGACCAAATCCGATCGGGCAGTCGATGTGATCTTTGGGTTTGGACTCAATGACTTGTCTGTCATTTCACAGCTCTCCTCTGCAGGGGTTGCTCCAATAGTGTTTCCTCATTGCTTGAAAGGGCCAGACAATGGTGGAGGTATATTAGTCCTTGGACAAATAGTAGAACCGGGTATTGCATATACCCCACATGTTCAATCACAGTAAGTTCTCTCTAATAAAGTAATTTCGCTTATTAATGTTGAACACATTTGACAGCACAATTCTTATTGAAAGTGATATATTTGCATATATCTTGCAATAGATATGCTTCTATTCATCGTTATTTGGATTTATTGGTAGTTACATTTTCTGGACATCCATTCAAAATTTTGAGACTTGTTTCTTGGATTGCATGAGCTTAAACATGAAAAATGTTGACATTATTGGTATTTGGTGATTATCATATTTTTGAAGCTTGTCTCTTCACATGCTCCTTGAGTCAACTCAGCCAAGAATTTGTTGTTGGTTAGCAATGAGTACTTTTAGATGATGTCTAAATTTTCATATAGAGTTGTACTCTAAATATACAGAGGAGTAATGATCTCATATAATGTGCTGTCAACATATATATTAAGCTATCATAAAATGAAAAAAAATAAATAAATTCCCCTTTTGTGGATGATTCGTGTGAATATTTTTCTGCTTGGATTTAGTTTAAAAGGATGTGTAAATTTTCATTTGATTGATGCATTCGAAGACTGAAATCTGAGAGGGCATTCTTCGTTTCATGAACTCTTTTTGTGTGTTTTATCCATTAGATGCATCACTCCTTATTAAGCATTCTAGTATGAAATGCATATCTATTTATTTTTAATTTAAAAAATCTCTTTTTGTGTCAAAAGACGAGCTTTTGATTTCATATGCAAGTTGTTTGCATGTAAAAGCACCAACAAGAAAATATTTTTTGTGGATTTCTGTGTCTCTTGCATTTTGTCATTAGGTGGTTGCTGGGGGTGTAATTCAAAACAAAACCTCATTTTCGTTTATATTACCAAAATTTTGATGACTAATATTTGCTTGTTCTCGGATGTGAAAATAGAAATGAGGCAAGTTTTGAAATGTTTTTGTTTTGTTATTTGTAAGTGAAGATTGTGATTTGAAAGCTGTAGTTCTTTTACCATTTTCTTTGTACACTATATTTTGGGCGTTTCCAATGGAACAGTCAATGTTTAATGGTTAATTTTCTTGGATGAGTTGTCTAATTGTTTAGAATGGAGTGATGTGGATGCATGTTAACTGAAACTGCTTGTTACCATGAGGTGCTTGAAGTACATAGAAATTCATTTGCAAAATTGGACAATGATCTGCTAAAGTTAAATGATCTTGCACTGTAACCCCTGCGGTGCATTTAGCATTGTCCAAGTTAAAATGATTTCTTAGAAATAAAAGGGATGACTGCTCTGCACCCAGATATAATTTTCTCTTTTCTTGTATCTGATAGTCTCAGATATATGTTCAACTTCTGGAAAATTTTAAGTGCGTGTTGCAAATTCAGTCATCTGCTTCAAAGGTGAAATGTTTATTTTGGTTAGGATAATGTTACCGGAAATGGTGTCATATCCTCCTTTTGCATCCCTTGTGTATGTACATTAATTATGGTCAAACGATCTCTGACTGCTTCAAGTTGATTACTGTCGCTGCAAAATATATATGCTCCATTAGTTGTGTGGTATTTTGAAACTTTTGTTTTATGCTATTTTTTAAATATTTAGTTGGCAGGACAGTATACCCACTCTTGCATATGGATCATCTGATTTGCATGAACAAATTGTTGCTAAACTTGTCAGATGTCTTGACCATTCGTAAATATTGTGTCAAAACAAGGGTTTGAGCTTGTTTTACAAATAAATAAATAAATAACCTTGTTTACCTCAATGTGTGGGGGTGCCTAGCTAAAGTTCTTTTACCAAAACCTAAGAAAAGAATTAAGACTAATTGCGATCCATCAGTTTTAGAAGGTTTACTGATGCAAACTGGATCTCTGATTCAGATGAGCTTAAATCCACAAGTGGTTATGTTTTTACACTTGGTGGAGGTGCGGTGTCTTGGAAATCATCCAAACAAACATGTATTGCTCGGTCTACTATGGAGTCCGAGTTTATTTCCTTGGAGAAGGCATGTAGTGAAGCCGAATGGCTTAAGAACCCTCTTGATGATCTTCCCATTTGTGGAAAAAAACCGGTACCGTATGTGTCTATCCAGTGAGATAGTCAAGCTGCAATTGCGAAAGCCAGAAATAATGTTTTTAATGGGAAGAGTAGGCATATACGCCTAAGGCACTCTATTGTGAGGCAGCTGCTAGATCATGGGATAGTATCCCTTGATTATGTGAGGTCAGAGATGAATTTGGCTGCTCCTCTGACAAAACCACTAAATAGAAAGTTAGTGGAAAGTACATCGAGGGGAATGGGACTTATACCTAAAACAAAGGTCAAGAGTGATGGTAACCCAACCTATGTGATTGATGATCTCATGAAGTAGGTTCATATGGGTAACAACAAGTCACTTGTTGATCGTGAGGAGCACTATCATTATGTTCATGTCCCTTCCTATGGTGTAGATAGTGCTATCGACGATGAGAGAGGGTGAGCATATGACTTTTAATGGAAACCATAGCCCTTGTTGGGTGGTGTGCATAATCGTCGAGCACACTTGATGGGTCCACCTATATGGGTGTGGAAGTGGGGCCGCTTCCTATGCAAATTTGGCTACATTCGTTAGAGCACTCATGAAAATCCAGGTATGGCGCATGGCCGAAACGTGCCAACCCGAAAGAGCAAGCAACTATTCATTGATGATTCAGTATGGGTTGTGAGTCAATGTTTTACAATAAAGGAGATTGGTTCATAGAAACTATATGTTTCACCAACTTATTGTAGAACACACTTCCATTCCCTAAGTAATGGTTCATAGACCGAAAGTCACCATTGCTAATGTATTGAATTGTCGTTTTCGATCTCACGTTTTTTCCTTTTTCCTCATCTTGGATTCTTATTTCATTACCTCTTGAAATTTTGAAATTGTGGGGGATTGTTGGATATTTCTTCATTTCAAGGGAAAAGATAGTCCCACATTGGATGGGAGATAACTCTTCAATGGGTATATTATAGTCTTCCTATTAGTGGGCTATTGGACTTGTTAATGGGCTAGGACTTGGGGGTATCTCACGGGCGCATGAGCCCAAACCGGAACCGAGCCCAGATCGGGTTGGGCCGAATGGAAAATGTGGGCGACGGATCCGGAAAACCTTAGCGTGTGTGCGCTGGCGTCGCACCTGCGCCGGGGGGGTTCACGGGTGCGCGTGCGGAGTGCCCGAGTTTTGCATCTTTTTTTAGCCCACTTGTTTTGCAGAATTTGAAAGGCCCATTAATTTTCCCAACAGCCATAATCACTATTAATTGCGTTGTTTAATGGCTTAACAGCTATATTTTCAATAATGGCTGTTTTAATTTCGCAACAGCTATATTTTCCTTTAATGACTGTAATTCCAATGGCCATTTCTATTACTCTATATAAACTCGAAAAATCTCAAGAGTTTGTCACACTTCGCAAAATCCATTCTTCCACCAACAGTCAGCTTCGTTCCTTCTGTATGTTCGCCTCTTCCTCCACAAGCCCGAACATACGCATCCTCTCGCTCTGTGACTTCCTTGTTGCTGCGATCCTGCAGATTCCTTGCTACTGCAGATTGCTGCGCACCTCTTCCTCTTCCTTGGAGCTCGAATAACAGTTGCTACTCGCTGGAGCCTTGTATTGTGAGTGCACACTTACAAGGCCGCTGCCGTTGAATCCTGGAGGGTAGCCGCTTGACCTATCTTGCACCGAGTTCATACTCTGAGGGGCGGAAATATACTCTTAAGGACAGTGCCTAGCACGCCTCGGCAATCCGATAAGTCCTTTCTTTCTCTATCCTTAATAGCACCATCCTCCTACACTCTACAATTTTTCCAACATATAGTACATCCCAACACCCTAGAAAACCCCAAGGAAACCCCCCCAAATTTGTGCCCAAACCCAATAAGGGCAGCAACTTGAGTGGTAGGCCCCAGACAGTTCGGAATTCTCTATCTCCTTAGCTCGGCCGATTGCATTGAATAGTTCTGTCCAAGCATAATTTCCAGCACAGATTCGTCAACTTTCAGAAATTTCCTAGGACTCATCCGACATCCGTTTCGCATGTTTTTGGCAGCGTTGGAACCGGTATGAAGTCTACTACCTGGGAAAAATATGAGAAAAATAGTTTAAAATCTAGGATGATAGAAGATCTTCAAAGAGTGAAGGGCTGTCCAGTATTCTACACTTTCTACTCCGCTCAGCCGAGCGCAAGTGCCGCTCGGTCGAGCACGCCCAAGCACTTAATCGAGCACCTCTTTGGGACTCTAAAACATAGATCTGTAACGTGGGGGAACTAGGTCGAGCGCCCCTTCACTCGTTCGAGCGGCCAAGCGCTCGGCCGAGCTAAATTGACAGAGAAATCTTGGGCAATCTTCAGCTTATCAGTAGGAGGGTCGCTCAGTCGAGCAAACCGGTCGCTCGGCCAAGCGGCCTCCTGCCAGTTAGCTCCTTTTTCCTTCGCTTTTCTCTTCGCTTATGCGACATCAGCTCAGCCGAGTGTGATGGCTGCTCGGCCGAGCAGTTTAGGATTTGAGCCCAGATCAGCTCTCCTTCTTTCTTTGTCCTTCTGTTTAACGTCCCCTAGTTTTGCACTATAAAGAGTAGGAACATGGATACCAAAATAAAATATTTATAACCGCAAGCGCACGGTGTCAAAGTGTGGCTTGGGAGTCAAACTCAGGGAGGCGTGTGTTGTGTTGTTATTAAGTAGGAACCGGATCACCTGGTGGTGAGCTAGCCCTATCGCATGGTGGATTGTCACGATATGAAACTACGAAAAGGTGAAAGATATAAAAAGTAACCTAGGACCTTGGTTTCCACCCTATCATGTGTTCTCTCTACTACGACCGATGGATAGGAATACGATCGGATTCTAGGGTTTAGTGGTGAGATGTTGGCTCTGATAGCGGTACCTAGCGTCCCATTGGCCCGATATTCTGGTCGATGCCCAGGATGATACGCTAGGTCTACCCGGGTTCGGACGGTGGGCATTCACATGTCCAACACCGACCGACTCTGGGAGCACTAAGCTCGCAACGATTGTTCCCGACATTTCATCCAAGCTGTTCCCACGCGCGAGGAATCAATATCTACGCTAGGGGTGTGAGCTGTGGCTAGGGGATCAAACTCCCGTTTTATTTCTCCTTGGCCCGACAATCAAAGGAGGCCTTTCTCCCGCCAGTGACAATAAAACGCCTCGCGTAACCATCTAAATCCATATATCATATCGAAACCCTAATACTATGGTCGTTCTAGGGAGAACCCATGAAGGGGCTTCCACCAATGTCCCAGATTAGAAAACTACTCACTAAACATTGCAAGAGATTCAATGCAACAAAATATAGCCATCAAAATAATAATCAAGCAATAGATTAGAGAAGCAAACGATAGTATTAACGCAATATTAAAGTATCAAAGCGATCAAGAAACTTACAAAACAAGTTTAATTAGAAGCAGCCAAAATCCCTAAAAATGCTTAAGAAAAGGGGATTCTCGTTTTCTGGGAAACTACGGCTATATATACATTTTGGCAAGATGCCAGGGAATATTCCCACAAGAAGACAAAGATAAACGTCTACCCGATCGGTTGAAACATCAACTGATCGGGTGAACGACCGTTGACTTGGTCTTCAGCTTCCGAGATACTTCACCTTATCACTGAACTGATCGGGTGAAGTCGTTGGGATCTTGAGCTGTGAAGAAATGCTACAGGTGACCCGGTCGGTTGACAAGTCAACCGATCGGGTGGAGTTCGGCTCCAAAAATAGAGAAGACCGTCGTGACCACCCGATCACTGAACCGATCGGGTGGGGTCTACTCTTCCTTGCTTCTTGCCTGGGTCTGATACATGTGCACGAACCGATCGGGTGGGTCTGTCCATCCGATCGGTTGAGGGCTGATACGTGATATACTTTGGCGATGGCCCTCAGGATCTCGTGTGGCACCTCCCGTTGCTCCGGGGACTCATGATGTGAGCTATATATGTCCCCTGCACTGGAAATCTCCTGCAATAACACACAAACACAAAGAAAGTGAAAAGGAACTAAAAATCACAAAAGAATAGATACGAAATAATGGAAAACGACGAGAAATCACGGAGAAGGCGTGCGTGAATATATAAAATATAAACGCACGTCAATGTTCTTGCTCTCTTCTAACATGTCAACATCCTCTAGCATGATGCCATTGAAGCTCTGTCATCAATGCTCGTGTCCATCATTCCCATTAAAATTTTCACAAAATCCAATCTCAACCATTGATTTACTAAGATCAAATCCCAGCCACTCTTTATCTTGTCCTAGTCAGCCCTGGAATTCAAAAAACGTTTTCAAATGTGTATATAGATATATATATAGATCTACTAACTTTGTTTTGCGGATATATACATTTATTTGAAAATTTTGTTTTCTCATACACATGATATATGATTGTTTTGATTGTTGAATAAGCTTTGATGTTAATGCTTAAAGTATTCAATAAATTATAATTCCATTATTTTCATCTTTTTGATTGATGACAAGGGGAGAAAATTTGGTAAATGCAAAACAAAAAATGAATAAATTGCTATATATTAACCGGCTTTGATGCAGGGGGAGTACCTCATCTAAGCAGTGCAGAGTAAGTTATCTTACTTAAGTTATCTTACTTGGTATCTTATTGAGTTATTCATTTTTTTCATCATCAAAAAGGGGGAGAGTGATGGGAAATCGAATCCCACCCCTAAGCAGTTTTGATGATGAGCACACCAAATGATGTTAGTGTACTAATAACACTATATATAAAGTGTGCAGGTTGTGTGATCGATAGCTTTACGTATATTCCGAAGAAGCTCAACCACACTCAGAAGACGGAGATGAATTTGATAGCTCTACGTCAAGCACAAGTGTAGCTCAATGTTGAAGCTCATGCAGGTGCTCAAGCTTAATGTTAGAGGAGCTCAAATTCAAGAGAAGCGTGTATCTACATCAACATCTGATCGGCTTCAAGAAGTTCTTGTCTAAGTCTAGTGTGTGAGTTGGTCTCTTTAGGATTATGTTAAAGCCAAGTATTATTGCACACACACAAAATGTTTTCGAAACAAAAACGTTTTAAATCATGTTTAAACTCTTTGAGAGCATTAGCTAGTTGATCTAATCTTCGTAGTCAACCTCCAAACACCCATGAGTTGATTACACATTCATTAGCTGGGTTTTAGTGAAAAAGTGCTCTGGGAGTCGACTACCAAAGGAGGGAGTCAACTACCAGCTGTGAGCAGATTTTCAATGAAATCTCTCTAGGAGTCGACTACCTCATAATGGGAGTCGACTACCAACTGTCGTTTTCTTCTGTGATTCTGCTTCCCGATTTCACTCTACTTCCTTTTTTGATTGGACTAAAAGTCAATCACTTTGAATTTTGAAATCACCTCTGCAACTCTATAAATAGAGCCCCCAAGAGATCATTTTATAAAAAACCAATCTCTCTATTTTCATTGAGCTAAAATTCTGTTCTAAAGATCCCTCATTTGCTCTTACTGCTCTTAAAGTTATAGCCAAATTTCTGGTTTGAATTTCTGATCTCCGTTCTCATTCTGAAATTCTTTTAAGATCCGTTTAATAGTTTGGCTATTTTATTTTGTTTTTCAAAATTCCTTATTCCTTATTTCTTATTCTTGAAAGGATTTTGAAAACTAGAGATCTAGATTACAACTAATCATTTCATATTCTTTGTATGATCTAAAGAGCCATTTAAATTCTTTTAGCGACATAACGCACAATTGCAATATTTATCTTGGCTATAAAATTTCAGATGTAAACCAATCTCCATTAAATATTGTGGAGAATTGGATCATTGTTTTAATTTGGGATTCCCTTTGTGTAAGGGACGGTGTAAATCCTAGACAAGTCTAGGTGGTTGGAAAATCCTAGTTAAGACTGGATCGTTGGAAATCCTAACAAGTGGAGTTACATAATTGTATTGCCAAGGCAATAGTGGATTAAATCTCGTATTCGATTGGTCGGAGACTGGATGTACCGAGGTTACGGGGAACCAGGATAAATATTGCTTGTCTCTGCATTTAATTTTCTGTGATTGTCTATATTCTTTGTACAAGCATTTTTTTATTCATTTGTTACTATTATATCTTTGTAACTCTTCATTTATTATTACAAAGATCATTCTTTTAATTTCACTGTTTAATAATTCTCTTTGTGTATGGAGATTTATTTGGTGGGAACTTATTCTTTTTAAGATTAACTTGTTAATTAAGAACTAAGCGTAGATTACTCTATTTGGTTTCTTAACTTGGTTTCTTAGGCAACATTAGAAAGGCTATAATTGTGCTATTATTGACCAAAAAAGGTTTGCTATTTGTACAACACTATGCAACCCGCCTTTTAGTGTTGTTTGCCATCCACAGATCTAACAAGTGTATGTGAAACTCTCGAGTTACAAATTTATAAGCGAAAGTAAGCTTATTAAGTTTTATCTTTAAGAATTCACAGCGAGAAATGTACTTGCCTTTTGGTGATAAAACTAGTGCCAATGTGTCTGTTTCGTTCTTTCGGATTTTCTAGGCCCGGTCTTGTAATTTTAAGATACATATACAATTTATTATAAACTAAAACAAATCAGCCATTATAATGTAATATATATAAATATGCGTATTTTCGTATTTTCGTATAGTACGCAGTATCTCTCTCACCCTCTCTTCTCACCTTCGATGCTTGAGGGTTTTGCAGCTCACCGGCTAATGTGTCATAATATTCGACATTTTTTATATATGTTTACACATCAAAATGATTGCTTAAATCCCGATTTTATACGCTTTTACGCTGATGATTGGAACTATTTGACTTTATGAGCGTTTGGTTGCATTTCAGGGAATATCGAGAGATTTGGAGCATATCGGAGAGGAGGACATGATCGTCAGCTTCGGAGCATCAATGGCATTGTATTTGAGGGGTTCATGTTGCTGGAGAGGAGCAAGAAGAAGAAGCAAATAAGACGAGAAGAGAGAAGAGGAGAAAAGAGAGAAGTTTTCGAGTCACCAGGATTATTACTTGTTCGATCTCCTACACTTGGGAGTAGCACTCACACATTCTGAGACGAGTCAAGTTTTTGGCGTCGTTGCCGGGAACAACGGTATTTGTGAACCATAATTTAAGTTTATTCAGAGGAATATTCGGTGAGATCTTTCCACCTTATAGTTTAGGACATTTTATTTTCCTATCTTTGTTTATATATATATATATACGTATATACACACACACACACACACATATATATACACATATACGTATATATATACACACATATACGTATATATATATACATATACGTATACATATATACACATATACGTATACATATATCTATTATACATTTAACAGTGATTTTTGAATCCTAGGACAAGATAAAAGACGGCTAGGATTTGATCTAGGTAAATCAACGGTTGAGATGAGCAGTTGTAAAACTTTTTGGGAGGACAAACTTTGAGTTTTAAGAGAGAAAAATGAGGTGTGGTCAGCTGTAAAGAGAAAGGGTCAATTTGTGGGTTTTCTTTCAGTTGGGTGTAAGTTGAACATGGCAGGAATCATTTCTCTTCCCAAAATTGTCATCACCTTAACCCACCAACGCACAACACCCAACGCGACCTCTACACACAGCACGCCTGTGGGAAGAACTCATCGGTTTCTCCCCACGTTGCCTCGCCTTCTACACACACAAAAACCCCAAATCTGCCATCCTCAAGAGTAGATGGGTTCTGCTTCCTCAAGAGCTAGGTCTTTGACAGCATCTGCCATCCTCAAACTCAGATGGGCATCTTGGATCTGCTATCCTCAGGAGCTAGGGCATTGACAGAATCCGCCATCCTAAAAACCCCCCAAGAGCTAGGGCAGCCTGGAGAATATTGTCGTGTATCTTTCCAATAAGGTAAACCTTTTAGCTGCTTATTTTTCATTCTTTCTTTTTCACTTTTCGTTTGATTCCATTTTTGTGAAATGTTCTGATGAGATGAAAAGTTGGGTTCTTTTTGTTTCACATTCATTTATGTTACTTTTTATCATTTTTAAAATCTATTTTATTGATCTAAATGGTTTTTAGATCTTGGTACTGTTCACTTAATGATATTTCACATTGTTGATGTGGTGTGATTCATTGCTTAGAGCTTTGGATGTAATGATATAGGAATTGTTTGAAGAAGGGGCGCCGCGTGAAGAAGAAGTACAACATTCTGTGAGGTATGTTATAAAAACTGATTTTTAGTTTCAAACTTATTTTTAGAAAATGCATAGAGAAGAAGAAACTCATGGACAAGTAGAATCACCTTAACTGAAGAAAGTGGTATCTAGAAATTTGATCTTGAAAAAAAGAAAATTTTGATCTTAATTTTTAAATTGTAAGAAGAAACGCATGTATCAAAAAATGTATGTCTTGAAGTTTTGTTCTTGAGTTTTGATCTTAATTTTTCAGTTTATTCATAAGCTGAAAGGGTTATCTTATACAAAAAATGTATCAAAACAGCGTTTTTTTCTATGATCTTAGTTCTTATGCACATCAAGTGTTTATTGTAATGTCAATGTTTACATAAATCTACATTTGCTAATGTTGAATATAAAGAATTGTTGTACCATGACCCACAATTAAATTGGCTAATGTTGTAATGCCAGGACCCACAATTTTTCAGCTTATTTGTGTTAAAATAGAATTTTTGTATGTTGTTGAGAAAGAGCTTGGAAGAAGTGTAAACTAATCTCTAAATTAGGAGTAGCCAGGGCATAAGCCATGGCTTTCTATATATTCATTCACTTTAGAAGTCTACGGGACTCCCCACTAAGTTAATGGGGAGTAAATGGTAAGATGATGAGGGGAGGGAGGCCAAAGGCCTCCCTCAACTCACAACACTCCCCCTCATCTCTCCATTACCTTGGTTTAAGCATATGAATACTTCAGGATTCAGCATGCTAATGGGGTGGATACTTCTGGATCCAGAGCCACTGTGGTTGCCTCGTTAAAACCTTAGCTGTGGAAAACCCAGTGGGAAAAACCAGCAGCTTAAGGGAAAAGAGTACAACTATCGAGGGACTCTCCCTAATCTGTATAAGCTTCAGGCTTGCAGATCTCCTATGTATCTATACAATCATCTCCTATTCGTCTATACATCTATCATGTTTGAAAGAAAATACAATCATCACTCATCTATATAAGTTTCACTCATCTAGTGGCTATTGGACAGCAGTGGCGCTCTGGAGTGGAATGCTCTTCGAAGTTAGTAGATGACTCCACTAAAGTATTCTTTGAATCAGTATTCAGTGTGTCTGCACGGTACTGCTGGACCTGGCTGAGCGTTTTCAATACTTGTTTCTTGGATGATGAGCTTCTCAGAAGATGTAGACTTTAGAGGATGATGTGTAGATATTTAGGAAGTGGACCGCCTTTTGTGTTTTAGTCATCACGATGATCTTTAAACCTGCATATGCGATATATATTCCTTGACCCTTGGAAGTTGCGCAGAAGCAGCTTATCCTTGGTCTAGTGGTGTTCTCCAGGACAACATTGTATCTGGTTAACAACTTTACTGCAGACGTTCTATCAAAGATACGTGCAGTTGGCCAGATAAAGAAGTGTAACAAGTACAATAAAGCTAGGCTCTTCGGGACCTAGGATGTCATCCCCCTCTTCCAGCGACTGGAAGGTGTCATAAATAAGCATCCATTTGTAATAGGATACAAATGGACATCGTTCTTCATAAACTCTAGGTGTATGAAGGATATTAAGGGGTTCCACCACGAAGGTGAGACAATACCTTGGTATACCTAGGTTTTTCATTTCCAAAGTACGCTTAAAGCTATCTGATATCTCAATGGTCTCTGCAGGAGATCCTATTTGCTTTAAGTCGACCACATGTACGGTGAATATCACAAATTCTGTCAATGATCTTTCGAAAAAGATATATGGGCAGAATATTGCTTAAGATCAACTAATGATCTTTGTAGCCTTTATGGAGAAGACATTTCTACGTCTCTCTTTCATCTCTAGGGGTAGAGTATACCCTTCTGGGAGTTTTATATAGATCTCTATATCTATATTGCCATATATGTATGCAGTTACAACATCCATGAGCTGCATTTATTGGCTTTTTAAGAGAAGTTTAGGTTTAGTAGGAAAATGATCACATTTCCTTCATTTCAATTTCTTATGAAATCCAACTTATATTCCACAGGTTTTACACATTCAGGTGTATGGACTACTGGTCCAAAGATTTTGCTTTTCAAGAGTGAGTCCAGCTCTACTCTTATTGCCTTGTTCCACTTTGGCCAATCTATGCTTTTACACTATAGAAAAGTGGGTTGACGTCATCGTCGTATTCAGCGACGTGAACGGCAATAGCAAAAGAAAAACCGTCGTCGACGACTGTGCTATATATGTCCAGTACCTCTCCAGTACGTACGTAATATAATGATTTTTCTCCTGTTGTTTCCTCTGCAGGGGAAATTAGGAGGGAGAGGTTGCTGATCTGAGCTCAGCTTCCTGTGGATGGATAATTATAATATATCCAGGAATCTTCCTCTTTCGAGGAAAGTTTTATATTTTAACCTGGCGGGCGTCCTCTTTTCAATTGTGGTACAGCTAATTCTGCTGCCGGTGGATTGCATCCATCTTTGGGAATGTCAATCCTAGCTGGCGTGTTGGCAGCAGGGACGTGTGAACGAACAATCTTCTGATTGTCCGTAAATTTATCCGGCAATTGATGTACTTTAGTCTGAATGTGAAGGATCTTCTGGATCTCATCTTCACATAGAAAACGTATGCGGATAATAACGAGATTAGGACTTTTGTGTCCCATGATATGGTCTCAGAAGCTTCAGGCTTCTTTAGACTGCGTGCCTATTACAATGAGACTTTGCTCATCAAATTCACATTTATCAAGACTTGGTGGTAAACCATAAGCAAGCGGCATCAGCAATAAGATATGGCCACAAGCGGGCCGTATCGTGATAAGCGATGCGGAATGCAGTGTGTTGGTCCCTAAATACAACAGGCAACTGGGATTTAACAATGGACGTAAAATCCATTGGAGTCTCTTTACCAGAGACTCTGGTAACTCAGTATGAGTATGAACATGCTACAGGATGTTCAATTTCAGTGCCAGTTGCATAATAGAAGTCTTGAATGATATGTGTAGTGAATTCATCCACACTATTAGCTTTGAGAAAGCTATGTTGCGAGTGAATATAAAGGCACACATAAGACCATCTAGTAGATGCATCAATCAGTACAATGAAGTACCGAAAATGGGCCACTTGCGGGATGAATAGGCCTGGAAAGGTCACCATGTATTCTCTCAATGAAGACAAGAGACTCTCATCTCACTTTCAGGGGGGAAAGGTCTCTCTAAAAGTATGCCCTTAGACAAAGGGGGACAAGGAAAATCAATCTTTTGAAGAATCTTCAGGTTCTCCAATGGATTCATTTGATGATGCGTCTATCATCGCTGATCCAGGATGACCAAGTCCATTTTTCCAGAGTTAAAAACTATGGCAATGAAAGGCACTTCTGGTGCTCAGTCAAGTTGGCTTTCTATATGATGAATATCTGTAATTATAGGGGCCCGACGGGGGTCCAATGAAATCGTAAGTAGATGAGCTTCTGGCCATCCTCTTGACGAGTTACATATTGATATTCAATATTTATTATCCACGGTTTTCAATTTATGTTCGTTTAAACGAAATATCCTTGAAACGTGAAAAATTCCTATATGTTTAAGGTGAGAAGTTTGCATCTTATAGTCTCATTGTATGTGGGAGCAATATTAATGCTACACCAGTGCAACGAGGCACTGTCCACAATATTACATACTTCATCTATATGCAAAACGAAATTTTATTTAAGTAAATGTAGAATGACATTCAAATAAAAGTTCGTACAAAAAGCAAGATGAAGCTACATGTAATTTTAAATGCATAGATATAGATATGGCTCAATCGAGCAGGTCATCATTCTCGAAGTCTTTTGCAGTGGAATCGTTGGCGGCTGAACAGTCGCCAAGTTTGTTTCAGGCAGAGACTTCTGGCTTGCCTGATACAGTTCCTGGAGGTGGCAAGGAGTGCGACAGTTTCTGGACCAATGTCCAGTCATGCCACATCTATGGCATATATCCTCCCAGTTTTTCTTAGGAATTGACACTTGATCAGTGTTCTTACGATTCCATGTGAAGTTTCTCTTTCCTTTGTTGTTTTTGTTTGTCTGGGGTGCTGCTCCTCTTGGATGCTTTATTACATCTTTACCTTTGTTATTTTTAGCCTTCTTCTTATTTTTCCACTTCTGGGGAGAAACATGGTGGGCTTCAGGGATAGGGGCAGTGCCAGCTGGACGTAAATTATGAGTAGCGAGCAGTAAATCTCGATTCTGCTCTGTCCTAAGGAGGCAAGAGATCAAATCAGAGAATTTCGTGAAGTTGCATTCATGATACTGCTGCATGAGGATTTCATCTTTCTCGTGAAACGATGTAAATGTCTTTTCCAACATGCGATGCTCTGTGACTTCTTCACTGCAAAACTTCAGGTGTGAGGGGATATTATGAAGTGCAGAGTTATACTCAGCGACGGACTTATAGTCATGAAGTCTGAGGTTTTCCCACTCATAACTGGCACGTAATATTACATCAATTTTATGTTTATACCGTACCTCCAGCGCTGTCCACAGCTCCATTGGGTCCTCTACCGTTAGGTATTCGGCCTTTAAGGTCCGATCTATATGTTTCCTAATGTAGATAATAGCTTTTGCCTTATCCACATTGGAGACAGGGGTAGGAGTGCTGCTGCTAGATGTAGCAGAAGCATCGGTGGCTGCTGGGGCCGATGAAGGAGCCAAAATTGAGCCAAGGAGGGCCATTGAACGCAAGTGGAACTTCAGGTCCACTCGCCAACTTAGATAATTTTTGTCTGCAGCATCAAGGACCTCGAAATTGACGCTTGCCAATTTTGCCATTTATCTATGCAATTTAAAACAAGCATGAATTAATTAAAATTGAAATTCACGCATTAAAAATAAAATAAGTAAAATGTGGGGATCGGCCAGATACCCAAAAACATACAAAGTCCAAATTCCGAATATACGGTCCATAAAGAAAAGAAAAATACAATTTGGAAACCCAGAATGGGTCCCTGTATTTTCCAAGTTTCGCCTCCGTCTTCATTTGTCGGTACACCGGTCTTTGGCATAAATACATATAATCCTCACTTACAAATTCTCTGAAAAAGAAAATAAAATTGCAAGGAATATAAAGGGTATCAAACTGGCCGATCCCAAAAATCACATTTTAGCTTATATAAACATCCACGCAGTTTATAATATGCTACAGGCACAAAAGAAACAACCACGCATGTATATAACACACGCATATATAATATGGAAAAATAGACTATAAAGTATAATAATCTCTCGGACCACGGGGAGACGTCATACACCGTTAGGTTAGTTAACTAACGGCAGAGCGGTCGCAGGATCCTTAAGATAATTATATTTTGAAAAATCCTAATATTCCATAAATTAATAATAATGCAAGAGTGTTATAATTTTAGCAATATGACGGACTGGGCGACAGGCCCATAACAAGGAATTAAAATAAATTAATATTTTGAATGGGGCTGCATGCCCATAAATATTAATCATTTTAATATATTATTAATATTTGGGCTGCAGGCCCATTTGCCAAAAATTAACAAATTAATTATAGCAATTGAAATTACTTGGCTTCTAGCCCAATAAGACAAATTAAAAAGTTATCCATATGTGGGCTTCAGGCCCAGAATCAAATTTTTAATTAACACATGGAGATTGCAATTGGAATTACTGGGTTTCAGTCCCAATTTTGGTAGTTAAAGATAATGATTAAGTTAAATGGGGCTGCAGCTCCATAGAATCTATTATCATTGTTGAAATTGGGCTGCAGGCCCAACAAACAGGCTATCTGATTTATTGAAACTAAACAGAATATAGCGCTCAAGCCCATTTTTGGGCTGTGGAATGCCAAAAATCCCAAAACCTAAGACTGTCCCTTCAAATCCCTTTTAGCAAGAATCCCCCTCCTCCCCATTGTTTCTATGTTCGGCAAAAGAGCCCCCCGCTGCTAGGTTCGACACAAGAGCCCCTCCCCCCGCTGCTGGGGGAGCGCAGAGTTGCAGGCCCCCATTCGGGGGCAGATTGAGCGCCAGGAAGGGCCGAGGCCCTCCAAGGTTATCTTCGATCACGGATTGTTCATAGGGATATTCTCGTATGGTTTTTTGGTTGTTGTTCTTTTTGTACCTTTGTACTAGCTTCTGTGCTTGTTTTATTAAAAGCTTTTTAATGAAATGTAGGGGTGCATCTCACCTCGTGTTTACCCTTAGAAAGGCATCATTTGATAATAACAACTTTCAGCAATATCATGCTATGTTGAAACTTTTTGATCACAGATTATCAAACAACCAGATCCATGTAGAAGAGAAACAGTTACTTCACATACCAGTTCTCAGTTAAGAAGTTAATTAAACACAAGAAAGCTAAAAATCCTCACTTGAACCCATTCCAATTGCTCAGACTAGCAAACTATAATATAATGAGCAATCTTAATGCCCAACCAATCATATAAAACTTATTCCGTATGCTTGATTGGTTGAGAGCAGAAATGTAAACCTAAAATCAAATAAAAAACATATTGGTCGCTCTAGATCAAGGGTTTTTTTTAAGTGAATATTAATCAGAATATTGCAGATTTATACAAGCCTCTAGAAAAGTTTTGTAAAATCATAGCAATATATATATATTTATTATCTACGGGATCAAAAAAAATTTTACCTCTAGATCAAAGATCTAGGGACGATCATAATAAAGAAAAATCCGTAGATAGAAATCCCCGCTCCCGATACGCCTAAAAGATAGCCACAACGGTTCGTCGCAACAGTAGATTCCTTCGCGCTTAGGAGGTTAATTTGAGGGGATACAGGAATAAAGCTCAAAAGATGAGAGCTTCGGTGATGATAACGTGTTGAGAAAGAGCTTGGAAGAAGTGTAAACTAATCTCTAAATTAGGAGTAGCCATGGCATAAGCTATGGCTTTCTATATATTCATTCACTTTAGAAGTCCAAGGGACTCCCCACTAAGTTAGTGGGGAGTAAATGCTGAGATGATGAGGGGAGGGAGGCCAAAGGCCTCCCTCAACTCACAACATATGTATTTATGTTAAACAATGAATCTTTGTTCTGATTTCCTACGAATAAAAATTATGAATCTCACATATTGATTATTCCTACTATCACAAAGTGTGGAAAAGAGCAGGATGAACTCTGTAACATTAGGATTGGTTTATGCGGATGTTCGATGCATTAAGAAGGTTGGAATTTGTATTAAAAATAGAATTCGTTGTATGAATATTTTTTTTAAAAATTGAATATTTGTTCTGATTTTTGGTGGTAGCTCGAATCAACGAGATAGAAGGCAAGGAAATCTTCATCACTGTCTAGCTTGCAATATGCAAAAGTGAAGGTACATAAATTGGTTCGAATTAGGATTTTCATTTTCTGAGTATTAATTTTTCTTACCTGTATGATGTTGGGGATATGATCATAAACATGGAAACACATTAGCTAAGCATTAATTTTCATTATTTTAACAGTTTGTGTGTGTGATAGGTGTGTGTCATTATTTTAACATGGAAACATGGAATACAGGCTTTAACAAATAATACTGGCTTTTACCTGCCATATACAATTTGTTTATATCCTGCCATATACACTCTATGTCATATACAAATCTTGCCATATATATGATTTGTGTGTCATTATTTGTTTATATCCTACCATATACACTCTCTATAATTTACAATTTGTTTATATCCTGCCATATACACTCTCTGCCATATACAATATGTTTATATCCTGACATATACACTCCCACCATATACACTCTCTGCCATATACAAATCATGCCAAACATATGAAGGTGTAATTATTGTATTAAAAGTAGTTTTTTTTTATCGTAATAAACTTGGAAATATTCTGAATTGTATCCATATATCATTGATCCATATATAGTTCTTTGCTATCATTACAACATTAATCCAGGCCACTCTCTGGGCTGGGGAAAAAGTGAGTCTTTTGATCACATTTTGATGCGGGTTTTTCGTATTTGATAGTTCAAAACAAGATGCACTTTCAATTGTAGCTGTTAGATCTTTTAATTTGCAATTATAAGGCAATGCTTAACTTCGACCTTATTTAAACAATCATAAATTGCTTCATGATGTTTAGCATTGATGCAGAGCATTGATGCAGTGTGCTAAAGAAATTAGCTGAGAAAGGATGTTGGGACATTGCTGAAGTTAGATATTTTAAGAGCATGTATTTCAGCCATTATTGTTGGAAATGTTGCAAAAGAGTGATGTTTTAATCAGGCATATTCATATTGTCACCCGATTTTAAACCTTCCATTTTCCTGAAATGTATAATGCATAGATTCTTTGTTAAATAAAATTTTCTACTGCACACATGAAACATATATATATATATATATATATATATATATATATATATATATATATATATATATATATATATATATATACTAGTCATAACCCGTGCCCGCGGGCACGGTTCATTTAAGATTTTCCCCCACAAAATCTTTGTTGCCCAAAATTTAAAAGAACAACAAATTAACGTAAAAATATTTAGCGGCACGGGCTCCTTCGGCACAGAACAACCAATTTAGTGCTGACACCTTTGACACGAACAATAAATTTGACTTGGGCGCCTTCGGCTCGGGAAGGCAGAACAACAAATTAGCGTAGAGCAAATTCTGCTCGGGCGCCTTCAGCGAAGCCCAACGATTATACTCTCAGCATATGCACCCTTTGCTGCATCACTCTCTCATTTTGTGGGCCCCCCAGTCTAGAGAAAGATATGAGGGTAGGCTCTGGTTTAAGTAAATCAAGATGTAATTAATGAATGTATATTTATTTTCTCCAAATAGCCCCACCCCCAAATACAAAAGTTTTACCTTCTAAAATTTTCACAAACTCTCATCTCAACCGTTAATTTACCAAGATTAAATCTCAACCATCATTCTATCAAACTGTTTGTCCTAGTCAGATTGTCTTAGTCAGCAAGACAATTCAAAAAAGTCCTCAAATGTAATATAAATAACCATAACTCGTGCCCTTAGGGCACGATTCATTTAAAGTAATCCCATTCAAAATCATGGATCCACTATTTTGAACGAACAACAAAAATTAAAGAGCAATAATTGTTATTTAGCTCTACCAAAAAATTTTAATATCCCTAAAATTTAGTTCCCTGGATAATTTAGAGCCATCCAAAAATTTAAAATTTTCATTTTACCAATAATTTAGTCCCCCACAGAATTTAGTTACCTCAAAAATTTAAAATTTTTAGTTTCCCTCCAAAATTTTGTTCCCAAATGAATTAAGTTCCCTCATTGTTTATTTAATTCCTCCCAAAAAATTTAATACCCTCTAAAATTTAGTTTCCTTAGAAAACTTAGTTCCTTCTAAAATTTTCGTTCACTCCATATTTAGTTTGCCCGAAAATTTTCACAAACTCTCATCCTACCTATTGATTCTTTAAGGTTAAACCTTAACCGAATTTCTAACCTCCTCTTTGTCTTAATCAACAAACACATTCAAAAACAAATCTCAAATGTATAATAGATTAGCTTTAATACGTATTGTGGTAAGTGATAAATAAATGTTAGAATAGCTTAATAATATAGCACACAACATAGATCAATGATCAAACATAGCAATCTTGTTACCAAGACCTGACCAAACTCTTTCAAACTACCAGGACCAGAGAACCATCGTATACCAACCAAAAATAAGCACCGTGACAAACAATATGACAACTGGACCCACCTAAAAGGGCAAGCAATTGTAACATGTACAGAGGTAAAAGGGTTGCAATGAGGCAACCACCAAGGCCATTTTGGGTAAATATGACATATGAAACAATTTAAATTTCATAAGTAACATCAGAAAAAAATAGTTAGTGCAAAGACCATTGCAGGGTTCATCACTGACAATCTTATTATTGCTACATACAGAATACTTAAGTACCAGAATCAGAATTCACTCCATTGTCATAATTCAAGCTACGGACGTCGATTCATAGTTTTCAAATAGTTCTGATCCATATTCCCTAGAATCTAAATCTTACAGTGCAGAAGGTACAGAGAAACAAATATACAAAAACTCATAGTACATCACTCCTTCCCTTTTTTGAAAGGAAATATCTCAACTTTCTTGCTCCAAAACCAAGCAAACCTAGAGTGATATTATGTCAATTGAAAGATTTAAAATCTCAAGCTACTGAACCTGAAAGAAGATACAAATAACTTAACCCGAGTTTCCAAATTAAAAGACATTTTTGTGGGAAGAAGTCTTCTTTTTCCTTCAGCTAAAAGAAAATAGAAAACATACAAAGACACGCATACATCAAAAACACACAATTTTAAGAGCGTTTTTTTGCACTTAATCGCTCCTTAATCATGGGGAAAACATACAAATCATCTTCCTATACATATATACTTATTAGCTATACTTATATGAACTCAAAAATTAAGCAATATATAAGAGAAGTGATGCCTCATATAATTGACTCAGCCCTGCGACAAACCCCTTCAAGTGCATCAACAAACATGCAAGAGAATCCATACATTGCTTGAAACACCACTACCAACATGCCTGTCTGAATATTATTAAGAGTTAATAACCGTGTGACGCCTAATGCCCTCGCATGTCTCATCATCTCTTCTTCCACCTTCCTTCTGCACGTCGCAATTTCAAGTTTCTTCTCTGCAAGAGGGTCCCAACTATCAAATACTTGCACATCACTATTGCGCCCAACACCCAAAATACCAATGCCGACAGTTGAGTAAGATTGATAGAACTTCTCAGCCGTCCTCAAAAAGCTGTGGACTTCTTGTCCAGCTCTCTCGACTATGTCTCAGCTCGCTTTTTTGTTCCCAGTTCTTCTTCATACTTTGTGTATATATGCATGGACGACGTTCACAAAGCTCTTTGTGGCCTCAGATGCTACATTATCAGGCAGTCGCTCAAGAGATTTCTTCCCCTTGTCGCAAAAGGCGGTGAGCTTGACTTATAAGGAAGATGAGTGTTCAATCTGATGGTTGTCATTATTGCACACATGAATGACAGTGAGTTTCAGCGAAACATAAAGAGCTCAAACATATTCACGTGGATACTTGATGAGGCAGTTGAAATTTGAATGCCAAGCTGTAAATTAGAACACTGATACTTATTGAACAATGTTATTCTGGATGTCATGGAATTGGCTTATTGATCTCCATATGCTTAGAAGGTTACACAGTAGCATTTTGCATTAGTATTTTCAGTAATTAATCATTTTAAGGAGATAATTAAGGAGGGCTCCCATAATTAAGGGGGCTTCATGCAGTTCAACTATAATAATACCAAATTAATAAAAAAACAGTAATTTCCCTGAAAAAAGAACAATTTGCAGTTCAACTATAATAACAAAGCATCAATATTTGTGTTTAGCCACAACCAAAAAAAGAAATACAAAAGTTATTAAAATTTTGATTGTTTCTCAATGCAGTCAGTCTACAAATCAATAGATGGACTAATCATCAAAACAGTGAGAAAGAAGGGGGGAAACACCTGGGTAGAAGAAAGATAAGGATGCATAGAGCTACAACATTTTCATCTCCAGTTTTATGACTGAACATATAATTCCAATAGATCCTATTTTCCATAATTCAAGGAGATTGTGCAACAATTTCAGCTTCTAAATCAGAAAATCCCCCACATGTCGGCATACACATGTAAGTATATTTTGGTACACTTCAATTTCAGAGGGTGCAATATTCAGTAAACATATGATGAATTTGGACACACCATGAACTGGCAATCGAAATTTTAAACCAACATACTGTTGCAGAGGGCCCAAAACTATATTAAAGTTTGGAATATTTATGGCCATCTTTGCCATATTTTTGCAGGGGTGATGATTCTAATGCTCTCATCCTCGAGACGACCGATAGAGTTCATACCACTTAATTGCCCTGGCAAGAAAGGCTCACTCAGTAATATACCCTAATTTTCCTAATTTGTAGTGTATGTTTTTGGTCCTGAAACAACATCCTTTGTGAGCATAATATCACTAAAAGTACTTAAAATTAGCAGTCCAGTAGTTGGAGGGACTCTACCTCAACCTATCTTTGTTGTCGATCATAGATTATATGTTGCTTTCAAATCATCTGCATTAACAACTCTTTGTCTATCCAGATTTGATTCAAACTTCTCTGCTTTAACGACTCTTCATCTATCAAGTTTGCTTGACAGTCCTCTTCATTGGTCATTTTGGGACTATCCTCTTTGACTTCCATTTTGAAACTATCGTTTTCAACTTATATCTAAAATGTTAAATTTATGTAATCAATCCAAAAAATAAAAAAATCTCATTGAAGTCTACAGCCTATGTGAAGTGTGAAGCATAAATAAAATTAAAGTGCAATTTTTGGTTTCTGGGCATTTGATGAAATACATTTGTTTCAGTAAGAGAAGCTTCATCTCCACTTCATGAACAGATTTGTTGCTAATAGATATATCAGTCAACTGTTCTCAATTCTCAACTGTTGATTTTCACCCAAAAAAAGTAAAAAACAGAAAGAAAATAAGAAATAAAGATGAGATACAAAATATACTCACATGCATGCACCCACATATTTGAATCTTTAGTAGTTACACTTCATCGTCATCTCCGGTGTAAATCTGGAATTGAATTTTATGGTCCTTACAATTAGATGTACGTACATAGAAATGGAGATGCACAAAGATCTCAGAACTCGAAGGACCAGCTACCCTTGTATTAAATCTCCAAAACATCAACTCGAACAAAAATCTCAATCCCCATGAATTAATTTATGTACAATTAATCAAAAAAATGAGAACACTAATGCATAATTAATCCATTTTAATTATCAGTTCAAGAAAGAAACTAAACAACTTGAATGAAAAATCGATTTTCCTTTATATTAATAATTTATAAATCGAATGTGTTACGACTATTTCGACCGGGTCCGGAGGAGCCAAGTCAACCACGACCAGTCAACCAGCCAAACTACGGCCTCGGGCTCCGGCCCAAGGATCTTACGGGCGGGTCGCGTTTCTCCACCTACGACGAAGGCCCAAGAGATTGCCCGCTTCTGTAGCGGAGGAAATCAGGGCCCAAATCGAGGAAGCCTTCGCCATTTATGGCAGCCGCCCTGTGCCATCATGATCCGCCAATTATGACAGCCACCTTCATGGCTCGCCAAATATGGCAACCGACTTCATGGCCAGGCTTAATGGCCATCATTCCCCCGCCATTATGGCCCGCCAATCATGGCAACCGCAATGCCCATTACTCCAGCCTTCATGGCCCGCCAATTATGGCAATCACTCATGGCCATGACTCCACCTTCATGGCGGCATCAAGTGGGCGCAATTAGAGGGGGTCAACCCTTCCCCATTTGCACGACCCCATGAATGGCGGCCATGATGTCACATCATGGCACATGATGAGCATGGTTCGTCTATATGAGGAGGGGGCGGGCGTCATTTGGAAGGGGCCGGGATCTTCACCACCTACAACGGAGGTACCTCATACTCCCATCTTACACCTTCTTCCACCTTGAATATTTCTCCTCCAAAGCTCGGCCCGAGGACTCGAGTATCGGTCTCTCCGCGAGCCATACTCGATCCCACCGAGCACTTATCAGGCCAGATCTGACTTTGGCATCGGAGGGGCTTCGGTCGGAACCAAGGTCCGACCCCCCTGACGAGCTCTCTCGTCTATTCAGGTCCAGGAGTTCCAGCGACGTCGAGGCTACCCCTCGGCATCCTTCCAGCCGGAGCCGAGCGCCCTCGTCCCCGACCTCGTTCGTCTCCTCCGTCCCGAGGACGTCGCTCTGCCGAGGCTACCCCTCGCCGAGCCGACGCGAGGATCCGCGCGCCCCGCTGCGAACGACTCTGCCTTCAACCAATCCCGGAGGCTGTCATCTCGCCGAGGCTACCCCTCGGCCCGCCAAAAGAACGGAGCCGCGCCTTTCCGCTCGAGCGAACACGCCGTCGGTCGACCCCACCGGTCATCTCCGTCTCGAGCGACAGCCACGACAACTCGGGGGTCCCGCGCGTCCCCTCTTTGACCGCGTTGACCACGCACCCTCCATACTATTAATGTGTTCTGCGAAAAATAGCAGAAACAGAATGCATCAATAAACCATAGTAGTTCTAACCACAACAATAGCATTTAAGAGCATAAAACCTCCAAATCAAACAGTATCAAATAGAAACAAAACTAATTTTGAGATCTCTTTAAAATGCAATTAAATAGAAGAATTCAACATTATATAAATTCCACTAAAAATTATAACTTTACCATTGGAGTCTGTCTCCCTTTTGGAATCCCATTTGATCCGCCCACTCATAGATTAAAACTCCCCAAAGCAAATCATTGATCTCCTCATTATAAATCTCCAAAACAACAAACTGAACAAAAATCACAATCCCCTTGAATTAATTTATGTATTATTAATCAAAAAATGAGAACAATAATGCATAATTGATCCATTCCAATTATCGGTTCAAAAAAACTGAAGAACTACGGAACAAAAAATCGTTTTTCTTAGTCAATTTAGAAATTTGTTGCAAGTTGATGCATCAATCAAAGCAAAGGACACAAAACACAAAAAATTATTCCACAAATAATCCTTCCAAAATTATTCCAAAAACCCAAACACTCATTACTCGTAATGAAATACTCAAAAAATATGCACACAGATCCTAGATTTTCCTTCCTAAATAGAGTGAATACTTTTAATTTTCTATAAGAATTACCTTGAGAATTTTTAAAAATCAGTAACTTGAGGACAATTTAATTTTAACAAAATAGGTACCCAAAAGTCTTTCCTAATCAATAAAGTGTTATATATAAGTTCCACCTCATTACTTTTTTTAACAGAATTTGGAGACCTTTTTTGATACTGTTACAAACATCACTCAAATTCATTCACCAATTTGACTCTTATTAAGAAAATGGAAACTTTAAACTAACCTAACAAATGCAGCCAGAAATGGAAACTTTAAAGCCATTTGCTGCTTTCGGATCCTGTCTGTAGGCTTCACCATGCTGAATTCAACATCAAGTTTGCAGGGAATAAGAACACAAAACCACCCATCACCATGGCAATAAAGACAAAAACCATACCAAAAAGTACCTCAGATTCGACATGAAAATACATGAATGGTACCTGATGTCATGAGGAGTGATCAATATCCACTGAGAACCTTGTTCCACTGCAAAATCCATAAGTGTATCCAATTCCAAGTTGATCTTATGGCTAACAACATCTTGAGGGGTAAACAACAACATTTTCGATTTTACACGCAACTAACAAATATGGTCTGCAAAGTACTACAACATAATATGTGCATTAAACTGGAAAAAAAACTCATATATACAATGAGAGTGCTCTCTTTTGGGTCCAAATTAGGGAGATCATGAATATCCAAAATATAGCTATATTCTAAAAATAATTAAGTTTGTATCATGATGCATATGTCCTTTTTCTATTTATTCCTTTTACGTCTCATGAATTATCACAGAAGTTTAGGATGTGTTAATTTCATTTCAAAGACATGCATTTGCACGTGCTAAAAGTGGTATGATTAATTTAAAAGAGGTTTAGCTATTAGCAAATGAATAAGCAAACAGAGATCAGAAGAATCAAGGATGTGAAAAAGAATCGATCTCTAAAGTTTTAAAAAAATACTAATAATAATCATAATAATTGAAGAACCAGATTATTGCAATCAACTCTAAAGTCCTTTGCAATCAACTCCCTTAATAGCATTCTCCAATTACAATTTAGAGAAAAAAATAGTATTACACATAACCTGGTGAGCATCAACAATTTGCTCCCCTCAATCCTGAGCTACATTAATAATAACAGTGAATATGTACTCAAAACATAAAAATTATTGTTCCCCAAATAAATACACAAATCCACAAGTGTATCCAAGTTGATCTTACAGCTAACAACGTCCTAAGGGGTAAACAACAAAATTTTCGATTTTACACACAACTAACAACTAAGGTCTGCAAAGTACTACAACATAATATGTGCATTAAACTGGAAAAAACTCCTTTATATAATGAGAGTGCTCTCTTTTGGGTCCAAATTTGGGAGATCATGAATATCCAAAATTTAGCTATATTCCAAAAATAATTAAGTTTGTAGCATGATGCATCTGTCCTTTTTTCTGTTTATTCCTTTTACGTCTCATGAATTATCACAGAAGTTTACGATTTGTTAATTTCAATTCAAAGACATGCATTCGCACGTGCAAAAAGTGGTATGATTAATTTAAAATAGGTTCAGCTACTAACAAATGAATGAGCAAACAGAGATCAGAAGCATCAAGGATGTGAAAAAGAATGGATCTCTAAAGTTTTAAAAAATACTAATAATCATCATAATAATTAAAGAAACTGATTATTGCAATCAACCTTGACAGTCCTCTGCAATCAACTTCCTTAATAGCATTCTCCAATTATAATCTAGAGAAAAACTACTATTATACATGACCTGGTGAGCATCAACAATTTGCTCCCCTCAACCCTGAGCTACATTAATAATAACAGTGAATATGTACTCAAAACATAAAAATTATTGTTCCCCTAATAAATACACATATACATCACCATACAATCAACAGCGCCTGAAGGGGAGCAATCATGCGGTATATGATGAGAAAACGAAGGCAACGCTTGAAGAGGTATGTATGCTTGTATAGAACACAAACACTTGTAATACATGAGCTGCTGTAAGTGACTTACCTCCACTGACAGAACATGCTGCTCATAATCCACCTTAATATGGCCACTGATACATTTCTTCTTTAGATGACCATTAAACCTAATTATTTAATAAATCATGGATAGTAAAAAGAATGCATTAGTACCTAAAATGAAAAGAATATAACAAAAAAGTAGCATAGATCAAGTAAATAAGTCTGCTCAAAGGGCCATGTATGAAGCATCAGACAATGCACGTACTGCCAAGTTAACTGCTGCTTTAAACGGTAAGCATTTCTCTGAAACTTGCTCTGTCTTAACTCAAGTGCCTCCTGGCATGCCTGAGGTGAAAAATAATTTTGCGGCAAAAGACCAGTCAAAGATAGTTTCTTTTGAAATCGTTCACTTTGTTTTACATGTTTGACTTCACTTTCACAATTTGTCTCAAATTTTCCCCCCATTGAGTTCACTGGTGATCTCGTTGCAGCAGGGAGCTCAAACTTTCTAAATTCTATAAAAATAATAGAAAATTAAAATATAATTGAAGTTGCCAGGCGAAGAAAATTTAATTAAAGCTTTGTTAGAAGAAAATACCGACCTGAATATTGAGCTCCTGAAAATTTGGTAAAATGAAAATTTGAAAATACGAAACCAAGAATTGTTCACTCCACTTCATCAAAAGGGAACCAATTTCAGAACTTTCAGCATTAGTTTTTAAAAATTGTGATTCGCCCCATTTCCACACAGAAGCAATCAAAATGCCAACAGAAAATATGACATAGAACCAATATGAAAACAGAATTCAATTTGATCTATAAAATCAACTAAAATTAGGAAGAACATGGTTGCCAAAAGAGGCAAGTTTCATCTGACATTGAGCAATTCCATGATGCTAGAAAATTAGGAATTAAAAAAAGGATAAGGAAATGTCAAAAGTCTCACCGAGGGCTAAAAATTGAACTTCCTCCTCAGAAGCTGGTTGATTCCTCTTCCAGCAGCCATTTGTTTCAACCTTCATCAAAAAGAAAGAAAGAAATCACATAGCTCAAGAATGAAATTGAAACTTATAAACATTTGAACTTTAGTAATGTGCAACACATGCCAACATGAGTGCATGTTATGTCTGAACAGTAGAAACTAAAGTTGAAGTTACTGGAAGGAGGTAAACATAAACAAAGGACTCATATAGTGAATCCCAAAGGCATAAAGGGCTAATTACCCTCATCGTTAATTTAATTTCTTTTCTCATTTCCTCAAATCAATTTGGTTTCAAAAACAATCTAGTACATAGACCAAATTGAGAATTGCAGATCCATCTTTTTGGAGCGCACAATATGCCAAATTAAGTAATTACACTTAGAAATTACATGTGATCACATACGACTATGGCAAGGATTGGAAATTAAACCATTGTTGGTGATCTCATAAGTAATTCATCAAATATGTAGAACTTACAGAAAAATGATAAAATTATGACATATTATAGAAAAACTTACAGAAAATGAACTTAAGGAAAAAACGTACAGAAAAATATTCTAAAAACAAAGAGTGAGGCAAAGGCATTCCCTATGAGCACCCTCTGCACAATTCATTCTCTGCATGTCCAGTACAACAACAAAAGATTGAGGCAAAGTCAAAATCAAAATGAAATTTTAAAATCAAAACCATAAACAACAAACAAAAAGAACAAATAGATTACCTATTGTTCAGCAAATTCATGACGGCAAACATCGTAATGGAACCAATCACATCTGTCATATTCACTCGCAATGCATGAAACAAATACTTCATTGTAGAAGACGATGATCCAAGTTTCTCCATAACCAATGGGCAAGCTGCATGAATAACATCCGCAGCATTTTCCAGACCAAGTATCTCAACAGTTCTTAGTGCCTCGAGAGACATGATATCACAGCGAGCAGAGGGATATAAATCATTTGGCCACTTCTTCTGCATTCAATTGGACCAAAATTGTTAATCTCCAGAACTTCATTCTGGCTCAAAACAAAAAACAAAAAAAAGTATTGTACTACGATGTTTCTAGTTAGCTTCACATTAATGGAATTGAATTCATAGAGGTCTTGAAATATTGCTTCCATATGCTGGTCCATGTATGTTGAAAATGTGTTCTCAGATGTTAGATTTTGTTGCTTCTCTTAGATTAGAGATACAATATGGCATGTGCTTACAGTTTAAGTTCATCATCATTATCCATAATACCTTGTGCCTCTCTGATTGATTTTTGTCAAAAAAATAAAAATTTAAACAACTCTCTTACCTTTATGGAATCTAATGCACCTAGTTGAGGCTATGCTCTCCCATGAAATTATAGACCATTTCGAAGAAGAAAATTTTTCTGAAGTAAAATTTCCTGACATAAAAAAGGCTTTTATAAGCCATGACCATTTGTGGATGTTAGATACATGATGGGTTAGGCCAAGAAAAAATAATGGTCTGGGCCTATATACTTCATTCAATGTAAAAGAAAGATTTACAGTTTCATGGGTTCTTTGATGTATCCAAGTGATGTATCAAGTTGGAGGTGATTTCATCAAGTTACATCAAACACTGTTAACATGATATACATCCAAATGATGTTTCCAGGCAACTTAAAACAAAACTTGATTTCTGCAAATGTGGATTTTTTATGTTCTCTTTTTAGAAGTAATGCATGTTGACTCAAAAGATTAACTGTTAACTCATAAGAGCCACATTTGTTTAAGCTAACAGAAATCAACCTTGCAGAAATTAACTTTTAACTCAAAAGATTAACTATTAACTCAAAAAATCCAGGCAACTTAAAATAAAAAAATCCACTTTTGAGTTAACAGTTCTCCTTTTTTGCCTAGAAACATCACTTGGATACAACTTAAAACATCAAGTTTGTTCACTTGGATGATATCATGTTAACTCGATATTAGTTAAACTCAAAAAATACATGCAACTTAAAACAAAAAATCCACTTTTGAGTAAATAGTTCTCCTTTTTTGCCCTGGAAACATCACTTGGATACAACTTAAAACATCAACTTTGTTCACGTGGATGATAGCATGTTAACATGATATTAGTTAACACAAAAAATCAATCAACATAAAATAAATGCAGCACAAAAATATCTTAGAACCCAAATAAAAAAACAGTGAGGATTAAACCCAAATCAAAGAAACCGAGAGCTATCTGAAAAATTTGTGTTGCACATGATTAAACCCAAATGAGAAAAACTTAAAAAACATATAGGTTAGGTTTAAACCTTGCTGTTCAGGGAACCTGAAAAAACTGTAAAAAAACTGAAATGAGATACAATAAACACCAAAATAAACAGACAACTAAGAAATGTAAAAGAGACAACAAAACATGACTTTTGATGTTCAGGGCTGAAAAATAGAGAGGTTTTCATTTAAATTACATGAGAGAAAGCTGAGAATCAAGATCCCAATTTGAAAACCACTGATCTTAACATACATGCACTTCAAGCCTGACATTTATAGAACAGAATTTTGCATTTTATAAGTATCAAAATATATATAACATGGCCAAAATATCCTATGACATTTATAGAACAGAATTTATACATGTATATATATAAATTTATACAACAGAATTTGTCAAGCTTGCATATATCCTTCTATCAGGCAAAAAAATTTAAATGGATTACATGTGACTCATTTACAAAGGCTCAATAGGAATCCAAAGTATATAGAAGCAACGAACAAAGAAGAAACATCAGTGAGACAAAGATATTAATAAATTAAAGATCTAACAAATATAATTTATATTCATTTATTTACCTTCGGTTGTGCGAAGCAGAATAATTGCTTAAATTTGTGTTTATCATATCTATTGTAAACTTCAACTCTTTAACTTCTGGAACTGTCTTCAGTTGTGCAATAAATCTGAAATAGAGAAACTGAAAAGGGTTAGGAAGCATTCAAAAAGAGCTCCAACGTGAGATCATTTAGATAGAAACATTACCTGCGATTGTTCCATCCATGAAAATTCCGAGGATCAGCCTTTAGCATTTGATCTAAGAGGCAGCAGAATTCACAATTAAAATCAAACTCCGAGATCCCACGATTCAACACCTACTTCCGGTGGTACCATGCACCATAAGATTTATGATTCCTTCTCAATGCAACCTATTCCTTGATTTAAAATTAGATCAAATTAGAAGCAGAACGAACCACCGATCATATACCCGCCCATAGGACTGCTTTAAAAGTGAACAAAAATGGGAGGCCAACTTTATAACACCGGTATATGCATAATATATTTAATTATACATGAAATTTTCATCAAATTAACCATTCAAGATGTATAAGGCTCTTCATTTTCTATAACCATTACCTTGAAAATTTTCACAAATATGCAACTTGAGCACAATTTAAATTTAAGAAAATAGGCACCCAAAAGGCTTCACTAATCTAGAAAGTGTTCAATATGATTTCCACCTCAATACATTTTTTAAAGAATTTGGAGACCTTTTTAGTTTAAAGAAGCAAACATGCACACAAATTCCTTCGCCTATTTGACTCTTTGCATAAACAAACATCATACTTAAAAAAAGGTAACTTCAAACTAACGTCACAAATGCACACATAAATTATAAAAAGTGGGTCCCCAAAATTTCATCCAAATTTTATTATAACAACATTCAAAAACTTACATTTCGATTTCTTCGTCAACCAAAGAGTTGAAAAATTTCTTCGTCGACCAAAAAAACTAAAATAAAGTAGAAAAACTGAATTTTTTTCTCAAATTACGGAATCTTCAAAGAGTTACATGAACAATCATGTCAGAATCAAGCGAATTTGCAAAATATGAGAAATGGTTGACCTGCAACATAATAGAAATGGTTAAACTTCATATTCCTTTGGAATCATGGATGATCAACCCAATGAATATACAATTGAAGAATTGGATGCGGATCCAGACCGGTCATAATGTACTATATGCAGTTATCCTCAACACCCATAGGGTTATGACGTGTGTAATATTTTATCAAACCATATTTCCGTAATAGTTTTGGTTTCATGCTTTGTAATTTTTTTGTCAATAACTTGATACAAACGTGTTTACAGGTTTCATGCTTTGCATGTAACAAATGAGATATCACTTATATAATGTAAACATCATTTATAAAGTGAAGCTCAATTGTCAAATTAGATTGCCATGTTTACTACAATGTTCTCCAATGACGGGGTGTCATCAACAGAGGGCTTTTCTGTGCATCAAAGATTTATGTGGTGGATGTGAGTGGCATGGCTCTAGAAAAGGAACAGTCTAATAACAACACATATTATACATACTAATTCACCTTAAAACCCAAAAAATGCTTGGTGGGGGGGTCCATGGTTGTTTTTTCCCCTTGAACAAAAATTCTGGCCTGACATTAAATTTATAAATAAAAACCTTCAAGCTGCTAGAATTGCTAGCGAGTTTTAAATCAAATCAGAACACCACCGACATAAAATAAAGTCCACAACATAAAAAAAACATGAAATTAAATCCAAAATATTACTGATAAGATGGACAAAGATTTTCAATTGGTCACCTCCTTACGACTCGAACTTCAGTAACTATGTATATCTCTCTTTCAAACACATCTACAATTTTCCAACCTCCACCTCCATGCTTTTTTGCTTTCATCTCGGCTATCTACAAAACACCCCCAATCCACTTCCTAATCAATCTCAACTCCAAAAATCAAATTTTTACAAATAAATTAAAATCAAACCTTTCTTGTTTGGGATTCTCAGATAAATGAATATTCTTGCGATGCCAAGCGATTTCGCAATCTTTAAGCTCTGCTGCCAACGAAACCACGCTCTTAGCTCAGGTTCTTCTCTAGCAAAGGATTTTTTGGGGGCAGGGGGCAGGGAGGCATGGGGGGAGAGAGGGCTTGTGTTGATCCCTGGGTAGAAGGCGAGGAGGCGCCGCATTACCCTAAATGGATGAGTGACGTGCGTTTATATTTCATATATTTGCGCACGTTTTAGTTTGTGTTTCTCCATGTTTTTCCGCCGTCTCTTATTCGTTTTCGTGTATTTTCCCATTTTCTTTCACTTTTCTTTGTTTTTCCATGATTGCAGGAGATTGACCACGTATGGGACGTTTAATGATGATATCCCAAGTCCCCGGAGCAACGGGAGAAGTCACGCGTGATCCAGGGGGTCAAACGGCGAAGTATTCATCTTTCAGCCCCTCACCCAGTCGGTTGGTCATCTCCAACCGATCAGGTGATGCACGCGTGCACCAACCGGTCACTACCGCAGCTCACAAAGAAGTCACCCGACCGGTTCACAGACCGGTTCTACGGGCGGCTGTTCTCTGTTTTCTCGAGCAGAATTCCAACCGATCGGGTGACTCTCACCCGATCGGTTCATCTGTAACTGAAGAAGATGAGCTGAAGACACGGGCGTTCAACCGGCCGTTTCACCCGACGGCGCTAAGATCCAACCGGTCACTCAAGAACTCACCCGACCGGTTCATCTGACCGGGTGAAGCTCCGCCGTTTTCTGTTTACTATTTGTAACAGATCACCCGATCGGTTGACTTTTCAACCGATCGGGTGGCGCTTTTTCCTGCGGATCTGGACCCGAACCATTAGGGTTCTGAAGTGGGGCTATAAATACTCGAAGTTGGCCGACTGAAAGGACATCTCTTCTCAGTTTTTTTAGGGCTTTTGCCCCTTTCTCTTGTGAGCTTTAGGTTAGATTAGATTAGGTCTTTTTGTTAATAAATCTTGTATTGGATTGAAGATTCAAACTCAAGATAAGTATTTCTTTCTCTTGTTCTCCATTTTTTTGTGTTGTATTTCTTTTGCTTCATGATGAATGTTTGTGTGTGTTTTGTGTTGTTTGTTTATATGTTTTTCATCATGGAGTAGTATTGATGAACCCTAATACGGGTTAGGGTAGGATTGTTGCTTGGGAATTTACATTAGACTTGGTTGCATGGCACGTGTTCGATGAAATGTGTCAATGGGGATTTCTAGCAATCTGGGTCCAATTCGTACGGCAACACACTAGATGTGTTGGGGATTGGGGTCCGGTTCTTGTCCTGTCAAGATCCGCTTCGATGTATTGCTAGAAATCACATTTGACCTATTTGGCCATTAGGGTTACGCGGGGGTGTTTCATTGTCATCGGCGGGAAAAAGACCGCCTTTGACCGTCGGGCCGAGGGGGAATAAACTTGGCGGTTGACTCCCTAGCCATAGCTCACGCCCCCAGCGTAGACATCGAGTCCTCGCGCGCGGGAGCGGCTTGGACGAAGTGTTGAGAGATATCATTGTGGCCTTAATGCTCCCGGTTGCGGAAGGTGTTTATGGACACGGGAGTGCCCACCGTCCGGAACCGGGTAGGCCTAGCGTGCTTGGCACCGACCGGAATATCGGGCCATGGACGCTAGGTACCACCTTTTGGGGCAATGTCTCACCCTGGATCAAGTCAAATGCCAAGTGTCATGAGTGCTCTAGCCCGTGTTAGCGGGGATTCATTTCGTGTCTTTTTCATTTCTTTCTTTTATTTCTACATTCCACCCATATCATCCGCGTAGATAGCACGCGACCTAGGCGAGGCTAGTAGCCACTCAAGCCATCCACCTCCCTGTGTTCGATATACCCGCACCCTACACTAACCGTGCACTTGCGGTAAAACGACACCGCGCCCAAACCGTAAACGGGGCGCCGGTCAAGTTTTTGGCGCCGTTGCCGGGGAGGCGTTCGGTTTGATATTAGCTTAGCTTGGGTTCGTTAGACTACACATAAAAACACAAAAAAAATTTCTTTTTCTTTTTTTATTTTATTTTTAAAAAAAAAATATATTCAATAACCAAGAAATTTTTCTCCCACCATTATATTATCTTTTTTTTATTCTCTTGTACCATTGACGCTCCTCTCTAGTTTTCTTATTTTTGTTGTCCAGGTATCTTTGATATGGCCATGTGGAGATCAGATTTCGATGCTCAGATGAGAGGCTACAATCCCTATTCATTTTTGGTTTGTGAGACTTGTGGGATGGCGGGGCACGTGTATTATGATTGCCCATATACACTTGAGAGCCTCCCCCTACACCAAGGCCAAACATTTTCCCACAACCTTAGCCCAAACACCTCCCATCAATTCCCTCAACCTTATACCCCTCCACCAACACAAGAAGAATCAAACCTCGTGTCTCTCCTTGAGAGTGTCATGTTTAACCAAGGCCAAACATTACGAAACTTGATGGTACCAATCACCGAGCCGACACCGAGGAGAGGGGATGAAGGAGAGGATATACCCACTTTCATGGTTGAGACCACCATACCATCGGCCACCATAGACACATCTCAAGCCGATACCCCATTTTTCCATCACTACCACTTGGATGACAAAGCATTTTTTGATGATGATAGTGAGGATGGGGAGATTTACCTAGGATCTGTGGGAGAGACTTCTTGTCTTGATTTAGATACCCCACACGAGTCCTATGAGAGGACCGAGGAGTTTACAGAGCTTATGCAAAAGGGCGAGGAGGATGTGCGTGAGGACGAGGACACCACGACCACATATGAGGGGTCCGCTCCACATCCACCTCCAGAGCCATCTCTGTCACAGCTTCCTCCTTGGTCGGTGGTCAACCATGAGGATGTCATTCAGGACATCGAGCAGATGGAGAAGCATGAGCATATCGTCGAGGAGGATGTGCATGAGGGCTTGGATACGATCGTCCACTTCATGGAGCCCGAGCCACATCTACCTCTACCGTCACGCTCCACTCCTTCTGCGGCTGAGCATCTACTTGAGCATATTGCCCCTACTCTGGGAGATTTTCATACTCACTCTCACTCCACATTTGAGTCTCGCTTTTCACGTCATATTTCTTTAGACTCATATATATTTGACATACCATATCTCTCGCAGGACACAGGATCTACTTCCCCTGAGGTATGCTGCGGTGTGTCACCACCTGGAGAGCCACTTCTTATGGAGAGCGAGGATTTGGTCGTCGCTAGTATAGAGGATAGCGACTCATTTCCAGGGATTGTTCGCCACATTTCATATATTTTACCATCATTTACCGGCGACTATCTCTGGGATACATTTATTTTGGGAAATAATTTCTTGTCATGGACTAATGCACCTCGTCCTTTGCAGGTCACAGGTGGACACCTACGAGGGATGCTTGGAGGTGCATTGCTTGGGTCCATTGGCACACGTAGCACAGCGCTTCTGGCGGAGCCACAGAAGGAGCAGTTAGAGCAGCTACCTGCCCCACTCCAGATCTTGGATCCGCCTATGCTCAGGTGTATCTAAATCCAGTAGTGTAAAAATTTACCGCTTTCTAGTTTAGATTTGAATAATCTCGTCTCCTCTCATTAGCGAGGGGAGCGTATCTAGGATTTGCTTTTGGATCATAATAACCCTTCATGTCGTGCCCTTCTATCATTTCACCCTCATCCTCTTCCGAGGAGAACGAGCAGACTGTCTCTCCTGCATTCTGATTTCTTTCTTTTCCGATTTTACCCCTAGCATATCTCTACATCCCCATTGATCATATCATTTTGCTAGCATTGTCCTGTTCAGCTTGGGGGAAATCGACTTTTGTGTGCATGTTTTTGCGTGTCGTTGTTGTGTGTCTGTGTCTATGTGTTCTTTTGTCGTGTTTTATATTTTTTATTTTAGTGTTTCTTTTTCTTTATTTTTTAGTTTCGCTCATGTGTTTTTCGTGTTTTTCATTTTTTGTGTCGGTGCGTAACTCCCCCCCATTTTCATTGGCCTCCCGTATTCACTACTATTGCATTGAGGACAATGCAAGTTTTAGCTTGGGGGAGTCGCACTTCGTGCATCTTTTGTCTCTTTTTCTTCGTTATTTGAGTCGTTTTTCTCCGTGTTTTTCTTTTTCTTTTTCTTTTCTTCTTTTTATCTCTTTCTCCTAGAGATGAACCATATGATGAATTGCCACGAAAATCACACGCACACTTAGCATAGCTTCGATAATCACATTCACTAACCCTAGGAAGCCGAGTCCATTGCATTTCATGCTTCGTGGGTTCACTTTGCTTTTGTATGAGTTGTTTGTCGTGACTAGCTAGGGGTGTACTTCTATTTTGTGATTTTGATTTATATACCTATCCTTGGTTGACCCCTAGATTATCATGCTTCGATTTGAATGTGCGGTATCTGCTTCTACTGTCTGCTTCTATATGCATGCTATATTTATATCGTACACTTCATTTCGCATGTGTCGGGATTCCACAATTAAGGACTAGGATAACCCATTTAGCCCATGCTCTAATTAGCGAGAATAGTTTCATTTGCCCAAGTATTTAGATTCCGATTTCTTTTTTTTTGTTTTACTTGGTGCAAATCCCCTCGTCGTGTACCGTTCTCCCACTTGGGAGAGTACACATGTGCATAGCCAATATCCCAAAAATCCAAAAAAAAGAGAAAAGAAAAGAAAAACCCAAAAAGAAAAGAAAGGAAAAATTTTGTATAGCCCAAAATCAAAAAAAAATACAAATACCCAAAACCCAAAAAATTCCCGTGTGAATATTTTTTCCTACTTGCCGAGAATAAAGGGAAGGCGAGAATTTGCACCGAGTGTTCTTCTCCACATCATCTCAACCTCCATCGTTTTCGAGAACACTTGGCATAGGGACCTTCTAGCGATTATCTAGGCTATAGTGTGGTGATTTCCTTAACCCTAGTTGTGGAGTCCATGACGCATGATATGTTTCGATTCTTGCTCTATTCTCATGCATGCTTGAGCTATATATTCACCGCTTTATTCGAATCGAATCGATATTTGGGTCTTTCTTTGGGTACGTGTATATGGAGCTTTATTGCACATCATAGATAGTGACACCATCTGCTAGCACACGACCACGCTCACTCGCGCTTCACTGCGTGGACCCACGACACTTATTTGGACTCACATTCCTTGGTTTAGTGTTGTGTCTTGTTGTATGCTTGCTTCGTGTGGCGTGTTTGATTTTGTTGGCCCTTATGGGCGATCTAGGATATAGAGTTCTCTTTTTCTTTCCTTCTCTCTATTTTCTCCCTCCGAGCTCCTACTCTCACTCGTCTTCCTCGAGGACGAGGAAGAGTTCAGCTTGGGGGATTTTGACGTGCGTTTATATTTCATATATTTGTGCGCGTTTTCTTTTGTGTTTCTCCATGTTTTTCCGCCGTCTCTTATTCGTTTTCGTGTATTTTCCCATTTTCTTTCACTTTTCTTTGTTTTTCCATGATTGCAGGAGATTGACCACGTATGGGACGTTTAATGATGATATCCCAAGTTCCCGGAGCAACGGGAGAAGTCACGCGTGATCCAGGGGGGTCAAACGGCGAAGTATTCATCTTTCAGCCCCTCACCCGGTCGGTTGGTCATCTCCAACCGATCGGGTGATGCACGCGTACACCAACCGGTCGCTACCGCAGCTCACAAAGAAGTCACCCGACCGGTTCACAGACCGGTTCTGCGGGCGGCTGTTCTCTGTTTTCTCGAGCAAAATTCCAACCGATCGGGTGACTCTCACCCGATCGGTTCATCTGTAACTGAAGAAGATGAGCTGAAGACATGGGCGTTCAACCGGCCGTTTCACCCGACGGCGCTAAGATCCAACCGGTCACTCAAGAACTCACCCGACCGGTTCATCTGACCGGGTGAAGCTCCGCCGTTTTCTGTTTACTATTTGTAACAGATCACCCGATCGGTTGACTTTTCAACCGATCGGGTGGCGCTTTTTCCTGCGGATCTGGACCCGAACCATTAGGGTTCCTAAGTGGGGCTATAAATACTCGAAGTTGGCCGACTGAAAGGACATCTCTTCTCAGTTTTTTAGGGCTTTTGCCCCTTTCTCTTGTGAGCTTTAGGTTAGATTAGATTAGGTCTTTTTGTTAATAAATCTTGTATTGGATTGAAGATTCAAACTCAAGATAAGTATTTCTTTCTCTTGTTCTACATTTTTTTGTGTTGTATTTCTTTTGCTTCATGATGAATGTTTGTGTGTGTTTTGTGTTGTTTGTTTATATGTTTTTCATCATGGAGTAGTATTGATGAACCCTAATACGGGTTAGGGTAGGATTGTTGCTTGGGAATTTACATTAGACTTGGTTGCATGGCACGTGTTCGATGAAATGTGTCAATGGGGATTTCTAGCAACTGGGTCCAATTCGTACGGCAACACACTAGATGTGTTGGGGATTGGGGTCCGGTTCTTGTCCTGTCAAGATCCGCTTCGATGTATTGCTAGAAATCACATTTGACCTATTTGGCCATTAGGGTTACGCGGGGGTGTTTCATTGTCATCGGCGGGAAAAAGACCGCCTTTGACCGTCGGGCCAAGGGGGAATAAACTTGGCGGTTGACTCCCTAGCCATAGCTCACGCCCCCAGCGTAGACATCGAGTCCTCGCGCGCGGGAGCGGCTTGGACGAAGTGTTGAGAGATATCATTGTGGCCTTAATGCTCCCGGTTGCGGAAGGTGTTTATGGACACGGGAGTGCCCACCGTCCAGAACCGGGTAGGCCTAGCGTGCTTGGCACCGACCGGAATATCGGGCCATGGACGCTAGGTACCACCTTTTGGGGCAATGTCTCACCCTGGATCAAGTCAAATGCCAAGTGTCATGAGTGCTCTAGCCCGTGTTAGCGGGGATTCATTTCGTGTCTTTTTCATTTCTTTCTTTTATTTCTACATTCCACCCATATCATCCGCGTAGCTAGCACGCGACCTAGGCGAGGCTAGTAGCCACTCAAGCCATCCACCTCCCTGTGTTCGATATACCCGCACCCTACACTAACCGTGCACTTGCGGTAAAACGACACCGCGCCCAAACCGTAAACGGGGCGCCGGTCAATGAGGCACCCCGTTTCCCCCTTCTTAATCTTTTTTTCTACCTGAATTTTTTGGTGGAAGATAGGAACGAAGTGAGAGAGGGGGAGAGACGATGGGAGCTTACGATGTGGGCTGAGGTTTTTTACGGTGGAGAGAGGGAGAGCACACTTTTCTTCCCCCAGAATTTAATTTCCCCCAAAAAATTTTGTTTCAAACTTAAAATTTCAAACTCAATTTCTCTTCTCTTATCCAATTTCTCTTATCTTATCCAATTTCTCTTATCTTATCCAATTTCTCTTAATAACATCCCTCATTTATAACCAATTTCTCAACTCTTATCCAAAAACTCTTATCCAATAACCCATGATAACATCCATGTTTTATAATATAAGTATATATATATATATCTATTATACATTTGACAGTGTTTTTTGAATTCTAGGACTGACTAGGACAAGATAAAGAGTGGCTGAGATTTGATCTTGGTAAATCAATGGTTGAGATTGGATTTTGTGAAAATTTTGGTGCGAAAAGTGTCTTGGGAACCAAAACTTTGAAATTAGAAGTGTATTGGGAAAGATCGTGGAGATTAAATTTGGGAGGAAAAGTGTCTTGGAACCAAAACTTTGAAATTAGAAGTGTCTTGGAAAAGATCGTGGAGATTAAATTTGGGGGGAGGGGAAGTGCCTTGGGAACCTAAACTTTGAAATTAGAAGTGCATTGGGAAAGATTGTGGAGAATCATGATCCATTAAATTAAACAAATAAAAAATTTAGCATAAAACAATTTAGCGGAACAACAAATTAGCATAAAAATACCCTGAGTTTTGTTGCTCCGTGCCAAAGGCGCTCGCTAAATTTTGCCGAATTTGTTGTCCCGCGCCGAAGGCGCCCACGTCGGTGCGGGTGCCGAAAAGTTTTTTACGCTAATTTGTTGTTCCGCTTGCGGGCGCCAAATTTGTTGTTTAGCGCCGAAGGCGCCCATGCCGCTAAATATTTTTACTTTAATTTATTGTTCTGTTAAATTTTGACCGTGGAAATAATTTTTCGGGGAACAAAGATTTCGCGGGGAAATCTTAAATGAACCATGCCCGCGGGCACAGGTTATGACTAGTATATATATATAATGCCACTTTTTTTATTTGTAGACCTGAGTATAGTACGAATTTTCTTTTGGAATATAAAGCCCTCTGTAAGGAACCTGAATTTCTCTTATTTAATCTACTATCTATCAAACTAGCAATGCAGTTAGGTTATTCAAGTAAGCTTTTTCATTTTACTTTCTTTCATATGCTCTTTCTAGCTATTAGGACAAGATAACTATTGGATTTCGATGAAAATAGTGCATCTTTGTGAGCGTGTTGTTACTTTTTGTTGTTGAAATAGCCAGTATTTTTTTCTTTTTTATCCTTTTATAAATTAGGTCATTAACATAAAATTTCTCTTCTTCTCTGTGACATCGAGCTAAATTCTGCATCTCGAGCCGACAATTTCTTCTCATAAAAAAGACCGAATAACCCGTGAGAGGGTTTTCTCATAAATGGTCAGTTGAACTTCTATCTTATACTTCCATTTATTTTCTCCTTTTTATTTTTGTCTGATTTATATGTTTTCTTGGTTTGGATGGGTTCTGTTGTGCATGAATTAGATTTGTTTGGATGGATAGATCCTTATACTTTCTTCTCAGAGAGAAACATGGCAACGATTTTCATTCTTTCTTTCATCTCAGACAAGGTGTCTCACGTCGCCAGAGACGTTGCACGGGAGAATTTTGGAATAGAAGCCGCCGACTGTCTCCTGAGAAATTGTGGCTGGAAGTCAACATCTTTATCAATGTTATTGTCACAACCAAATTTGATGAGAGGTAGAAACAGAAACATTCAATACTAGCTCAAATCAATATCAAATTTATTTGTTTTTTGCTGCATATATGACGAGGCATTGAGCATCAATGTATTAGGGGCAAGGCATGTGATCGAGTTTGCCAAGCGATGTCTACACCTTCAAATCCGTCTCCATTTTTTGACGGGTGAGCTTCGTAAACTGGTGATTTTTTACCGCATGTGTTTGTCAAAATTCCTGTACAAAGTAACGAGATAAACATGGCAACAATTTTCATTCATTCATCTCAGACAAGGTGTCTCACATTGTCGGAGACGTTTCATGCAAGAATTTATGAATAGAATCCACGGGTGGTCTCTGTGAGAAATTGTGGTAGGAAGTCGACATCATTGCCAACATTTCCAGCACAACCAAATTGGATGAGAGGTAGAAACATAAGCATGCAATAATTAGCTCAAATAAATATCAAATTTATCTGTTTTTTGCTGCAGATATGATGTGGTATTGAGCAGCAATGTCGTGGGAGCAAAGCATGATATCGATTTTTCTAAGAGATATTTACACCAAATGCTTCTCCATTCGACTGGTGAGATTCATAAACTGGTGCTTTTTTGTACAACAGGTTCTTGTCAAAATTCCCCTACGAAGTGATGAGACGCGATAAGGACCAGGATATGTACGCTTAATGAAATGGGATATGACCAGCTGTTGCTCCCTTTCATCATTTGGCTGTTGCTTCACATCAATAGGTAAATAAAAATGGATCCCAAGGTTTGAATAGATCCATGTTCTCCCCGAAGGTTTGCAGATCAGCAAGTAAATGAAAAGGGAGCCCAAGATTTGAAGAGCCATGTTCTTCGGTTGCTGCTTCACATCACCAGAGAAGCAAACGTTACATAGGAAAGAAAATTGCTTTATTCTTTTTTCTATGTATTTTCCCTGAAACTTGCCTTATTCTTTGGGGTATTTGCTTTCCAAAAACTTTGGGGTACTTGCTTTACTCTTTGGTGGTTTCCCGTGGGTTATAATTCTTTCGGGGTACTTGCTTTATTCTTTATTCTTTGGGGTACTTTCTCAATGAGCTATATGAGTAATTTATTCTATGGCACCCTGAAACTTGCTTCACATTGCAAAATGGTAGGAAACTTGTTGTATTCTTCATTCTATGGCACATAGTCCCAGCCATTTTCAGAGCCTGCACTACGTTAAAATGGCACATAGTCAAAGAAATTTGATTTATTATTTTTTTCTGAAATTGGCAAGAAACACCATGACATAATCTATGCTACCAATAATGCAATATATAGGTAGGGGAGAATATTTTGATAAATAAAAATAAAATTTTTCCTGAAGTTGGTTGTTAGTGACACAAAATCAGGAGTAAAACTCATGTTCTCGGTCTTTTTGTTTGGGTTAGGGAGCCTGCATAAGCTTGGAATATTGTTAGTGAGGAACCGTAGGCATATATCATTTTTGGGATACTATCTAATCACCCAAGAATGAACAATATGGGGATTGTTCTGTAGGAATCAGATCATATTTATCAAGTTCTGTGGGTACCTACTTTATAGGGAAGTATGAATGCTTTTCTACTATTTTTACAATGCTTTAATAACTGGTCGAACAAGTATACATATTTTAGGTTGTGTATGTTTGGTTCTACCTTTGTTTTCTTTGTTTAAACATGTTAAATGGGCTGAGGTGATGAAATATTTGCACTACATTAAAGCTGATATCTCCCAACCACCTGTTTAGCCCATTTCGGTAATGTTATTGCAATTTGGTTTGTTCTGGTTATCTATATTTATCTATTGTTATTGAATCATGTTACAAATTCAATGGAGGACTAATGTTATTGCATGTGCATGAATAAATTTCATGTTCCTCTGTCATTTCCTCTTGACCAATGATAGCCCTTCTTGGTGTCGGCAGACGATATAAATCATCCTATGAATTCAATCTGAATTTGGCCCACATCAAAGATTTGCGAGATCTCTTGATCATTTCTTGGCAAAAAAATCAACAGCTTGAAATTATGAACAATTTTAGTGATGCAATGGTCATACTTGAAAACAAAGTAAATTGATATCGGGTTATTCTTTTCTCTGACGTACAGGTAACTTTTCATGTCATTCTTTGTTTTGTGTGGCCTTCATGGGCACACAACATATTTGTTATGTGCACTGCAGGCTGCAGCTATCGACGCTCATTTACAGTTACATACCTAAATTTACTGTTGGGCATATTTTGTTCATGTTACGTTAGCTTCACATATCTGACATCATTTACCCTTGCTATTTTCTTGAAAGATTTTATTGGTAAACTATTTAATGAGAAACAAATTTGTGGCTGAATCAGAAAACTCTCCCTTCCAGATGTATAAATGTTTATGGTTATCTACCTGCGGCAAGGTATCGCGGTTGTTGATTTCCAGAAAATCTATGGAGGACTCAAGAGGAATGGAAGCATGCCGCCCCATTTCTGCAAAAGTAGCAGCGATGTAGCTCGCCACATCTTGCAATAGTTGCAGGTAATGAATATCATTGAATTCGATCCAAAAGGGTGAGGGTTGCATGCCTTTTCGTTGTACGTCTCATGCTAACCAATACATGATGTTCTTTCCTCACATTCTAATCATTCATTTTCCCTGTAACAAAAATGGTAACAAAGGATTAACTGTAACAACTGCAATAGTAACTTGCATAGGCACAAATTGTACTCATGAGCTCAATAAATTTTTTGTAGGTAAAAATGGTCAGAGTTCAGTACTCAGACATAAAGAGCCTTATAGAGGACCAGGAGATGTTGATATCAGCAAAAAACACTTTTGACTACTTTGAGGGATTCATGATGATAAACTGTATATGACTTCTGAATAATTAGAGATCTTCCTTCAAAATGCATGACCCAATTCAGGCTAGCAAGTTCAAGTTCGCTGGACGAGTTCCATTCTACCTGGAGATGACCAAAAAGTTTGATCCTGACGAGATAGAGTTGGCTAACAAGGTGCTTCCTGTTGATCATTTAAATGTCCAGGATTCCTTTAAAGAACATGCATGCAATAGAAACACAACTAATTTTTGAAATGAATTCTTGCTTTTGGTTGCAGGAAGTTAATGAGCTTCTATCTCGGTTTTGATACATATTACCTACTTTGTTCCAATATGAAGTCTCATACTTGGAATTCTTAGATAGAGTGCATGTATCTGAACTGCAAATGAGTATCTGAACTACAAGTGACATCGAAAGGGCTTTAGGAAGTGCATTGACCATGTAACTGGAGCTGATTGGAGCTCGTGATTGCTCCGAGTATTGAATTCAAGGTAATATATATGCTAATACAGTACAAATTTCTGAATAGTATGGTTATGTGGAAATATCGAGCTGTTTTAAAAAATACATACATGACAGTGTCATACTTAAGGAGATGCGTTCATTAGTAGGCAGCAGAAGAATGACACTACCATGCATGTATTTTTTTTAAATAATTTTAATTTATTTCATATTCTGAACATGTTACTTTTCTATTAGTTTGCTCCCACTTGGAGTAATATATTTTATGCTAATAGTAATATCCTTATGATATGAAAGGGCTGAAAAATCAGCTAAACAAGTAATATATTGTGCCAGGAGTTTGAGAGTGAGTTTAGATAAGATTTGAAATGTGAACTCACTGTCACACGGGTTACATTTTGATGATCCAAGCTATTTTGATGATCAAGATTTTGATGATGAACAGAAAGACACTAGATGATCTAACTGGCATGGTTTGATCATCATCTAGGCAAATCAACCCGAGTTACATTTTAATGATCCAATTGGTACGTTTTAATTAGCATCCATGCACATCAAGCTTAATCATGTGAAAATGGAATATTGACAAGCTGATTAATATTCCTAAAAATATACTGGACTTAAGGAGCACATTGGTAGCCAATTAATTCTACTGCTTTTCCCTTCCAATCACTTTGCTTAGGCAGATTGGCATGCTTAGAATTATAATGCTCACTTAACATTTGACTGAGATTTAAGTTGAATAGAAAACGAAATGTTGTTGTTGTCATAGTCCAACCCTTTTCTTAGAACCTTAAAACCAACCTGATATTTTTGTTTACACCTTGAAAATTTTAAGTAGCAGATCAGTATGCTTTAGGATCAGTAATGAGCACTGGAAAGTTAGCAAGCATTAGTTCACAAAAAATTTCTCAAATAGATTGAGATGTCAGTTGAATTAAGGTTTATTTAAATTGAGAACCAACCTTTCACACTGTTGTTTTACACAGTAATGGTTATTCTCCGAATACTTTTAAACAATGTTTTTATATTCAACGGTACATGCTTACACCCACTGATTCGGGTTGAATATTGCATATTAAACACCCCATTTAGCCCTATTTTGTGCTTATATGATGCTTAATTGGTCTCTAATACGTTCGTATTTTGTATATCGTCATTTATTAGAGAGATCACTTGATTTAAGCACAAAACATCAATAAACTGAGTATTTCTGCACTTTTTATATTTTTCATCGCTAGATCTCGATCTCACGATTCCAACGACTATTTATTTGTATTTTTCTGAGATCTGTGGTAATTACTGTGTATTTTAATACAGAATACCATTTAATTGGAGAAATACCTTCAAAATACGAGAAATACGGTCACGGCCCAATCAGAAAGTGACACGTGGCACTCATCCGGGCAAGCCCGCTCAATCAAACGGCACAGTGGAGACGGCGACGCGGCATTTTTGTGGCCGCAAGATCTTCATCCAAGGGCCTAGAGCGGCGCTTGATGGTGAATTGGAAACGGTGTGACGCGGCGCAATCGTGGCCGCTTATCGAAGATCCAACGGTGGAGGTCGCTCCCGCCTGAAGCGAAGTAGAGGCGAGCTCTACGGTGCTATGTGGCTATATCTGAGCCGTTCCGCTTCAATCGGACGGCTGCTGAAGCGGGCGACTCCGCCGGTGACGTGGGCAATTCTACACCCTCCGATATGAATCCAACGGCTCCTGAAGACTCCGACTCGAGCTCGGATGCAGCGAACGAAGCAGGCGAAAATTTGACCCCGCGTGGCCACGTGTCAAGCCGTGGTTAAATCCCGCCGAGATCGTGCGGTCGAGATTTGAGGCGCTTTGCGGATTACGGGTTTCAAACCCGATAGCAACTTAAAACCCGCAATGCCTATATATAAGCGTGTTTTAGGGTTTTGTGGCGTATTCGAGCGTATTGGAGGCTCTAGGAGCCGTATTTCGCCATGAAATTTGGAGGCCCTGGGGACAGAGGCTAGTTCTATCATCTGAAGGAGATTTGGGGCTATTTGGAGAGAATTGGTGACATTTTTCCTATCTTTAGCCTTGTATTTTACGTATTTGGCTTAGAATTGAAGTATTATTCACGTATTTTGAGGTTTTAATGATGTATTTGTCTATGAGTACTGAATATATTCTCTCCATGCATGGTTAATCTTCATATGTGTTGGTGTTGATGTAGTTAGGGTGTCGTAATCATTGATTTTGATATCTTTTCGCCATATTTGCATTGTATAATCGCGTATTTTGCTAGTTTCTTCACGTATTGTTCAAGTATAATCATTATTGATGTACTTGGATCGAATATGATCTTTGGACTTATTCGTGGCGTGACCCTTGCGGGCACATAAGCTTATTTTCCTTATGAAACTAGAATTTTATTCGATGTTTAAGGCACTTTTCGATGTTCGTTTATCGTTATATTTTTCGACGTTCTCGTGCCCTGATCGGACGAAATGTTGAGTTATAGAAAAGATATTAATAATCATTGATTGCACACAGCCTAACAAAATCAATACCAACACATACTCTCCACATTAGTACCCCATATCGAATTCACCGTAGTTATCATAAGATTTTCTTTTATTCTTTGAAACTCTTGAAACCAACTCCTTATATCTTTATGCGGTTGGTTATCATCATATTATTACTCTTTACAAACTGAAGTTCGTGGTTTTGTAGGTCAGTTGTCCCATGGATACGATACCTGGACTCACCTGGATTATTACTTGTTCGATCTCATGCACTTGGGAGTAACGCTCACATCTTTTGAGACGAGTCAAGTTTTTGGCACCGTTACTGGGGATAACTATACTTGCAAGCTACAATTTCAGTTCGTTTGGAGGAACATTGGGTGAGATATCTCCATCTTATAGTTTAGGATTTTTATTAGTTTTTTGTTTTGTTTTTTCTTTATAAAAAAATTCAAAAAAATTGAGTATATGAATTTCTATTGCACAAACAATTGGTGTGATGCAGAGTATAATAATGCACACAAACATAGGATGGAGAAGCTTAAGATCGTTAGTTTTAATCAGACGGATTGTGAAACTTTCTTTCAGGCCTGGAGGAGGTTCACAAACATAGTATCGAGCTATCCGCAGTATGGGTACACAAAGAAAGAGCTTATGGAGTCCTTCTTATCTGGACTACAACCACAGCTGCAGGAATTCTTGGGAGTCATGACGCCGACAGAGGCGTGGAAATACATGGAGTCTTTACAAGAGAATGAAGAAATCATGAAAGAGACTTCAGAGTGCGATTCAACGGAGCCTTCAAGCCTTGATGATCAAGGGGAGTAAAGCATAGACGTACCATTGCAATCCTTGAAAGAGGAAGTTTACTTGCTTATTGAGACACATGAGGCCACATCCCATCGATTCCAAGAGAACTTCCTTGCTCGGAGTCGGCAAATTCAGCAAACTATTGAAAATCTTACTTTGATTGCCACTTGCTTAGAAGAAAATAATTCTTTTGAAATTCAATTCAAGAATCTAATATGAGTTTATCTTCTATTGCAGGTACATCGAGCGAGCCATGTCACGATGAAGTCACGAATAAAAACATTAACATGGCTGGAAGTGTGTGCAAAAGAGAGGACGAGCTAGCAATTTTGGATAAGCAGGAGGAGGAAATAGCGAGGGACATGGGTTTAGCGATTATGATTATGGAGCCCGAACCACTTCTTCCCCCAGTTTTTTCCCCCAAAATCATTCATCCCTCTCCCCAATGACTGAGCATCATACCGAGAGCAGTGCACATTTTTCAGGGAGTTGTCATCACCATGCTTTATTTTACTTTACTTACTTTGATGACTATATTTGGAATATGTTTGTGGCGAAGAATTTTAGACTAATTTGGACTGACATAACTCATCTCTTGCAGGACATTGGTAAACAAGTTATAGAGATGCTTGGAGTTGTGTTCCTGGGGTCCAATTTAGTTTTTGGAGGAAGGGTACTCGCCGAGGAGTGCAAGGAGCAAATAGAACAACTTCCTCCACCATTAAAGATTCGGGATCCGCCATTTGACCACGGTGTGTTCTTTCCATTAGTGTAGATTTTATATGCTTTCTAGGATGCTTGCTTTGAATAAACTCGTACCCCTTTCGACATTGAGGACAATGTCTATCCTTAGTTGGGAGGGTGTACGAGACCTTAGGATTTTTTTTTAAAAAAAACAAGGCAAAAGAAATGAATAAACCACCAATCTCATCATTTAAAACTCCTTCACATTCCACAAATGCGGATGATTGTGCATTGATTGAGTTCTAAAAATCGTTTATGGCTTGAGTTAATTATTTTTCCTTCATGAAATTACTCGTTAATATGCTATCCATGAAAACTTTCAATTGCCATGATTATTATCTCGAGACAGTTTGAATTTATTGCATGCATGCTACGGTGATGAAAAAGCTTAAGTATAAACGATTTATTAGAATAGACTTCAAGTTGAAGAGGAATTTAGTCGTTGTTATTAATGTTTATGTTCAAAGGATGGGGGTTGAGTTGCTTATGAAAAAAAACTTGAGGGAAAAAAGAATTAAAAAGGGTGAAAAAGAAAAAATGCATCGTTCCCTTGTGTTCATTGATTAGCCGGGTCTTCGTGCCTCAGGAAGCATTGGAGATTCGCGTCAAAAGATGGATGAATGGGGAGTGCATCCAAAAAAAGGAAAAAAAAGAGAAAATAAAACTTAGATGGTTCGAGTATTAAGTTCGAGAGGCTCTTCTAAGCCTAATGTCCGAAGGTCGTCTGGCCTAGGAATCATTAACTGAAAGCTCGCTACATGGATCATTCTAAGTCGTCAAAGAAAAAGAAAAAAAGAAATGATGAATAAACTAAGAAACCTCAATGCTCATGATTTGAACGATCTTTTGGAGATGCCAATTCCTTGGAAGTAAGAAGGCTAGCACAAAACGACGTGTTATACTTTCGCTTGCGCAAAACGATGCTTGCATATTATTTATACAAATTAAATTAGAGAAAATATCATGTGATTGATCTTGTGCATGGATTGTGTATATTGATGGTCTAAATCATGTTGGAAAGCGTATTATTGAGCCATGCCATAAGCAATTGATAGAATTTATTGTTTTACTAACCATTCGACTTAATCGCTCTATTTGCTAGGGACTAGCTAATCGCTAGTTAGAGGGTATGATTCGGGTTGAATATTGCATATTAAACACCCCATGTAGCCCTATTTTGTGCTTATATGATGCTTAATTGGTCTCTAATACGTTCGTATTTTGTATATCGTCATTTATTAGAGAGATCACTTGATTTAAGCACAAAACATCAATAAACTGAGTATTTCTGCACTGTTTATAATTTTCATGGCTAGATCTCGATCTCACGATTCCAACGACTATTTATTTGTATTTTTCTGAGATCTATGCTAATTACTGTGTATTTTTGAATGCAGAATACCATTTAATTGGAGAAATACACTCAAAATACGAGAAATACGGTCGTGGTCCAATCAAATAGTGACACGTAGCATTCATCTGTGCGTGCCCGCTCAATTGAATGGCGCAGTGGAGACGGCAACGTGGCGTTTTTGTGGCCGTAAGATCTTCATCCAAGGGCCTAAAGCGGCGCTTGATGATGAATTGGAAACGGGGTGACGCGGCGCAATCGTGGCCGCTTATCGAAGATCCAACGATGGAGGTCACTCATGCCTGAAGAGAAGCGGAGGCGCGCTCTACGGTGCTACGTGGCTCTATCTGAGCCGTTCTGCTTCAACCGGACGGCTGCTGAAGCGGGCGACTCCGCCGGCAACGTGGCCGATTCTACACCCTCCGATATGAATGCAACGGCTCCTGAAGACTCCGACTCGAGCTCGATGTAGCAAACAAAGCGGGTGAATGTTCGACCCGTGTGGCCATGTGTCAAGTCGAGGTTAAATCCCGCCGATATCGTGCGGTCGAGATTTGAGGCACTTTGCGGATTGCGGGTTTCAAACCCGATAGCAACTTAAAACCCGCAATGCCTATATATAAGCGTATTTTAGGGTTTTGTGGCATATTCGCGTATTGGAGGCTCTAGGAGCCGTATTTTGCCATGAAATTTGGAGGCCCTGGGGACAGAGACTAGTTCTATCATCTGAAGGAGATTTAGGGCTATTTGGGGAGAATTGGTGACATTTTTCCTATCTTTAGCCATGTACTTTGCGTATTTGGCTTAGAATTGAAGTATTATTCACGTGTTTTAAGGTTTTAATGATGTATTTGTCTATAAGTACTGAATATATTCTCTCTATGCATGGTTAATCTTCATATGTGTTGGTGTTGATATAGTTAGGGTGTCGTAATCATTGATTTTGATATCTTTTCGCCCTATTTGCATTGTATAATCGCGTATTTTGCTAGTTTCTACACGTATTGTTCAAGTATAATCGTTGTTGGTGTACTTGGATCGAATATGATCTCTGGACTTATTCGTGGCGTGACCCTTGCGGGCACTTAAGCTTATTTTTCTCATGAAACTAGTATTTTATTCGATGTTTAAGGCACTTTTCGATGTTCGTTTATCGTTATATTTTCTGACGTACTCATGCCCTGACAGGACAAAACATTGAGTTATAGAAAAGATATTAATAACCATTGATTGCACACACCCTAACAAAATCAATACCAACACATACTTTTCATATTAGTACCCCATATCGAATTCACCGTAGTTATCGTAGGATTTTCTTTTATTCTTTGAAACTCTTGAAACCATCTCCTTATATCTTTAGGTGGTTGGTTATCATCGTATTATTACTCTTTACAAACTGAAGTTCGTGGTTTTACAGGTCAGTTTTCCTGTGGATATGATACCTGGACTCCCCAGGATTATTACTTGTTCGATCTTCTGCACCTGGGAGTACCGCTCACATCTTTTGAGACGAGTCACCCACCCACTACTGCCCCTAACACCGACACCAAACACACATGCACACAATTATGCAAATGGAAAAAAAAGAAAAAAGAAGGAAGGAACAGAAAATGCTAAGAGAAGAAGATTCAAGTATTTTACAGTACATGGTTTGTACCGATCGTCTTCTGATTTCCTTTGAGCAGGATGGATTCATTGGTTAGCAAAGAAGCTATTAAGCATGGAATTAAGATAAATGAAGTAAGTGGGACAAGATCGATGATTTCAAACCATGAAGGAGTCATATTTGAGATATCCTAAACCTTTTGGGTACATTAACAGGACCTTCAATTATTCATTGTTTGTCTTACTAACCTTCAATTGTTCATTGTTTGTCTTACTGCTGCTTTTATACTCAGGACGCTTTCTTTTTGGGTGCATTTTACAGCTCCTTTTACACTAATGAAGTAGCTGGGGAGGACAATGGATGATACACTCATGTATCATCCAGGAAAATCAACCCGGGTTACATTTTGATGATTTAATTTGTACGTTTTGATCAGCATCCAGGCACATCAACCCAGGTTACATTTTGATGATCCAACTGGCATGTTTCCCTTCTTTCTATTATCTCAAGCTATTTGTATTATACTACTGTATCATCAATTTTACAACACTAACAACTCTCATAATATTTCAGAAACATTTTGGTTGATAAATACTTTTAAAACACAAAACAGAAACAATCCTTCCAGGAAAATTCTACTAATAGATTCTACTGACAAAAAAACGCTCATTCAAGCCTCACAATATAGCCAAAGTATCCAGGTTTTTGTGTGGAGTGTCCAGTGCACAAATACACATAATCCAGTGCAAGTTCTGAAAATTTGTAGTAGCTTAAGCCACCTACCTGAGAGGGGGAAAAACTTGATTCGCCATCCTTGCAAAATATGTTCTAGGATATAGCCAAGTAGCAAAGTAAGTGCATTATGTTATACTTCTGTCATAGAGATTTCTGTCATGGAGATGTCGATTTTTTTTGCAGCTAAATTCTATTTATTCAATATGATGCATTACTTTTGTATGAATTCTTCAGATTTAGTCACACTTGACTTTTAATTCTTAGTTAAGTCTTTAAAATGATGAGTGCAGGTTTTGTGGAGACAACCAGAGGATGTTGCCGTACGGGCTCATCGAAATGGGATCGTTGTGTAACAAGCTCACTCCACTCTGTAAAAATTTGTCAGCCTTCATATTTTTTGATGCCATCCATCAGAGAGAATATACAAGATGATTGCCAAGCAAGCCTTGAATAATGTTATGCCCTAGTTGTATTGATATGTATTACATATGCAAATTGTTCAGTAATGTTGTGTAACAAAAATAAATTGATTTTTATATTGATGATATTTCATGTGTGTAACAAAGAGAATGCTCAAACAATGTCCACATGCAAAGTATATATTCAGCAAATTTTCAAGAAATTATTGGGAGTTGCAAAAGGAACTTGCATTTATATTTATGATATTCATGTGTTTAACAAGGAGAATACTAGGAAATTTGCTGTCTCATTAACTATTTCCTTTGAGCGACATGACCTGATGATTGCTTCACCAAATGTCGAGGCCTATCATTAGCCGTTTAAGTTTAGCAGCCACAACCGCCACAACATCTGGCTAAAAATTAAGGTGATTCGAACTCTCCTGAAGCAAAAAAATAGCTCATCCTGAGTAACCAAAAGAGTATATATCTCATTCATACTAACAACACATATCTATTATACAAAAGAGTATGACACATCACCACACGGTACAACCACCTCACCCTAATGACCCAAAAGTCACCAAAAAATCCTGACAATTACACACTCCATTCAAATAACACCCCAAAAAAATCCAAAGAGCACGCCCCAAGCTCAAACAACACCCAAAAACAAATCCAACTTGGCACTCGCACCGAAGGCGCCCGCGCTAAATTTTTTTACACTAATTTGTTGTTCCGCGTTGAAGGCGGCCGCAGAATTGGCATCTGCGTCGAAGGCGCCTGCTAAATGTTTTACGCTAATTTGTTGTTCTGCGACGAAGGCGCCCACGATGAATTTATTATTTCGCGCCGAAGGGTCCTGTGCCACTAAATATTTTTACGCTAATTGGTTGTTCTTTTAAATTTTGGCCGCAGAAATAATTTTTTGGAGAACAATGATTTCTGAATTCTATGGATGACTAGGACAAATGGGTTGATAGAAGAACGACAGAGATTTAATCTTGCGGAAGGAATGGTTGAGATGAGATTTTGTGGAATGTTTTGGAGGGAAAAACATCTCTTGGGAAAGGAAAATTTAAGGGGAAATGAAAATTTTTTGGGATGACAGTTTCTGGGGAATAACAGAGTACAAGTAATGCATTTGGGGAAAACCCTTTACCTTGCACTTAATGATGCATATCGAATGCTATGCATATCGAATGATCTCTCCCTCTACGCGGGGCCTACCGTCTCTTCGACACATGGGACAACAATATGAGAATAATTTTCTGCGCCGAAGGCGCCTGCTTTCATGTTAATTTGGTGTTCCGCGCCAAAGTTGCACGTGCCGAATTTGTTGTTCTACGCTAATTTGTTGTTCTGTGCCGAATTTTTTGTTCTATGTCGAAGGCGCCTGCGCCGAATTTGTTGTTCCACATCGAAGGCGTCTGTGCCGCTAAATATTTTTACGCTAATTTGTTGTTCTTTTAAATTTTGGCTGTGAAAATAATTTTTTGGGGAGCAGATTTCGTGGGGAATTCTTAAACAAACCGTGCATGCTGGCACGGGTTATGACTAGTATATATATGGTGATGCATACCTTTTAAACTTTATTTCTGATTTGACCCGAATTCTACCGGTCTTCCACGGTACAAATGAGGAAAATCCATATTTACATGTGCAAGAGTTTGAAAAGATATGTCACCAATTGTTTCATGGGAAAAAGCTTGAGCACATTGAAAGACTATGTCTTAAATATTTTCCTGAATTCTTTAAGAGACAGTGCTATAACTTGGTTTAACGCTTTGCCTCATGTCTTATTATTTAATTGGTTATCATTTCAGGCTGACTTCCTTAAGAGATTTCTGCCTTCTTTCTTGAGGCGGGCACAGAGGCAACAAGCTACGAAACAACAGATTGTGAATTTTATCCAAGCTGATGGAGAGGCCTACCATCGGGCTTTGAAGAGGTTCGACCAGTTAATGCTTACATGCCCACACCATAGCCTCCATGATGATCATCTCATGCAGATCTTCTACACATGATTACTACCTCCTACGCGGGATTTCGTTCAGATGAGCTGCAATGGAAAATTCTTTTCATATACGACAGAGGATGCATGGTGGTACTTGCAGGACCTCGCAGTGCGTGAGAGAACTACGCTATCTAAGTATCAATCACCTAGATATGAAGACGTTGGCCAAAGCATTCCTTTCGAGGACACATTTCAACAGGTCCAGGGACAGCCTGAGGAGTTACCTTGGAGTTATTACCGATGCGACCCTATGGAGCACCGAGAGAAATCATATGAGAGGGAGCATCAGAACCACTTAGATGAGCTTGAGGAGATGGGTGATGGGGTGCATGTGGATTATAAGGGTGACACGATGCATTTCCATTTTGACGATGATGAATATGGGGTGGAGACAAGTGATGGCGAGAGTAAAAGTGTTGAACCTGAACCATGTCTTCCTTCATATTCATCTCCCTCACCTGAGGAGTACGAGTACATTGGATGGACTGCTACAGGTTATCACTGCTATGAAGAGGAAGATATGACCGAGAGAGAGAGCTACAGACTACATTGGAGCCCGAGCCATACATCCTCATAAATGTGTTTCAGCAGCCACATCCATCTCCTCCTGAAGCAGAGTATCAAATCAAGAATAGCGATCCTTTACTGGGAAGTTCTCATGAACCTATACACTCTAGTTCTGAATCTCAAATTTTAATTCCAAATCTTTTAGATTCCAATGGTCGTCAATTAGCTTTAAAATCTTTTATCATTTATGACGACCCATTATGGCAAGCTTTCATGAATAATCAATTTCGTCCATCTTTATTTGACACAATGTATCTCATGCAGGAAAAACATACACACATAGAGGAGATATGCTGGGTTGTATCGGTGCTTGACCGTAAGGAAGCGAGTGGAGGAAGAATACTCGTCGAGGAGTGCAAGGAGCAGATAAAACAACTTCCTCCACCATTAAAGATCAGTGATCTGCCATTTGACCATGGTGTGTTCTTTCCATTAGCGTAGATTTTTATATGCTTTCTAGGATGCTTGCTTTTGAATAAACTCATACCACTTTCGACATTGAGGACAATGTCCATCTTTAGTTGGGGGGAGTGTATGAGACCTTAGGAGTTTCTTTAAAATAAAGCGAGAGAAAAGAATAAATCACCAATTCTTATCATATTAAAACTCCTTTACATGTCACATTAACGGATGATTATGCATTAATTGAATTCTAAAAATTGTTTATGGCTTGAATTAATTTTTTTCTCTTCATGGAATTACTCATTAATATGCTATTTATGAAAAATTTCAATTAACATGATTAATATCTCGAAACAGTTTGAATTTATTTCATGCATGCTATTGTGACGCAAAAGCTTAAGTATACACAATTTATTAGAATAGTCTCCAAGTTGAAGAGGAATTTGGCCTTTGTTACTAATGTTTATGTTCATATTTATGGGTATTGAGTTTCTTACGAGAAAATTTATGCAAAAAAATGAAAAAGAAAAAATGCATCGTTCCCTTGAGTTGATTAATTAGCCGGGTCTTCATGCCTCAGGAAACATTGGAGATTCGCATCGAAAGATGGATGAATGGGGAGTGCATCCAAAAAAAGGAGAAAATAAAACTTCGATGATTCGAGGGGCTCTTCTAAGCCTAATGCTCGATGGTCGTCTGGCCTAAGAATCATTAACTGAAAGCTTGTTACACGGATCATTCTAAGTCGTCAAAAATAAAAAATAAATAAAATAAATAAAGGAAATGTTGAATAAACTAAGCAACTTCAATGCCCATGATTTGAACTATTTTTATGAGATGCCAAACTATTGGAAATGAGAAAACTATGATATGACGCCGTGTCTTACCTTCGCTTGCGTAAAACGATGCTAGCAAGTTGTTTATTCAAATTAGATTAGAGAAAATATCATTTGATTGATTTTATTCATGGATTGTGTATATTGATGGTAAAAATCATGTTAGAAACTTATTATTGAGCCATGCCATAAGCGATTGATAGAATTTAATATTTTATTAATCATCCGACTTAATCGCTCTTTTTGTTAGGGATAGTAAATCACTGGTTGGGGGTGTGATTCGGGTTGAATATTGCATATTTAACATCTCATTTAGCCCCATTTTGTGCATATATGATACGTATTTGGTCTTTGATAATATCGTATTTTGAATATCGTCATTTATTAGAGCAAACTCTCATTCTACGCACAAAACAGCAATATACTGAGTATTTTTGCCCTTTTGTATTTTTTGTATGAAGATCTCGATCTCACGATTCTGACGACTATTTATTTGTATTTTTCTGAGATCTGTGCTAATTTCTATGAATTTTTGAATGCAAAATACCAATTTAATGAAGAAAAACGGCCGAAGTACGCTTGAAATACGACGTATATATGCCACCTGCTCATCGCCTCGCCACGTGGCAGAATTGAACGGTGCAGAGACTTGGGTGATGTGGCGCATCGTGGACTGCTCGATTACGATCCAATGGCCCGGATCGAGCCAAGCGGAAGCGGATCCATGATCGAAGCGAACGAAGCGGGAAACTTGTTGGGTGATCTGGCGAGATCGCATCCTTTCACCAGCTCAATCGAACGGCCATAGGTGAATCCGAGCTGGGCTCGGATGCAAATCGGAGCGGGCGCAATTTTGGGATCCGACGGCGCCACGTGTCACCTTGTCATCTGATCGCACCTCAATCGGACAGCTGAGGATTGATCCGACCTTTTTGGGTGCAGGTTTAATCGATTTTGGATCGGGTTTGAACCCGATAAGCCCCCAAAACCTGCAATGCATTATATATATAAGCGTATTTTAAGGTGTTGGGAGTATTCTGGCGTATTTGGGGCTCTAAGAGATGTATTTTGGCGTGAGATTTAGAGGCCTTGGAGACAGAGGTAGGAGCTATCATCTAATGGAGATCTAGGGTCTATTTGGACAGATTTGGTGATATTTTTCCTATCTTTAGCCTTGTATTTCACGTATTTGGCTTGTATTTGGAGTATTCTTCACATATTTTTAAGCTTTTAAACATGTCTTTGTCTATGAATATGCGTTCTTTTCTCTCTATGTGTGGCTAATCTCTATATGTGTTGGTCCTGATGTAGTTAGGGTGTTGTAATTATTGATTTCGATATCTTTTCATCCTATATTCACGTTATATTGTGTATTTCATTGATTTCTACATATATGTTATTTGGGTATGTTATACGGAGACATGGGCATGCTTGAATTGAATATGATCTTTGCGGACTTATTCGTGATGCGATCCAAGAGAATGTATCGTGACCCGAGAGGGCACTTGTGCGTATTTTCTTCATGAAATCGATGATATACGTGATTACTTTTTGGCTCTATTTTACGCGCTTTATCGCCACACCTTCCGACGTTCTCGTGCCCTAGCCGAACGAAACGTTGAGTTATAGAAAAGATATTAATAATCATTGATTGCACATACCCTAACGAAATCACTACCAACACATACTCTTCATATTAGTACCCTAGTATCGAATTCACCGAAATTATCATAGGATTCTCTTTTATTATTTTAAACCATCGACACCATTACTTATTTCTTTGATAGGTGGTTGTTTATTATCATTTTGGTACTCTTTATAAATTGAAGTTTGTGGTTTTGTAGGTCAGTTGTCCCAGGATACGATACCTAGACTCACCAGGATTATTTCTAGTTTGATCTCATACACTTGGGAGTAGCGCTCACACATTTTGAGACGAGTCAACTCCCTCGCATTCCACATCCTCTACCATTACGACACTCCATAATCCATCTCCACCTAATAAGACATGGAAGACTAACCCAGCCTAGGATCGATAGGTAGTGTGAAAACCGCCTCCTGTTGCAATGGCCCAGAGTGTCATATACGAAGGGTCTATGCTTTTATGTAAATATAGAGTGTATATCTGTGTACTATGTATCGTGTATATTCTCGTATACAAGTTAGTACATATTTGTGTGTGATTTATGTGGTTTGTCGTGCATGTAGTATACATGCAAGAATAGTGAGGTCATGCATGGGTACGTGATGCATGAAGGAGGTTATGTGATGGTATGCGTATGTGTGTGAATGAGTGTGTAGGATTGGTGTAGAGAGGCTAGTGTGAAAGGGGTTAAGATTAGTGGCATTCCTGTAATTAATATGAGAGTGTGAGAAGTAATGACACACTTGTAATTAAGGTTGGTGGTAATTCTGGATTTTGTATGGTTTTGTGCATTGAGCAATTCTAGATTTTGTATGGTTTTGTGCGAAGAGTAATTCTGAGAGTGGAAGAGATATTTGTGGAGGATGTCAAACTTGTAAATATAGATTCTTGACTCTTCTACGTAATTCTTGGCTCTTCTACTCTTTTCTCCCAAGTTTCTATACTCTTCTAAAAATATCTCACTCTCTCCCCCAGATCAGGCTGAATTCATCCCTTCCCATCACTCCCTCTTAGACTTTAGTGAGGCTGAGCACCCGTAGGGCTATGCCACCCTCACTCTGCACACACCCATAGCATCCCTGTCGTCGTTTGGGTGCCATTGCTCATTCTGGGAGCTTGTGGAGAAGAACAGAAGGAAGAAGGAGAAGGACTTGAAGGAGAAGGAGCCATAGGGATTTGGGCTACCCCCTTATCTCTCATCACCCCTAAGGTAGGATTCTATCTCCAACTAGTATTAGAGTTGCATGCTTAGTTTCATGGTTGTTGTTGTGGTGGTTTTGCCCTTTCTTATGTTAATTCTGAGATTTGTATGGTTGTGCGCGGTGAGCAATTCTGAGATTTGTACGGTTGTGCGCGATGAGCAATCCTGATATTTGTATGGTTGTGCGCGGTGAGCAATCCTGAGTTTTGTATGGTTGTGCGCGGTGAGCAATCCTGAGATTTGTATGGTTGTGCGCGGTGAGCAATCCTGAGATTTGTATGGTTGTGCACGGTGAGCAATCCTGAGTTTTGGGTTGTTGTGCGCGGTGAGCAATTCTGGACAGATTTACATGCTGATTATTTTGCTTAGCCCTTCCAATCTAGAATTAAGTTTGCTCTGAAACTTTTATGACCTAAAGATTGGACTGTTATCTATAACCTTCATGTTGAGGACATTTGTTAATTCGGACTGCAATTAGGGGTAAAAATTCTGTCTTTGCAGTACGTCTGATTTCTACCCAGCCTGGTCACAGTTTGGAAAAACGTAGATCAGTCTATGCACACTTCATAGAAATTGGTAATCTTGGTCCCGTTGGAAAGATAACAACTTTCTCTACAATTTTCCCTGGATAATGTTTTCGTAATTCTGACTGTAATATGCCCAAAATCAGCAATCAAGACAGACCCTGGAATCTGTCCGAAAAACAGATTCGTTAGGTCTTATCAAACAATTCACCATAAATCACACAGTTCATATTTCTGCATGAAATTTTATAGGTGAATCCAGCACAACTATATCTACAACTTTCATTTGTAATGTATGGGCATGTTTGATACAAATATTTGGAGCATTATGCCTCTGTTTGGGACTGTCCTGTTATTTCCAGAAACTGGGTTGCATGAATGTGTTGTTTTGTGTTCAATTATGGATATCCATGTTATGTGGCTTCATATATGATTGTTCCATAATTCGTCAGTTGTTTAATTGGCCATCTCATGCTTCATTTCATGTTGCATACAGTTGTTCATTTTCATTTATGTTCAATATCTTGATACATTAATTGTTGATAACAATGTTGGCCTTCAAGAGGTGCTGATGTGTGGAGAAGAAAGAAAGTTTGGATATGGTGTTTTTAGGACATGAGGGTGGAGTGCACGGGCATGAACAAAGTTGCCATGGTAGGAGGCGGGTGAAGTCACCGTGGGCAACCTCATGATACCAGTAGGTGGCTCCACGTTGATAACGGAGTAGTATTACGTGCACTTGCAAGCCGGCTCATTCATGGGATCCCCATTGCATGGCATTGCATCTCATAGCAATTGCTTTGTGTTTCATATTCATCATGGCATCATTGAGCATTATGTGTGACTTGTGGTTATAGATGTGAATGTTTCCTTGTATGTATGATTGTTGCCATGAATGCATAAATTGCTTGAGATGGGTGCATATTGGTAAAATGAGGTGGTCTGCTTTCAATTGAGGAGCTTAAGTAAATGGAAGTGAGATGGGTTCCATGTTACTAATTTCTATTGTTTTATTATTAAAACTTAGTTGCTCATTATAAATGGTGTACTTGCTACTTGTCACCTCTTGTACATTATGCTAGTATGAACACCTTGTATGTTGCACGCGCACACTCCCACATGTTCATAATTATAAATGTTACTTCCTTTACTACAGTAGATGTTTGTGCCATGTCATACACTCTGCCTGCTCACGTGCACCCTTTTCCACACTTCATGTAATGGCTAGTTGGGGTATGATATTTCTACTGGGTCACGCGTTGGCGTGCCCCACCTTTGACTTTTCAGGTTCAGGTGTTGGAGTTGGTTGGTGACTATGAGGTGGAGCAATGGAGTTCGGTGGATGAGTTAGGTTGGGATGGTGAGGGGAGAGGAGAGAGTGTTGTACTTTTGGGGTTTTGTTTGGGTAATGATGAGTTGTTCATGATGGATGTATGCACAGATGGCTGGTGTGTGTGTGTGTGTGTCAGACTTTTCTTTGGGTTTATTTGTTGTACAGTTTCCCTCTGTGTTTCTTTCTATGTTTATGTTTTTGGTTGTTTGGTTGTGCTTTGGGAACATTGCAGGTACTATCCCAGCAGTGCGCAGTGGACCTGCTAGAGTTTTTGTACTTTTCCTTCGTAACACTTGTTGCCTTAGGAATACCTGGGACGGATTCGTACTTTTTGGGTATCCTGGGGAGCGGGTCGTTACACCTGTGGATACGATACCCACTTGCCACTATTTACACCATACGCTTGCGATAAGACGACATTCGCGCTTCCGAGGTGCAAGCCCGGAACCCAAAAACCGAAAGCAAAGCAGCGGTGGACGGGGATGACGTTGGCAGCTGTGACGTGGCGGAGGGTCGACGAGGCAGTCGGTGGTTCACGACGGTGATCAGCACGGCGGCAGCGAGGAGTAGTGGGGGAGGGTTGTCAATGGGCTTCACTGCATTGTAGTGGGCGTCGCCGACGACGTTCGACATCATCGGGGGGGTAGGTGACGAGAGGTGGCATGGTCAGTGTTGGCACTCGACGGGGCAGCGACGGGGCGACGACGGGCTTCGTCAGAGGAGGACGGGGCTGGTGCTGCTGCTGAGCTTGCGGGGGTTATTTGCTATGGCTGTCGCGACAGAGAGCAGGCGGCGACACTGGGGAGTAGCGGTGGAGGTGGCGGGGCTCGGGGCGGAGTCAACGACGAGAGGTGGCAACCGTAGTGGCTCTGGGGGAGATCCGGCATCGTGGAGGAGAGAGTGATAGGGAGGGAAATGTGGGGCTGCTGCCATGGGGGTTTTACGACAGGGGGCTATCAGAGCAGGGATGGCATGGGGAGATGTTACCACGGCAGCGGCGTCCATTCACAGGTGGGGCAACGACGGTGGCCCGTCGGATGGAGGCCCGGGAGAGGGTGTTGTCAGGGCTGAGGTAGAAGAGAGTGAGAGTGGGTTGTGTGCGTGAGTTTGTGTTGTGAAGATGAATGGGAGGAGGAGGGAATATATAGGGTTAAAGTATTAATAATAAGCTATATATAAATGTTTATTAAGTATTAAATATAATAAATGGAATGATAAATGAGGGGTTGAGATGTTGGATCTCACCCTCTCATTCGGTGGGTTAATGGGGGTGGTTAGAGTATTGATTAAGTGGGGTTATTGATAAAAGTAACTAGTTAAATGGGTAATTAGGGGATGTAATTAGTAAAACCGATGTAATACTATGTCGTTTTCACACACGACTCCGAAAAATTCCCAAAACACAACCACAGGTTCATATCGTCACAAGGATCACGAATACGAAGCCCATTTCAGAGTTTGAGCTACGGAAATACGAGTTTTGGACCAAAACGTTTGGGGTGTGGGTTTGCGGGTTCTAGGTCAATTCGACTCCAGAAAAATATGAAATAATTCTGGGAATACTAATTGATCATATAATCATGTTGTAGAAGTTTGAAATCATTTTGATAACTCTTATATAGAAAACTAATTGATACGGCTACATCGGTAACAATTGAATATAAAATAGTATATAAATTATTTAGAGGTATTTGATGATACCCAAACTTACTAAAATATACCACAAATATTCAAAATATTTTTTATAAAATATTTTGAAATAATTTTTGATATAAAACTCCTGGCAACCCATTTTAAAATACTTTTAAAATATAAAATACGTGAAATTCGTAAATACTCATATCGATGGATACGTGCCGTCACAATAATAATGGATGGGGAATCAAATCCAACATTAATATACAAATGACATCGAGGAGCCATTTAGTCCTTTGCGGTGGTACTATAGGCACCTACACCATGCAACAAAAGGTGTGAAGATGTGAAATATCCAGCTCATGACCGAGGACTAATTGAAGGGGGAATATTAATGAGAAGTATTGACATGTAATCTAATAAGTGATGCAGCATGCAATACAACATGGCCCCATGCGGAGGAGGGAAGCTTTGTCCTCATTGACAATGTTTGAGCAATCATGCGCTTAATCAAGGATTCTGCCAAACCATTTTGAATATGAACATGTGAAACTGGATGTTTGACTTCGATTCCCAAAGAAGCAGAATATGCATCTAAGCTCTTTGATGTGAATTGCTCCGCATTATACTTCAGCATGCTTTTAAATTGATAATGGTGGAAATGTATTCAGATCTTTATGATCTGCATAAACAAACATGCAAATGCCACATTACGCATAGATAATAGGCAAAACATGGGCCCATCTGCAGGATGCGTCCACTAATACTATAAAATACCGAAATGGTCCACTTGCAAGATGTATTTTCCCATAGATATCACCATGAATTCTCTATAAGAATGATGTGGATTTATAATCAACCTTTATCATAGAAGGACTAGTAACGAGCTTTCCTTTTGAACAAGATTCACAAATGTAATTATTGGACAACAAGACATTTGAATCTTTTAAAGGATGTCCTATGGTATTCCTGATGAGTCTACGCATCATAGTGATACCTAGATGACTAATGTGATCATGACAGAGTCCAAACTCATTAGGTTTCACTAATTTCCACGGCATAGTAGCATAAGATTTTATAGCTCGTACGGGAAAAAACGATAATCACGTGCTAGAATCTTCCAGCTTCTCATGGATGGTCTTTTGGCCCATCTTATAAGAGGTGATATAAAGATATTCTTTATTTTGTATAGTCTCAAGGTGATACCCATTACGGCAAACATCTTCATCAGTAAGTAGATTTCTCATTGATTTATCACTTAATAATGCATCTTCAAAATGTAAGACAGTGCCATTAGGCAAAACAATAGCGGCATTCCTATAGCCATCAATTAGTTTAAGAGGACCAGAAATTATATAGATATTTACCTTGGATAATGTCAAACTTGAGAAAAATTGTTTGTTACGAATAACTTTATATGTAGTAACACTATCTAACAAACATACATTTTCATTTTTATCAACGTTTCACATTTGCACTTATATTGACAACTTTAGGTGTCAAATAAAAAATAATCAAATTAGTAATCAATCAACATATTGATTCAACAAATATGAAGTGTGATTCTTGACTTTATTCACAAATATACTTGGTACAAATAATCTTTAGAGACATATCCACCCAAATGTAAATACATATTAGAGCATGAGAAAATTGTAAAGTCTCATGGGAATACTAAAAATAGGATGTCATTCATGACTTAAATGGCATGTAATTCCCTCAAGATTGCCAAGAAAATCAAAAACTTCAAACGATTTTGTTGAGTATTAGACTTCTCCCTACTTGATTTTGATGATGAGCAACCATAAATAGTTGTGACTAATTCTCTCCATGTAGTTAATCCATTGTCTAAGCTTATCATGACGATCAAATAGCAATGGATGACCATGAAGATCAATCAAAGCTCAAAGTTGAAGATTGGGTGATCAAAGACATAGAATGGAGCTTCAAAGTCTTCAAGAAGACTTCAAGAGTATTCAAGCGAAAGAAGAGAAGAAAAAACAAATGTAATCTTTTTATTTTATTTTCTTTCTTATTAGAATATAGTTTTGAAGTACATTATTGTTGGAACTCACACACTTCACTCATTATAGCCAAGGAAGTCATTAGAAACAAATTCCTAGGTTTCCAACTTCTTTTATTCTAAGATGTGCATTTTGGACTTTCAACTGGCAACTGATGAATAATATACAGGTGACTGTCTCCATACAGGCGCCTAAGAATTGTTCTCCAGTCGTCTGTTATGCACACACTTGTGACTTGATTTTTGGGCTTTCATTTCTAACTTTCATCAAGCGACTATTGTACAAAGGCATGTCCTATTGCAGGCGCATGTGACTTGTTAGTCCGCCGCCTGTCTCATCTTGTCTAAACTTCTTAAGTTTTGTCAACTTTCATTCTAGCGCCTGCAGGTGATGTAAGTAGGTTTTACAGGCGCCTACCCACGGCACAGGAGCCTGTATATACCACTACAGTCGCATGTCTAACACTTGCCCAGAACTTTGATTTTGGCAAGTTACACACTTATGCTACAGACAACTAATGTTGATTTCCCAGTCGCCTGCCCATGGCATAGGCGCCTGTGGATTCCACATCAGTCGCATGTCCAAGCATACCCAGAATTCTTCAGTTTTCACAACTTACGCACTTAGGGTATCAGTCGCCTGTAGAAGGTTTCTCAGTCGCCCTGTTGGTTTTCAGGCGCCTGTCCAAATTTCATCGGTCGAGTGCTACGTGGTAAGTTACTGTTTGAATTCACACCTACCCTCTGACACAGTGCAGCAGGCGACTGTCTTTCTTCATCAGTCATATGTCCTGGCTGTAAAATCAATCCGTTGGGATTTTCCTCACGGATTTCAAAGGGGGTTTTGGGTATTTTGCTTGAGGCTTTGGGAGAACCTATAAGAGGGGCTTCTACTATTTCATTGAGCTTCTCTGTCACGACCCGCTTCCCTAAAATGGAGGCGAGGCGTGAGAAGTCCACAGACTTGGAGCTGTGAGGCTCCAGTCTGTAAAGCGTCTGGATTAACCAAGTATAGGTCCTTACAAATGCGACACAGAACAAAGATAATAATAAAAGAAAAGATACAGATATATTATTCCAATCTCAGAATGTCCACAAATAAAATCTCAACATCACAGAAAAGCCACCAGGCTAAAAGAAAAGTCTAAAAGGCCCTAGCATGGCCAACAAAAGTACAACGTACAGAACGTAACGGTACTACTCACCGACAACTAACAACAACCTTAAACAGAAGTAACTCAGAACAATCTCTAAGACTGGTCACCGGTGTCCACAAACTCCTCATCAAATGTGGGCTCAGGCTCGGCGTCAGTGAACACCTCGTCCTCAGCAACGGTCTCTGGCTCAGAGTCTAACATGTGACACCCAAAAGAGAGAGGGGCACATGTCAGCAAGTCTACAAAAGACTTGTGCAAGGAAACTAAAAGAAAAGTAAACAACCTAGCAGATCTAAAATTTATGCAATGACATGGCAGTTATAGTATGAGTGCAACAGGTAAGGAAAACAACAAGTACAATAAGACAACTAGCATGGCATGGCAGGAGTAGCAAGGCTACTAACATTCACATGGATTCAAAACTCACGTTTTCATGTCGTGCACAGAGTTTACGCCTTACAGCTGAAGTGGCTGTATGGGCCCACTTCTACGCTGAGTGGTCGCTTAACCCTACCCCAAACCCAGAGTTTACGCCTTACAGCTGAAGTGGCTGTACGGGCACACTTCTACACTGAGTGGTCGCTTAACCCTACCCCACCATGTGTATATGGACTGGCGTCCATCTTCTGGATCACGAGCCAAGGAGTGTTATTGGCATAGGGTTGTGCCCGCAAAAGCAGGTGCCTAGCCTGAACAAGGGAGTACAAGTATGGTAGCGTGTGCTACAAATGCAACATTCATGTATGGATGACATGGCATGGCATATTGTATTTAAAATCGTACAGATGAGGAATTTTAACATGACAGGCAAAGATGCAAGGATGACATGGCAGCATGAACGAAAGCAAGTAAAAGGGGTCGGATCTAGCTTCGTTGTCAAGCTAGATCAAGTGGGGTGTCGGATCTAGTTTCGTTGTCAAACTAGATTAAATAGGCGTCTAGGCAGCTATCATTTCACTGCCTTGTCTCTTTTACGCTACGGTACAAAAAGTGGCCAAAAGCATGGCCTAAACAAGGAAACGGGCAAGTTTCACTTGCCTGCAATCAATCGTTCTGAATACACCGTCCAATAAGTCCATTCTACCTATGTGCTCAGATCCACCAGCCTACAGTCCCAAATTAAATTATCTTTATTAGTGAATTATCAGACAACTAAAATACTGATTTTTATCTTGTTTAACATGGATGGGTTGGGGGTCCTAAGTGTTCAGAAAGTTACCCTTACACGACGCGAGAGCTACACTGGTGTCGGGTAGCGACGCCAGGGGTTGGAATAATAGAACGCGCTCCTAGTCCAGATTCCAAAATATATTCCTATGATCGCCAATCCTTGGACATCGACCAGATCAGCGAGCAAGATTCCAAACAGCGAGCAAGTGATCGGTAGACGATTTTTACGGCTCCTGGGAAGCCGTAACAACGAACCGGGATGAACGGGTCGACGTACACGGAGACTACAACGTTGAGCGTCATAGGGGACTGATCGGGACGGCAAGAAACACTGCTAGACCCGGTAGGGTCGGTCGGGAAGTGGGTAAACTGCAGGGGCAGCGATCAAGGGAAATCTCAGCCTGTTAGTGAGTAGTACGCGGCAACGGCGTAACGGATAAATGGCTAACGGATGAGGTGGCTATTGCGCGCAAGAGGGTGCGGATCATGGATCAGGCCGGAGGTATAGGAGGGGGCTCTGCCATTTGTGGGGCTGGGTTCGGCAAGGGAAGGGCGGCAGGCTGCCGGAGGAGATATCCGACGGGATTTAGGGTAGCGGTTGCTGTGTTGTGTGGAGGAAGGAGAGGGGAAAGGAGGTGATCGGTTTGAGACGGAGGAGAGAATGCTCCGGCGGCTATGGTGGTTCCCGACGGTGGAGGCCGAAGAAGGGGATGCGGCTCGTGCTGGCGGCGGCGGGAAGATTCACAGGGTGAGGGCCGGCAATGAGGGGGTCAGGTGGTTTGCAGTTGTATAGGGGAGCTCTGGGCGGCTAGGGTTCAGGTGGCCGGAGAGAACTCGAGGGAGCGGGAGAGAGAACGGGTCGGAGAGCGCCTGGGGTTTCTTTGCGCGAAGAGGAGAGTGCAGCGCTCGGAGATGACGCTTGAATCAAAATATTTGGGGGCGGCTGCGTTGTTTGCTTTTGGCTGTGAGATGAAGAATAGGCTAGGTTAAAATATAACCCTAAGACTATTAAACAGGAGAGTGCAGCTAACACGTGGGAGGCTAGGTCTAGATAGGGTTGAAAATTGTTATTATAACTCATTAAAAATCAAATGACTCACTCACACACTCTCTCACCCTGGGTATGAGTGCGGCCTGGGTAAAAGTGGGCTGAGTCATCTTGCCTTAGGATGATATTATTATTATTAAATCATTGGGGAAAGAATCAAATGAAACTTAGGTTAAACCGATAATTAAACTGGGGAAAAAGTGAAAGTGGGTCAAACGAGGCTCAAAAATTGTAAAAATAAATACTGGGGCGACCGTACCGACGAGAGAAACACAACTAAGAAGACGGATCACAACTCCGACGATGAGAAACAAAACTAAAAATGAAAAGACCTCACGACAAAAGTGAAAATCACGACGTCTCATCAAACAAAGTCAAATCGTGGGAGAACGACCCGTGAAATGAAGTTCTAAATTAGTGCCACAATTTAAAACTCTCTGAGAGGGTCACAACGGCATATCACACTATATGGTTCGGATACAGACAAAGTCTAAAATAAATACGTGCACGAACAAGACTACGTGCACGAAAAGCGTACAAAGTATACGAGGTCCAAAGGCGACAGTAATTCCAAGTTGGGCACACGTCGGGGTTGGCTTGCTAAGGATGCTACCAAGGTGCTACGGCCCTATCGACTCAACAACACGACTCACATACAAGGCAACAAAATCAATCAGGTACCCGAAAATGCTTTATGCACCGCCGTATTACGAATAGTGAGTACCGGCCGTTACATCCTACCCACCTTAGAACAAAGTCCGTCCTCGGACTTTCTAATATATCTAGTCGCTCTAGTAACTACCCCAATCATATCACATTATAATTCAAACCAGATTTAGTTACTACAAGTGCTTATATATGCACTAGGTAGTCAAGCAGTAACACTACTAACATGTATATATTTATGCACATTCTAAACTTACACCTATCATAGTCAGTCAAATTCATACACGTACTTCAATCATTCATATAATCACGTACATCCCTATATAACTATTAAACACTTATTACGTACCACAGTGCACATACTCCCAACAATTAAATAGTTCACCAGCAAATACAATCGTAATACTCCACGTTTAGATAACTACCTTTGAACAAAACAATAAGGATACACTACTCCTTATATCTCTTAGTGTACATCCAATGTCAACATATCAACACAAGTAACCACACCACTTAATATTAAATCATGTTATTATATCTAAGATACATTTACCGCTACTATAATTTCACAATTTATAGTCATTCAAATGCATGCAAATATTTCACCATATATTCACATCACATACGGTCTTATAACTATATTCACGACACGCCACACATACCATAGTCACCAATACCTATAACTAAGCACATACTTACCCGTGCATGGTGTACACCCACACACGCTAACCTTTCATTCATATATACCAATCATACCACCATATACTCAGCACATCTACACACCTAGTTTAGCTAGCACACATACGTTCACACAGGCAAGTCCTTAGTAAATAACTATACAACAAGACCAACACCTATAACTATATACTGGTATAGCGACCCACAATCATGTGCGTAACACAACCAGGCACAAACAATCCTATCACTATACATACATCATCCATCGCTATATTCATGGTATTACACGCAAACCACAGACATATGTAACAATATATTTTAGAGTATACCCACTCAAGCTTGAGTGAGACTCAAAACACATATCAGAATACTCTATATATGTAACACGGTATCTATACCTATAACAATACCACTCTAATGTATACACATCTACCAACATAACCGTATACATACCATAATGTCAATCACACTTAATATTTAGTCAGGTAACACCCACATAGTTCAATCACTTTATATACAATAATAATATTACAGACATCAGCACACGTATAATTATAATACTCTCCCTAATACATGCATTCATCGTATAGTCACACACATGTAACATATATATATTCACACTATATCCATCTACCTATAATTAGTATACCAACACATCTACTTATCCATACGTAATTAAGATATGCAAAAATCGTGTATATCTCATGGTATACGCGCACACAACATCCCGTAAAAGCAAGCAATATCACTCAAAATTATAATCCTACTACCATACATATATCACATATATACTCACTCAGTAAATACATAACTACTTACGTCTAAACACGATACATATCTACGTACGAGCACAAACTCACACGTACTAACATATAGGTCATATAAAGGCCTACTCACATAACTATAAGTACACCTATTATCACTACACCTAACATTCACATGACTTACTAATATATACATATACATATCAAGCATTCACAAGTATCTTCAAACTACATACACTACTAGTCTATACTCCAACACAATTTCCAATATATATACAGACATTCCTAAAGTGTTATAGCTACCCACACATATATAACTAATATCATTCCTACACTTCACATATATATCACGAATAACACTGATTATACATACACAATACAAGAGTCAAATATTAATATCCTAAGGGTAGCACGCTCATACGGGTCCACACCATCCACCTATATGCATGCACCACCACGACATTACAACTTATACTAATGGGCCTACCAAACTATACTAATGTTGACACAGGCAACGACAAGCACTAATGGCTAACAATAGGAAAGAAAACCGAAACCAAGGACATAACGAAGGAAGGATCGAAAAGCACGAGTTCAGATAGGACGAAGATAAGGAGACAGCTTGGTTAGATGTAACAGTGACTTAATTGTGAAAGTTTAGGTAGAGGAAAGGGAGATGTAGTAATACCCTTATAGGATACAGAAAAAAATAGTGTAAATAACATAAGCTAAAATACGAATAGTTTGAAAACTGTCGTACTTCAAAGTTGGAGTCCCCTTCTGTATAAAATATTTGGAGGTCGATAAAACGAGTTGTTCGAAACAAGTTTGAGTCGCATACACCTAATAAGAAAAATGGTTTATTGGCTTATTGAAAACTTACTATAAGGAAGAAGTGAAACATTCACACGAACATTAAGGACATAGGTTAGAAAATATTATGCGATAGTAATTTAAAAATTTCGGTAAAAGTTTCAAAATTCAAAGAATTAAATCAGATCAACTATAGTGTAGAGAATTTAAGCGCATGCTAAATGTTTTTTCAAATATTAAAACTGGAGAGAAATTTCAATTAAATAATATTGAAAATACTTTTAGAGAAACCCGAATTTGCCAAACGAACTGATTTATACGAAGATCTTAAAGTACGAGTTCAACGAACCTAGAACTGATATATATAAAAATAATTGAAGTTCTATTTATCTTGGAAGATATTCTAAAGTATATATGGTAAACGGCAAAAATGAATTTCGTAGTTTAGAAAAAGATGGTATATCGAACTATCAAAATAGAAATAAAAGTTGTAAAATCAAAATACGAGAAATATTGGTTAGCAAATAGCTACGAGATAGTAATTAAAAATTACAACCAATAGACTCCAAAATCTACGAAAGGATTTTAACTCAATCGAATAGTGAGGAATTAAATATATAAGAAGGGGGTTTCAAAAACAACAATTAAACTAAGCGAAAACTTTTAATAAGGAAAAAAATCGAAATTGATTTTGAAGGATTCAAGGTTTGCAACGGAGAAAATTCGAAAGAATAATGATAATCGCCATGAAGCGATTACGTGAAACGAGGGCAAGAATAAGATCGCGTGGTCTTATACAAAATACGCCTAGGATATGACTCATGAAACTCTACGGGGAATTCCTACGGTCGACCAACTAAAAATTAGGAAACTTAGCGCTAAGATTTCCTAAGGGTCTAGACTGTAATGAACTGCGTCCGGCTTGGCCCGAAATCGATGAACACAAGCGAACGACTAAAGGAATTTCTATAAGTCTAATATGGTCAGAGCTAGGCAAGAACCACTAAGGTAACTCCTAAGATGATTATAACAATTTCTAGTAAGGAGCCTAGCTAAAAATCAGGGACCTCTAACTAGCAAGCACAGACGTCTAACTAAGTCTTACTATAGTCCTGATCTAATGGATTCCCTACTAATCTGAGACAGATGTTTGGGCAACACGTCTACCAGCCACATAAGACATAGGAAATGATAAAAATTAGACTCAGGGCTTATGATTTGGATGTTTTAATTTATTTAATGGACATTCTATTTTTTTATTATCATTGTTCCGATAATTCGCAGTTGCAGAGACCTGCATGGGCTACCAACAAAACCTGTCACGACCCGCTTCCCTAAAATGGAGGCGAGGCGTGAGAAGTCCGCTCAGAGTTGGAGCTGTGAGGCTCCAGTCTGTAAAGCGTCTGGATTAACCAAGTATAGGTCCTTACAAATGCGACACAGAACAAAGATAATAATAAAAGAAAAGAGACATATATATTATTCTAATCTCAGAATGTCCACAAATAAAATCTCAACGTCAAAAAAAAGCCACCAGGCTAAAAGAAAAGTCTAAAAGTCCCAAGCATGGCCAACAAAAGTACAACGTACAGAACGTAAAGGTGCTACGCACCGACAACTAACAACAATCTAAAACAGAAGTAACTCAGAACAGTCTCTAAGACTGGTCACCGGTGTCCACAAACTCCTCGTCAAACGTGGGCTCAGGCTCGGCGTCAGTGAACACCTCGTCCTCAGCAACGGTCTCTGGCTCAGGGTCTAACATGTGACACCCAAAAGAGAGAGGGGCACATGTCAACAAGTCTACAAAAGACTTGTGCAAGGAAACTAAAAGAAAAGTAAACAACCTAGCAGTTCTAAAATTTATGCAATGACATGGCAGTTATAGTATGAGTGCAACAGGTAAGGAAAATAACAAGTAACAATAAGACAACTAGCATGGCATGGCAGGAGTAGCAAGGCTACTAACATTCACATGGATTCACAAGTCACGTTTTCATGTCGTGCACAGAGTTTACGCCTTACAACTGAAGTGGCTGTACGGGTACACTTCTACACTGAGTGGTCGCATAACCCTACCCCACCACGTGTATATGGACTGGCGTCCATCTTCTGGATCACGAGCCAGGGAGTGTTATTGGCATAGGGTTATGCCCGCAAAAGCAGGTGCCTAGCCTGAACATGGGAGTATAAGTATGGTAGCGTGTGCTACGAATGCAACATTCATGTATGGATGACATGGCATGGCATATTGTATTTAAAAGCGTACAGATAAGGAATTTAAACATGACAGGCAGAGATGCAAGGATGACATGGCAGCATGAACAAAAGAAAATAAAAGGGGTCGGATCTAGCTTCGTTGTCAAGCTAGATCAAGTGGGGTGTCGGATCTAGTTTCGTTGTCAAACTAGATCAAATAAACGTCTAGGCAGCTATCATTTCACTGCCTTGTCTCTTTTACGCTACGGTACAAAAAGTGGCATCAAGCAGGGCCTAAACAAGGAACGGGCAAGTTTCACTTGCCTGTAATTAATCGTTCTGAATACACCATTCAATCAGTCCAGTCTACCTATGTGCTCAGATCCACCAGCCTACAGTCCCAAATTAAATTATCTTTATTAGTGAATTATCAGACAACTAAAATACTTATTTATATCTTGTTTAACATGGATGGGTTGGGGGTCCTAAGTGTTCAGAAAGTTGCCCTTACACGACGCGAGAGCTGCACTGGTGTCGGGTAGCGACGCCAGGGGTTGGAATAATAGAACGCGCTCCTAGTCCAGATTCCAAAATATATTCCTATGGTCGCTAATCCTTGGACAGCGACCAGATCAGTGAGCAAGATTCCAAACAGCGAGCAAGTGATCGGTAGATGCTTTTTACGGCTCCCGGGAAGCCGTAACAACGAACCGAGATGAACGGGTTGACGTACACAGAGATTACGACGTTGAGCGTCATTGGGGACTGATCGGGACGGCAAGAAACACCGCTAGACCCGCTAGGGTCAACCGGGAAGTGGGTAAACTGTAGGGGCAGCGATCAAGGGAAATCTCAGCCTGTTAGTGAGTAGTACGCGGCAACGGCATAACGGAGAAATGGCTAACGGATGAGGTGGCTGTTGCGCACAAGAGGGTGCGGATCATGGATCAGGTCGAATGTATATGAGGGGGCTCTGCCATTTGTGTGGCTGGGTTTGGCAAGGGAAGGGCGGCAGGCTGCTGGAGGAGATATCCGGCGGGATTTAGGGCAGCGGTTGTTGGTGGTGTGTGGAGGAAGGAGAGGGTAAAGGAGGTGATCGGTTTGAGATGGAGGAGAGATATGCTTCGGCGGCTATGGTGGTTCCCGACGGTGGAGGCCGAAGAAGGGGATGCGGCTAGTGCTGGCGGTGACGGGAAGATTCACAGGGTGAGGGCCGACAATGAGGGGGGTCCGGTGGTTTGCAGTTGTATAGGGGAGCTCTGGGCGGCTAGGGTTCAGGTGGCCAGAGAGAACTCGAGGGAGAGGGAGAGAGAACAGGTCGGAGAGCGCATGGGGTTTCTTTGCACGAAGAGGAGAGTGCAGCACTCGGAGATGATGCTTGAATCAAAATATTTGGGGGCGGTTGCGTTGTTTTCTTTTGGCTGTGAGATGAAGAAAAGGCTAGGTTAAAATATAACCCTAAGACTATCAAACAGGAGAGTGCAGCTAACACGTGGGAGGCTAGGGCTAGATAGGGTTGAAAATTTGTTATTATAACTCATTAAAAATCAAACGACTCACACACACTCTCTCTCTCACCCTGGGTATGAGTGCAGCCTAGGTAAAAGTGTGCTGAGTCATCTTGCCTTAGGATGATATTATTATTATTAAATCATTGGGAAAAGAATCATATGAAACTTAGGCTAAACCGATAATTAAACTGGGGAAAAAGTGAAAGTGGGTCAAACGAGGCTCAAAAATTGTAAAATAAATACTGGGGCGACCGTACCGACGAGAGAAACACAACTAAGAAGACAGATCACAACTCCGACGACGAGAAACAAAACTAAAAATGAAAAGACCTCACGACAAAAGTGAAAATCACGACGTCTCATCAAACAAAGTCAAATCGTGGGAGAACGACCCGTGAAATGACGTTCCAAATTAGTGCCATAATTTAAAACTCTCCGAGAGGGTCACAACGGCATATATCACTATTGGGTTCGGATACAGACAAAGTCTAAAATAAATACGTGCACGAACAAGACTACGTGCACGAAAAGCGTACAAATGATACGGGGTCCAAAGGCGACAGTAATTCCAAGTTGGGCACACGTCGGGGTTGGCTTGCTAAGGATGCTACCAAGGTGCTACGGCCCTATCGACTCAACAACACGACTCACATACAAGGCAACAAAACCAATCAGGTACCCGAAAATGCTTTATGCACCGCCGTATTACGAATAGTAAGTACAGGCCGTTACATTCTCTTGATCAACTCTTGAAAACACTAAGCTCTCATTCTCAAGCTCTCAAGCTCTTAAGCTCACAACTCTTTCTAGCCCTAAATCTCAATCTCATCTTGTCTTCTAACTAGAACCCATTTACCATACCTAGCTTTGGTGAAGACCAAAACAAAGGCTTCTCTCTTCTTAGAAGAGATATCAACACACAACACATTTTGCTCCTTCAAGTTCTCCTTCAAGGCATAAGTGATTTGTAAGTGTTGTCATTTCAAATTTCATATTTGAATTCACTCTTGGTTTGTGAGAGTGGGTTGCTTGATCCCATGTTGTGGGATTCAATGACATCGATTGTAGGTCGATTACACTTGTAGGGTTGCTACAAGTGGGTTTAAAGGAAACCTCAAGTTAGGGTTCTAACTTGAGTATCCAGAGGTATCCGGGTGGATGGGACGTAGGATTACCGGGAACAAGTTGGGTTTGACTTGGGTAATCCAAACCCTTGAAACATACTTGTGTTAGTATTGTTCATTGTTGTTAATCCTTATTTCTTCATCTTTGTTGGATTAGGATTTTAATTAGGTGTAATTTCATAGTTAATTTTATAAACACTATTCAATCCCCCTTCTAGTGTTTTCCTCATAGCCAGGGTCCTTTCAGATTTCACTGCATCAATAGCAGTTGAGTCATTCTTGACAACAGTGGCATTATTTCAACCAAATTCTGGTCATTGTCAATGACATGTGTCTTAACAAGCTTGCCTTTATTTTTTAGAGATGCCTGATATATGTTAACCAACAGTTGTTATCACCATACTTTTTCATAGGCTCTTGGTCATTGTGATTGTTTTGGGCGTTAATAAGATTGGATCTCCTATTACCCTTTCGATAAAATTTGCCAGGCTTCTGATCATGGCCTTTAGAACGGCCAATAATCTTGTTTTCTCTGGCATTTGCTTTAGGAAGTGCCTTAGAGCTAACATGTCTCAATTCATAATTTTTGGGCAACAATTTATTTGTTTGCTTAGCAGTCAACAGGACTGATATAAACTCAGAATAAGTCTTAATTTAAAGTTGTCGATATTGTTGTTGTAACAAAATATTAGAAGTATGTAAGGTGTAGAATGTCTTCTCTAAAAGCTCAGCCTAAGTGAGCTTAACAACACATAATTCAAGTCTTGAAATGATGTCAAAGAGTACTGAATTATAATCAGTCACTGATCATACTGTGCTTAAGGGAGAATGACAGTCTTGGTATGTGCATATCTTCCTTTCAATCTTGTCCACAAGATCAAAGGATCTTGGATAAATAAACATTGAACATTCAAACTATTACTAAGATGCCTACATATAACTATCAACGCATTGGGCCTTATCTTTATCACTGGCATCTCTATTTTAAGCAATGGCACCAGCAAGTCTTTACACTTGAAAGTGCAATTCAATATCAAGGTACTATGAGAGTTATCTATTTCCATTCGCATCCAAGATTTGGAATTTGAGCTTTCAATATTAGTCATAACCATACAATGTAATGTTTTCAAAATAAATGGACTTAATATGACAACTTCATATGCAAAAATGCTTATAGAAAACTTGGCAATAATAAAATTGCTCAAAACAAAAATTAGTATGATACCTTCAAGTGTCGAAATGATAATAATCATATGTGTTGATAATGCCGAAATGAATATTAGTATGAAAACTTCAAGTGTCAACTGTTGTAAAATTTTAGAGATAAGAGGATGGTGCTATTAAAAATTAAAGAAAGGAATGGACTTATCAGTATGCCGAGGTGTGCTAGGCACTGTCCTTATGAGTAGATTTCTGCTCCTCAGAGTGAATACTCGGTGCAAGGCAGGTCCAGCGGCAACCCTCCAGGATTAAACGACAATGGACTTGTAAGTGTGCACTCACAGTACAAGGCTCCAGCAAGCAGCAACAATTATTCGATCAAACAGGAAGAGGAACAGCTGGTCGCAGGGAGAGAAGCGAACAACAGGACAGAACAGCAACAGCAACGCCAGCGCATATACGCTAAGGGTTTTCGAATCCGTCGCCCACATTTTCCATTTAACCCAACCCGATTTGGGCTTGGCCCTCTGCTTGTGCTCATGGGCCCGCGAGCATCCCCTCATTCCTAGCCCATATACCAAGTCCAATAGCCCATTAACAAGAAGTCAATAATAAACTCCAACAACAGAGTTCTCCCATCCAATGTGGGACTAAAAATACACTTTGAATTGAAGAAACATTGACCAAAAATCCAATAATCCCCCACTATTTCAAAATTCAAAGATAAGGATATAAGAATCCAAGAAGAGGAACAAAATTGATGTGAGATCGAATACGACAATTCAATACATTAGCAATGGTGACTTTCAGTCTATGAACCATTACTTAAGGAATGAAATTGTGTTCTATAAGAAGTTGGTGAAACGTATAGTTTCTATGAACCTATCTCCTTTATTGTAAAACATTGAGTCACAATCAATATTGAATCATCAATGAATAGTTGCTTGCTCTTACGGGTTGGCACGTTTCGTCCATGTGCCATACCTGGATTTTCATGAGTGCTATAGTGAATGTATCCAAATTCGCATGGGAAGTGGTCCCACTTCCACACCCATATAGGTGGACCCATCAAGTATGCTCGACGATTATGCACACCAGCCAACAAGGGCTATGGTTTCCATTAAGAGCCATATGCTCATCCTCTCTCATCGTTGATAGCACTATCTACACCATAGGAAAGGGACATGTAACATAATGATAGTGCTCCTCACGATCAATAAGTGACTTGTTGTTACCCATATGAACCTACTTCATGAGATCATCAATCACATAAGTTGGGTTACCATCACTCTTGACCTATGTTTTAGGTACTCATTCCACTCGATGTACTTTCCACTAACTTCCTATTTAGTGGTTTTGTCAGAGGATCTGCCAAATTCATCTCTGACCTCACATAATCAAGGGATACTATCCCATGATCTAGCTTGACTATCACAATGGATAGACACAGATAGAGTGCCTTAGGTGTATATGCCTACTCTTCACATTAAAAACTTTATTTTTGGCTTTTGCAATTGCAGCTTGACTATCACAATGGATAGACACAGATGGTTCCGGTTTTTCACAAATAGGAAGATCACCAAGAACATTCTTAAGCCATTCGGCTTCACTACTTGCCTTCTCCAAGGCAATAAACTCGAATTCCATAGTAGATCGAGCAATACAAGTTTGCTTGGATGATTTCCAAGACACCGCACCTCCACCAAGTGTAAAAACATAAGCGTGTGTGGATTTAAGCTCATCTGAATCAGAGATCCAGCTTGCATCAGTAAAACCTTCTAAAACTGATGATCACCACTAAAAATAATCCATAAGCAAGAGTTCCTTTCAAATATCTCATAACTCTTGACAATGCATTCCAATGATCACTATTAGGATTTTGAGTGTAACGACTCAATCTACTAATAGCATATGCAATATCAGGGCGAGTACAATTCATCAAATACATCAAGCTATCATTGATCTGAGCATATTTAATCTGTGAAACAAATTCACCAAAATTTTTAGCTAAATGTAAACTAGCATCATATGGAGTAGCTACAGGTTTTTGATCATGATATCCAAATTTTTCAAGCATCTTACTAATATAATGTTCTTGTGAGAGCATAATTCGTCTTAGTCAATTTAATACGTAAGATCACATCAGCTTCACCCATGTCTTTCATATCAAACTTAGAAGACAAGAATGACTTTGTTGCATTTACTACATCTAGATTGGTGCTGAGAATAAGTATGTCATCAACATATAAGCAAATAATAACACCAACATCATTATCAAACTTTGTGTAGATACATTTATCAGCTTCATTAATATGATAACCATTTGATAGCAAAACAGAATCAAATTTATCATGCCATTGTTTTGGAGCTTGTTTTAAATCATAAAGAGATTTAACAAGTTTGCATTCTTTATGTTCATTTCCAGGAGTGATACAACCTTTAGGTTGTTCCATATAAATCTCCTCTTCCAAATCTCCATTAAGAAAGGCAGTCTTTACATCCATTTGATGCATAACAAGACTATGAATAGATGCTAAAGCAACCAAGACACGAATAGAAGCTTCCTGGTGACAGGGGCAAATGTATTAAAATAATCAATGTCTTTCTTTTGGTTGAAACCTTTAGCAACTAATCTAGCTTTGAACTTGTCAATAGAACCATCAGGTTTTAGCTTCCTTTTAAATATCCACTTGCAACTAATAGTTTTAGCATCAGGGGGCAAGGTAACAAGTTCCCAAGTGTGGTTTGACATAATGGATTCTAATTCACTATTGATTGTTTCTTTCCAAAATGTGGCATCCGGAGATGTGATGGCCTCATGGTATGTAAGAGGATCATTATCAATAAGAAAAGTGAAAAAGCCATCACCTAAATTAGTCTCCTGTCTAACTCTTTTACTAATCCTTACTCTATCTCATCATCATTATCATGTGATGGTGCATCAGAAGGGTGCGAAGAGTGAGGTGCAGAAGTCAACCTAACATTATCCATTTTCATTGGAAATATGTGCTCAAAGAAATCAGCACTCTTGGTTCAACAATAGTGCTAGATTCCATGATTTTTTGCTTACTTCTAATCACTAGGAATCTATATGAAGCACTATTTTGAGCATAGCCAATAAACATGCAATCAAATGTTTTGGGACCTAATTCTCTTTTCTTAGGTTCTGGTAAAAGAACTTTAGCTAGGCACCCCCACACTTTGAGGTAATCATGGTTTGGAGAGTGACCTACCCAAAGTTCATAAGGAGCCTTACCTGATTTCTTATAGGGAATTCTATTCTGAATATGACAAGCAGAGAGAATAGCTTCTCCCCATAAGTTAAAAGGTGCAACCGAACTAATTAGCAAAGCATTCATCATCTCTTTTAAAGTTTTATTTTTTCTTTTTGCCATGTCATTAGATTCAGGAGAATAAGGAGGTGTAGTCTCATGAATAATCCAATGTTCTTCACAATACTCATTAAACGATGTAAACTCCCCTCCTCTATCTGATCTAATCCTTTTTATTTTCTTGTTAAGTTGATTCTATACATTAGTTTTATATTTCAAAAACATATCAAAAGCTTCATCTTTAGATCTGAGCAAATAAACTTCAGTATATCTAGAGAAGTCATCTACAAAGGTAATATAGAATTTCTTACCACCTACAGTTATATTGTTTTTCAAATCACCAAAATCACTATGAATTAATGCAAGCAATTCATTTTCTCTGTGTACAGATTTACAAGATTTCTTAGTAGCTTTTGATTCTACACATACTCCACATTTGTCATTAGAGGAAGAAGAAGCATTCAGCAAACCAATTTATTTCATTTTCTTAATGTATAAATAATTCACATGACCTAGTCTAAAGTGACAGGCATCAAATGAGTCAATCAAGTAAGCAAAAGAAGGAGATACTTTATTATTCATGGTTTCAAGTACATTTAGAATGAAAAGACCTTGGTTACAATATCCCTTTCCCACAAGCTGACCATTCTTGATCATAACAATCTTATCAGAAGTAACCTTAACCCCTACTTTTCCCAGAAGAGAGACAGAAACCAATGTAATACCCCATAACCACATATACGGGTATTATATACATATTCTTAATTGTATTAAATACGAATTGTATTGTTGTGTATTTTCAAGATTTTTCTTTAGTTAATAAAATGGTAGAATTATTTTTTTTAGAATCATTTGATTACTAATGGGTAAAGTATTGGATGAAATACATACTATGGTGAGAGTATATGGTATATAATCATGTATTTATATTTAATAGAAAATGAAATTTTGTAAATCCCTAATGATGACACCTAATAGCTTGAGATGTCAGCAAGCCCTTAAACCCCACCTACCCCATTAACATGTGGCATCTCTCCCTTAATCCCCACCTACTCCCTAACCACATGGCAACATTAGAAGAGAAGGTGAGGATGATGAGGACATTAGTAGGGATTAAAAGCTAAAAATTAGATAGAAAATCAGAAAATAAAAGAAAATAAAATAAGAAAGCTTCACCTTGCTACCATTTTCTCAACCAAAGCCAACTACTATTCAAAACCTAGTTTCCCAAAGCTTTGAACTATCAATTGAACAATGAAGAGAAGCAATCAGATGGTCATCAAGGATTAAGAAATGCCAAAGATCATTTGGAGGACTGATTAAGGTAGGATTCTAACTAAATTAGACAGGATTTCATTTTGGAATCGATAGGAGTTAGTTTAGTTGGCTGTTTCTGGAAATTGATTTTGGCTGCAAGTTCAACCATGCATAACTCTCTGTATAGTATGTCAAAAATTATGAAAAAATATGATCTGAAAAGCTTAAGAAGTCCTTTACATCTTTCGGTTAGGAGCCATGAACAAATCCTATCTCTAATGTAATTGCACCCATGATTTATCTCGGAATGACATATTCTATCAGAATCTGTGTCGTCTCACTAAAACAAATAGAACACCGACTATAATGCTCCAATAAAAATGATCTTGGTCATTTTGGAAAGCTATCTTCGATACCTACAATTTTACGTTTGGCCCTCGATGAGAATCTGATTGTAATGCATCAAAAATAACATATCTTCAGAACCCAACAATTATGTTTAAAAATAGAATCGGTGACCTGTGGTGTTTAACCCATATTAATTAGCTCGATTGCTCTAAAATTATGATTTTTGGTATATAAGTAGAAGACTACATTCTCTACAACATTCATTTAGGAAGTTTTTCCAAAATCATAATAGAAATGGGTGTTAACCATCGAGGAATCAGATTAATCGTCGAATGTACTCAACACTGTCGTTTTATTTAAAAAGACCAATTTCGTGTGCTTCGTGTTCTCCAAACATCTGAAGTTCAACCATCATGCACCTGGAACAGTAGTCCAGACGTCTGGTGGATGTACTCCAGAGGTCTAGTTGACAGAACCCAAAATCTCCGTGTTCTCGGTTTCCAGAAGCTGTTTTCTACAAACAGTCTCTGTTCAAACTGCCACAACTTTTTCTGTAGCTGGGATTTCTTATTTAATCAAATCCCATTTGTTAGGAAAAATTTTTAGCTTTCCTACCCAACTTGAATCATCCCAATCGAAGTTAGACTGAGATAGTTATGTCTGTTTTAGTGTGCATGTGTCAATCTAGACAACTTCTGCCAGACGCTAAAACGTGTGACCAGATGTCTGGTCCTTGAACTCCAAACGCTTGGTCAACCTCTAAATTCCAACTTTATTGATTTTATTGACTCATATGCTTTAAAAATACAATATTTTGGATGTTAATAATGCAGTAATATGCTTCAGATTGGTTATCTAGAATTTATGGCAATTAAATTCATATCAGTAATATACTTTAGATTTGGTTGGCTAATGAAAGTTGCAAATATACTATTCATGATATGCAGTATGCTTCAGATTGGTTTTATTGATTGATAAATCATGAATTATTCTGCTTGCTTAATTAGCCATGTTGAATTATCTAATTACAAGATGTTGTAATTAGGATCACTATATCATGAAGAGTAGTTTATACATCAAGTACCCATGTTGAATATTAATCACCATTAATCATGTTGCATGGAGTTATGTTGATTGTTTAATAATCATGCTGCATGGAGTTATGTTGATTGTTTAATAATCATTTGCATGAACTCTATGGTTCATTTTGTAATATACAGAAAGAAGACATTTTGCTTATATGTGATTTTCTTGAATGAAAAAGGTGTAAGGACATGATGATAAGTGGATATGAAAGAATACCCATAAGAATGAGAAAGTGGTGCAAGGACCGCACAAAAAATGAAAGTAACATGAAACAATGATAAAACAAGGGTGAGATGAGGATGATTGAATCGGGAGTCTTTAGTCCATTCTAAAATGGGTGAAGCTCTAGATGTGGATTTTAGAGGTGCACGTGTAAAGAATAGGTCTTAAGGAGCGAACACAGCTGAGACTCCCACTAGCACTCCTAAGCCAAGGAGTTGGCTAAGTGTGGACAGCTTGATTCTCACTCGATGTGTCACTCCTGGAAGGGGGAGTTGAGAGAGTTAGAGAGGCCGGTGGTGTACTTATGATGCACCATGACAGGTAAATGATGGTTTGCTCAAGATTTCTCACTCCCTTCTGAGGAGTTACGAGAGGCCCCTCCAGTGCCTGTGTCGCTGCTTGAGGTACCACTTTTCACCAACCCTGGGTGAAGTCCAACTCCTTAAGTGTCCTACTATTCACACGGGTTTCCACACATGAGAATTAATAACTTAAAGTAATTGTCTTTTAATTATAAATGATGTTATCCCACGTTTACTTGTTTCTCCTTCACTTTAATGTTGTTAATGCATGCTGATTCATTCTATTGTTCACTTTAATATTACAACTGCATGTTCATATGTTCTCCTGCTTACCTACAACACTTGCATGATATAATATGGTTCCTTATGCATGTTTACAAGTTCTTCTTTAGTACTTGCATGTCATATTGTGAATACTTTTGTAAAACACTATGAACCTTACTTGTTAGCCACCCTTCTTAGATAGGTAGTCCAGTTCTAAACTGTGTCCTACTTAGCTTAGTTAGAAATCCTACTGGGTCACGCGTTGACATGCCACTTTTACTTTTTCCAGATCTAGAAGCAGGATTGTCAGAGCAGAGCTAGACCCATGAGTCTACTCAAAGGTGGAGCCCACAGAGGGCAGTCTGGTGCAGAGGATTCCCAGGGGTCGTTAGGAAGTGAGTTGTGCCTAGTGTAGAGTGTGAGTGTTTTCCTTTTCGGTTCTTTGGGAGATTTCCTTGTTTACTTTTTGTACTCAGTTCAGAGATGGTGTATGTAAAGATGTATCATTATATTAATAAAATGAAATGTTATACTTTTGTTTAGTTCTCTGTGTTAATATCTGTGATGGAGCTTTACTTGTACTTCCCAGCACGTGCGTAGTGACCTGCAGTGTTCTTTTTACTCTCTTTATTTCTCTCTTTCTACGTAATACTCGTTGATTTGGGAATACTTGGGACAGATTCGTACTTCCTGGGTATCCTGGAGAGCGGGACGTGACATTTGGTGGTCCATGTAGGTCTCCGCATTGCGGCATGCGTAAGAATAGTGCGAGTAATGCTCTATAGGGGTAGTTGTGTCCTAAGGTGGGTAGGTGATCAGCCTTAGGGTAAATCCCTAGTATTAGGAGACCCAAGGTATAGACCTCCCTGAGGGTAAGCAGGGGTAGCTGTTTGTTTATATACATATATGTGTGTGTGGTTACATGTTCGCGTAGATATACGCGTATTATAGGTATATTTGCATATATTTCTATAGGCATGTATCTATAACTATACCTGGATGTACACTACATTATAGATACTTGTATGACTATTTGTGTGTATCCTTATAAGTCATATTGTAAGTGTTCGTATATTGACGAACTATGAGGTGTAAGTATATTAATGTTGTTTGTATAGATGGAGGTGTAGATTGTATAAGATGTGTGAATCAATGTGTAAAGTTTACTATATGTGTGATAAAATACAGTGTGTTATAAATAGATATGTGCTAATATATGCCTTATCTACATTTGAGTGTATATGGATGACTATACGATTGTATGTAGAGTTGTGAGTATATATACTGAATTATATATTTAAGGAATGCAAGGAGATATATTTGTATATTGATATCTAATGGGTGTGTGTGTGTGTGTGTGTGTGTGTGTGTGTGTGTGTGTGTGTGTGTGTGTGTGTGTGTGTGTGTGTGAAGTATCTATGAGTATAAATATTGGTGTATAAATAAACTCATGACATATGTGTTGGTATATGGATTTTAATCTTCATAACGCTCATATCTTAGAGCTAGGATCTTAGTAGAAGTCCATACAATCTTTTCCGAAGCTTCGCGCTTCGATTCGCGACTTCTTGTGCATGTTAGTTGGTTCAAGAAGAAGAACCAACCGACTAGATGGTGATCTAGTCGGTCGACAAAGCTTCTTGAACCGACTAGAATGCCTTCTCAATTCTAGCTCACTTACTGTTTACAATTAGTCGGTCAAAGAAGATTCACCGACCGACTAGTTGTGAAACTAGTCGGTTAGGAATCCTTCTTAGACCGACTAGTTGAGCTTCTACTGTACAACCCAAGTTACTGTTTATCGTTAGTCGGTCAAAGAACATTTGTCGACCGACTAGTTGATGAACTAGTCGGTTAGATTTTGTTCTTGGACCGACTAATTCAACTTGTATTCAGACTATTCTATTTTCTCTGTTAGTCGGTCTATGAACACTCACTGACCGACTAGTTGTGAAACTAGTCGGTTGGCAAGTCTTCTTGGACCGACTAGTTCTTTAAGTCTGAACTTCTCTATTTGACTATTCACCTATTAGTCGGTTCATGTTGTTTCACCGACCGACTAGTTGATGAACTAGTCGGTCAGTGATCCTTCTTTGACCGACTAGTCTGCTTCAGAATAGAGCCGTTGGAGCATTAAATGCCACGAATTTTGATCTCTCTTTCCTCTATCCTATATATACTTGGAGTGCTGCATTCTTAGCATTCAAGGCTGGAATTAAGAGAAATTTAGAGATCAAAAGAGAAGCATTAAATCTCATTCAAAGCTCATTCATTTCCAAAGAATCTCTCTTCCACTCTTACTTCAAAAGAGAGATTCACATTGATTGTGAGCCATTCAAGCCAAGAGCTTGATTCTAGGTCACCAACATCCACCTAGGCCTCCATTGCTGGTCAATATCTTGGAGCTAGGGTTTGGTGCCTTCATCTTTCCCAAAATCCGTTTTGCCCTAATTCATAAGTATACTCAAGGCATATGATTTTGTCGGTAAGAATTTCGTATTTCATTTACTTTCATATTGTAAGTGTTTTACTCTCGGTTGTGAGAGTTTCTTTGTGATCCCGGTTTGTGGGAGTCACATTTCGATTTGTGTATGATTTGATCTTGTAGAGGTTTCTACAAGTATTTCATAGTGAAAATTTGAGTTAGAAGTTTCTAACTCAAGTATCCGGAGGGGATCCGGGTGGTTGGGACGTAGGATCACCGGGAACAAGTCGGGGAGACTTGGGTGGATCCGAACCCGTTAAATTGTCTGTTTGCGATTGCATTTCCTTGTTGTCTATATTTACATTTTCGCATTTTCGCATTGTTGGTTGAGTTTGCAAGATAATTAGGAATTATCTTCTTAATTATTTTAAAGTACTATTCACCCCCCTAGTACTTGTGAAGTAGCTACGTAGGGCATTACACGATGGCATATGAGAGCATATCTCATATAGCGTATGATTCCCATTATATATATATATATATATATATATATATATATATATATATATATATATATATATATATATATATATATATATATAGGGCAATCTTCCATTGCGAAAAAGGGGCTTTTCGCACCGTGCGAAAAGAATTTTATCTTTTTTTTGAAATTTTTTTTTCAAAAATTCTTTTTTTGATGTTTAATCCATACAAATATATACCCCAGGGAAAATAATGGGTGAACCCGTTGGGCATTAGAGCACTCATCCACCCGTTACAAATTTAACGGTCTCAAAACGTGCGAATTTGATGAAATGCCTTGATCGAAGGCCAAATGACATTATTTCTCAACCATTATTTTTTGAGGGGGGTATAATAACATATAATGAGGGTGGAAAAAAGAATTTTTGAAAAAAAAAATTCAAAAAAAAACTAAAAACATTTTCGCACGGTGCGAAATGTTCTCATTTGAAAATTTTCCTATATATATATATATATATATATGTATAAATATTGGTGTATAAATAAACTCACGATATATGTGTCGGTATATGGATGTTGTTTGTACATTTAGGTGGATGTATATTTGGATGTATAATAGTGTGTGATGGTATGCATAAGAATAATTATATGTGTATGCATACTATAAATATAGTTGTATGAATTGATGTAGTAAGATATGTATATATAGGTATAACTACATATTGTATATGGATCATAAGTAATGTGTGAAATATATTGGCTTACTAAATGGTGTGTATGTATATACATAAGTAGGTAGGCCAAGTTATGCAATATTGGTGTGTATTTATATGTATATTACTTTGTGTGAAGGTATGAGTATGATATGAAGATAGGGATGTATGTGTAACGTGTGAATACGATTTATATGTACATGGATACGACTTGTGTATACACGTGTATGTATATATTGTATTGGTGTATTTCTTGTACTATAGTAAATACATGGTATTGAATATGTGTGTGTGTGTGTGTGTGTGTGTGTGTGTGTGTGTGTGTGTGTGTGTGTGTGTGTATTGCATTGAATATATATTCTACGAGAGATATATGAATAGTTGGTTGTTTATATGTATGTATACTTGTGTAGGTATATAGATGGATAAATATAGAACTGCGTATGTAAATATTGGATGAAAGTATATATATGTATGTATGTTTGCATATAAAGTGAGTGTGTATTGGTTGGTATGTTGATATACTATACATATATGACCTAATATTTGGTATGTATGGAAATGTCTTAATATTCGGCCTATGTATTAATATATGATTATACATTATTATAAGTAATGTATAGTTGTATGTATATTGGGTGTTAATTATGTTTTTTAGATCTTGAATTAAGATAGATGTATACGTATATAGAAGGGAATAAGTATTAATATTGTCTCTTAATTGATGTGCATTGCCTTGTTATGAAATTCTTTATGTTATATGTATCAGTGAGATATATTGTAGTTGAGCATTATATGTGTATCGTATATGTGTATGTTAGGTCTATATCCTAGTATATATATAATGTGATGCATGTATGTGATATTAATGTATGTGTGTAGTACAGATGTAGTGGTGTTAGTATTTCGTGGGTGGGGAGACCCTTAGACCTAATCAACATCCGATTAGACTCGTAGTTTTAGAAAGTCCGAGGACGGACTTTGTTTTTAAGGTGAGTAGAATGTAATACCCCGTAACCACATATACAGGTATTATATACGTATTCTTGATTGTATTAAATACGAATTGTATTGTTGTGTATTTTCAGGATTTTTCTTTAGTTATTAAAATGGTAGAATTATTTTTTTAAGAATCATTTGATTACTAATGGGTACAGTATTGGATGAAATACATAGTATGGTGAGAGTATATGGTATTTAATCATGTATTTCTATTTAATAAAAAATGAAATTTTGGAAATCCCTAATGATGACACCTAATAGCTTAAGGTGTCATCAGGCCCTTAAACCCCACCTATCCCATTAACATGCAGCATCTCTCCCTTAATCCCCACCTATTCCCTAACCACATGGCAACATTAGAAGAGAAGGGGAGGATGATGAGGACATTAGTAGGGATTAAAAGCTAAAAATTAGATAGAAAATCAGAAAAAGAAAAGAAAAGAAAATGAGAAAGCTTCACCTTGCTACCATTTTCTCAACCAAAGCCAACTACTATTCAAAACCTAGTTTTCCAAAGCTTTGAGCTATCAATTGAAGAAGGAAGAGAAGCAATCAGGTGGTCATCAAGGATTAAGAAGGGCCAAATATCATTTGGATGACTGATTAAGGTAGGATTCTAACTAAATTAGATAGGATTTCGTTTTGGAATCGATAGGAGTTAGTTTAGTTGGCTGTTTCTGGAAATTGATTTTGGCTGCAAGTTCAACCATGCATAACTCTCTGTATAGTATGTCAAAAATTATGAAAAAATATGATCTAAAAAGCTTAAGAAGTCCTTTACAACTTTTGTTTAGGAACCATGATCAAATTCTATCTCTAATGTGACTGCATCCATGATTTATCCAGGAATGACAGATTATGTCAGAATCTGTGTCGTCTCACTAAAACGAATAGAACGTCGACTGTAGTGTTCCAATAATTATGATCTTGGTCATTTTGAAAATCTGTCTTCAATACCTACAATTTTACGTTTGGCCCTTGCTGAGAATCTGATTGTAAAGCATCATAAATAACATATCTTTGGAACCCAACAATTCTATTTGAAAAACAGAATCGATGACCTGTGGTGTTTAACCCATATTAATTAGCTCGATTGCTCTAAAATTATGATTTTTGGCACAAGTGTAGAAGACTACATTCTCTACAACATTCATTTAGGAAGTTTTTCCAAAATCATAACAGAAATGGGTGTTAACCATCGAGGAATCAGATTAATCGTCGAATGTACTAAAAACTGTCGTTTTATTTAAAAAGACCAATTTTGTGTGCTTCGTGTGCTCCAAGCATCTGAAGTTCAACCATCAGGCACTTGGAACAGTAGTCCAGCCGTTTTGGTGGATGTACTCCAGTGGTCTAGTTGACAGAACCCAAAATCTCTGTGTTCTCGGTTTCCAAAAGCTGGTTTCTGCAAACGGTCTCTGTTCAAACTGCCATAACTTTTTCTGTAGTTGGAATTTCATGTACAATTAAAGCCCATCTACTAGGAAATTTTGTTATCTTTCCAACCCAACTTGCATCATCCCAATCGGAGTTAGACTGAGAGAGTTATGTCTGTTTTAGTGTGCATGTGTCAATCTAGACAACTTCTGCCAGACGCTGAAACGTGTGACCAGACGTCTGGTCGTTGAACTCCAGACGCAGGGTCAACCTCTAAATTCCAACTTTATTGATTTTATTGACTCATATGCTTTAAAAATACAATATTTTGGATGTTAATAATGCAGTAATATGCTTCAGATTGGTTGTCTAGAATTTATGGCAATTAAATTCATATCAGTAATATGCTTTAGATTTGGTTGGCTAATGAAAGTTGTAAATATACTATTCATGATATGCAGTATGCTTCAGATTGGTTTTATTGATTGATAAATCATGAATTATTCTTCTTGCTTTATTAGCCATATTGAATTATCTAATTACATGATGTTGTAATTAGGATCACTATGTCATGAAGAGTAGTTTATACATCAAGTACCCATGTTGAATATTAATCACTATTGACTCGTATGCTTTAAAAATACAATATTTTGGACGTTAATCATGCAATAATAGGCTTCAGATTGGTTGTCTAGAATTTATGGCAATTAAATTCATATCAGTAATATGCTTTAGATTTGGTTGGCTAATGAAAGTTGTAAATATACTATTCATGATATGCAGTATGCTTCAGATTGGTTTTCTCTTTTCTTCTTTCCGTTCGGTTCGGTAAAGCTTTTGATTGATAAATCATGAATTATTCTGCTTGCTTAATTAGCCATGTTGAATTATCTAATTACATGATGTTGTAATTAGGATCACTATGTTATGAAGAGTAGTTTATACATCAAGTACCTATGTTGAAATTAATCACCATTAATCATGTTGCTTGGAGTTATGTTGATTGTTTAATAATCATGCTGCATGGAGTTATGTTGATTGTTTAATAATCATGCTGCATGGAGTTATGTTGATTATTTAATAATCATGCTGCATGAACTCTATGGTTCATTTTGTAATATAAAGAAGGAAGACATTTTGCGCATATGTGATTTTCCTGAGTGAAAAAGGTGTAAGGACATGATGATAAGTGGATATGAAAGAATACCCATGAGAATGAGAAAGTGGTGCAAGGACCACAAAAACTGAAAGTAACATGAAACAATGATAAAACAAGAGTGAGAAGAGGATGATTGAATCTGGATTCTTCAGTCCATTCTAAAATGGGTGAAGCTCTAGATGTGGATTTGGGGGGCACGTGTAAAGAATAGGTCTTAAGGAGCAGACACAGCTGAGACTCCCACTAGCACTCCTGAGCGAAGGAGTTGGCTAAGTGTGGACAGCTTGATTCTCACTCGATGTGTCACTCCCTGAAGGGGGAGTTGAGAGAGTTAGAGAGGCCGGTGGTGTACTCGTGATGCACCATGACAGGTAAATGATGGTTTGCTCCGTTTTTCCATAGAAAAACCGAGATTTTTCACTCCCTTCTGGGGAGTTACAGAGGCCCCTCCAGTGCCTATGTCGCTGGTTGAGGTACGACTTTTCACCCACCCTGGGTGAAGTCCAACTCCTTAAGTGTCCTACTATTTACACGGGTTCCCAAATATGAGAATCAATAACTTAAAGTAATTGTCTTTTAATTATAAATGATGTCATCCCACGTTTACTTGTTTGTCTGTCACTTTAATGCTGTTAACTCATGCTGATTCATTATATTGTTCACTTAAATATTACAACTGCATGTTCATATGTTCTCCTGCTTACCTCCAACACTTGAATGTTATAATATGGTTCCTTATGCATGTTTACAAGTTCTTCTTTAATACTTGCCTGACATGTTGTGAATACTTTTGTAAAACACTGTGAACCTTACTTGTTAGACCACCCTTCGTAGATAGGTAGTCCGGTTCTAAACTGTGTCCTACCTAACTTAGTTAGGAATTCTATTGGGTCACATGTTGACGTGCCACATTTACTTTTTCCATGTCTAGAATTAGGATTGTAAGAGCATAGCTAGACCCAGAGTCTACTCAGAGGTGGAGCCCACAAAGGGTAGTCTGGTGCAGAGGATTCCCAAGGGTAGTTAGGAAGTGAGTTGTGCCTGGTGTAGAGTGTGAGTGTTTTCCTTTTGGGTTCTTTTGGGGATTTCCTTGTTTACTTTTTGTACTCAGTTTAGAGATGGTGTATTTAAAGATGTATCATTGTATTAATAAAATGAAATGTTATACTTTTGTTTAGTTCTCTGTGTTAATATCTGTGATGGAGCTTTACTTGTACTTCCCAGCACGTGCGTAGTTGTCACACCCTGCTTCCTAAAACAGGTGCGAGGACGAGATGAAGGTCCACATAGGCCAGAGCTGTGAGGCTCGGGCCCAATAAGCGTCTGTAGAGATACCATGTAATTACATGTTCTTACATATAAAAGTTCATAACAATAAGATAATGTTGAGTATTGGACTTCTCCCTACTTGGTGTTAATGATGAGCAAACATAAATACTTGTGACTAATCCCCTATTTTACAGTTAATCCATTGCCTAAGCTTATTATGAAGATCAATTAGCAATGGATGACTCACAAACGTAATTGAAGGCAAATGATATGAATTGGATGATCGTAGATTGATGATTGAAGCTCTGTAAAGACTTCAAGCTCATACGATGGAAAGAAGAGATTATTCGTCAATGTGATTTTTCTTTTATCTCGTCTAGTATGTAGCTTAGAAGTAGAACTTTGATGGAGCACTCACACATATCTACATTCTGTCATAGGACATCTTTAGACCTTTGTCATATGATCTCAATTCAATTCTCTTTTGTTTGTGCTAGGATTGTTTATAACAGCCGACTGCTTAACAGTTTACAGTCTCCTGTCTCAAAAACAGTCGACTGTGTTTTGTTCTACAGTCGCCTGTTATGCACAGACTATTACAATGTAGTTTTGGGCCTTCTCTGATTATTTCGCACACACTACTGTTGAACAATTCACAGGCGCCTGTCCTAGTGACAGTCGACTGTGTATTGTAAATCAGTCGCCTGTCTCTCCATGCCCAAACTCTGTTTGATCTGATTTCTACGGCCAGTCGACTTATGCTGTATATACAGTTGACTGTCTATTAGATCAGTCGGCTGTCTTTATGACGTGCGTATATATTTCATATATTCACGCACCTTTTCTTTCGTGTTTCTCCGTATTTTCCGCCATCTTTTATTCGTTTTCTCGTGTTTTCTCGTTTTCTTTCACTTTTCTTTGTTTCTCCATGTTTGCAGGAGATTGCTTGCGTAGGGGACATTTAACGACGATATCTCAAGTCCCCGGAGCAACGGAAGGAGTCACGGTGACCCAGGGGGTCAAACGAAGATGATGGCATCATTTTATCCCCTCACCCGATCGATTGGACTAAGTCAACCGATCGGGTGATGCACGCGTGCACCACCCGGTCTCGGCTGGAGCTCAAGTGGATGTCACCCGACCGGTTCACAGGCCGGTTCAACGGGGCCGATTCTCTGTCTTTTCAAGCCAAATTCCAACCGATCGGGTGACTTTCACCCTATCGGTTCATCTGTAGCTGATGCTGAGGAGCCGAGACACGGGCACCCAACCGACCCCTTCACCCAATGGCGCCAAGATCCAACCGGTCACCCCAAGAACTCAACCGACCGGTTCATATGACCGGGTGAAACTCTGCCGTTTTCTGTTTATTATTTGTAACGGATCACCCGATCGGTTGACTTGTCAACCGATCGGGTGATACGAGATCCTATAAATAGGACCCCTAGGGTTCCAGAAACGGGGAGCTGTTAGTTTTTACTGTTTTCTTCTATTTGTGACGGCTGTAATTACTTTTCTATTGTAAGTTTTCGGATCTTTCTTAAACTTTAGTATTATCTTAATTGCTCTACTACCTTCGCATTCCTATCGTCTGATTATGATTTTAACGGTTCATTTTCGTTTAGATCGCTTTTTAATGAATATTTGTGAGTAGTTCCCAAATCTGGGATTTTGGCGGAAACCCCTTCGGGGGCTCTTCCCGATGCATCCATATAGTTAGGAAATCGATAGGGATTAGGAATCTAACGGTTACGCGGGGTGTTTTATTGTCATCGGCGGGAAAAAGACCGCCTTTGACCGTTGGGCCAAGGGGGAATAAACTTGGCGGTTGACTCCCTAGCCATAGCTCACGCCCTTAGCATAGACGCCGAATCCTAGAGCGCGGGAGCGGCAGGATGAGACGTTGGGAGTTATCGTTGCGAGCTTAGTGCTCCCGGAATCGATCAGTGTTAATGGACACGGGAGTGCCCACAGATCGAACCCGGGAAGTCCGGTGTATCATCCTGGGCACCGACTGGAATATCGGGCCCATGGGATGCCGGTACCACTTTCAGAGGCAACGTCTCACCATTAGACCCTAATTCTGATCGCCATCCTACCCGTAGGCCGTATCGGCGAGAGTCGCTCGTTGGAGTGGAAACCAAAGTCCCGGGTTTATTTTCTTATTGTTCATACCTTGCATTCCTTTACCGTGACAACCCATCAACCGATCCGGGCTAGCTTGCCCACGGGGTGATTTCGGCCCTCCTTGACACAAGCACATCCTAGTCTCCCTGTGTTCGATCCCCAAACCACACTACAACACCGTGCGCTTGCGGTTACAAATATCGAAACCCTCACGCGGGTCCCCCGGCCATTTGCGGCTCGCAAACCGGGGGCACGTCAAGTTTATGGCACCGTTGCTGGGGAGGCAACGTGCTTGTTATTTTAGGATCTCTTGAACCCTAGTGTCTAGCTCTTATCCCTACCTCGCGATAATTTTCGTATTCTTCTTTTTCCTTTTTATTTTCTTCTTTTTATTTCTTATCTTATCTGTCTCTCTCCCACTTGTCGCTTCACGGGTGTTTTTTGTTTTTCATGCGCAGGAGTTCAAGAAGTCTCGACGACTTGATCCCCGTTGATCCAGAGATTAACGCCACCCTTAGGCGTTTGGCCGCCGAGAAGCGAAGAAGAGAGGATCCTGAAGCCATGGAGGAGAACACCCCGCCTCGCAAGTCCCTGTTGGAGTACTCGATGCCATCTATCGAGTCCACTTCCGCCATCTGTCCTCCAGCTATTACGGCCCAAAGCTTCGAGCTAAAGCTGTCTTTGGTGACATGGATCCAGCATGATCAGTTTTTGGGTGCACCTATGGAGAGCCCGATCGAGCATCTAGACTCCTTCTTGGAGAAATGTGACACCTTCCGGATTAACTGTGTCACAACTGAGGCGATCTGTCTGAAGCTGTTCCCCTTCTCGTTGCGAGACAAAGCCAAGCAATGGCTTAGGGGAAAGGATCCCAACACTTTCAATACCTGGGAGAAGCTCTCCAACGCTTTTCTGACGAAGTTCTTTCCTCCGGGGAAGACCATGAAGTTGAGGAGTGAGATCTCCTCCTTCTCCCAGGCCAGCCACGAGTCCTTGCATGAAGCTTGGACGAGATACAAGGAGATGCAGAGAAGATGCCCTCACCATGAGCTTCCGAAGTGGCAGATTATTAATCTGTTCTACAATGGGCTGAGGGATGACCTAAAATCTTCTATGGACGCCGCGGCTGGGGGTTCCTTCATGTCAAGGAGCGAGGAAGATGCCGGAAATATTCTGGAAAATATGGCATCCAACAATGAGCGGTGGTGTGATGAGAGAGCCACACCCAGGTCTGGGGGTATACACAGAGTTGAGGACGTCGACAAACTTTCAAGCAAGTTCGACTTGCTTTCGACCCAGATCTCCGCACTAATGGTAGGAGCCGTGGTGCCGGTGCACAACACGTCGCAGCGGTGGAAGCTGAAGTCCCTGGAGACTTCGACGGTGGTGACATTTCACCGTCGCTGGATGAGGCGAGCGCACTATTTTACAACCCCACGGGAAATGCGCCGTATCCACCAAGAACCAATTCCAACCCGGCCTACTCTCCAAACAACCGGAACCACCCTAACTTTGGTTACCGGGCACCATTCCAGCCCTCGCCGCCTCAGCAGCCGCAGCAACAAACATATCAGCCGACTAGGCCACAGCAGAGTCAGTTTCAGCAGCAACAATATCAGCAGCAGCCTCAGCAACAATATTACGCCCCCAGGAATCAGCAGCCAATCCAGCAGCAGCAGCAGTATGGCCAACAGAGGGCCGTCTCTCCGATTGAGTCTCTCTTGACTCAATATATAACCAACCAGGAGAAGATCAATCAAAAGCTGGAAATGGGTCAGCGGGCCCTCACGGACCAAGTAACCCCGCTGGGGTTACAAGTGGCGACCCTTTCAAGGTCACAAAACCAATTGCCGCCACAACCTGAGGTGAACCCGAGAGGAGCAACCTAAACGTCGGCACTCGTGCACGAGCACGCAAATGTGTCCGCTATCGTTCTGAGAAGCGGGACACAAATCCCTACTAGAGTGCCCCCTAACAGACCGGAAGCACCGTTGGTCGTCGAGCGACCAATCGAAAAATCAAACGACGCCGGTGCTTCGTCATCAAATCCTATGACTCCGGAGGGAGTCTCTGAAGAAGAGAAGAAGAAGAACGAGGAAGGGATCCTGAAAGTGTTCAAACCCGTTGTGCCTTTTCCACAATGGTTAGCTCAGGCCAAGATCGATGAGAAGTATGGCAAGTTCTTCGCCATGGTCAAGGATCTGAGCTTGCAAATCCCCTTCCTGGAAGCAATCGAAACAATCCCCTCCTATGCGAAATTCCTGAAGGATTTGGTGACGAGAGGGTCTAGAAAGGAGAAAGTAGTGTTGACGGCAGAGTGTAGTGCTCTCATCCAGAGGGCAAATCCGCCGAAACTTAAAGACCCGGGGAGCTTCTCAATCCCTTGCACGATCGGGGCAGTAAAGATTCATCGTGCACTCGTCGATCTCGGAGCGAGTGTCAGTTTGATGCCCTTATCGATGTATAAGAGGATAGGAATGGGTGATTTGGAGCCCACCGGTATGACCCTACAACTTGCTGACCGGTCGGTCAAATATCCGGTGGGGATTGTGGATGACCTCCCCATCAATGTAAAAGGGGTGCATGTGCCAGTGGACTTCGTTGTCATGGACATGCCTGAAGACGCACACACCCCCATCATCCTGGGACGGCCTTTCATGGCCACTGCCGGCGTTTTGATTGATGTGAAGAATGGAAAACTTTCGCTAAACGTCAGCGGAGAAAAGGTTGAATTTGATCTGGGGTTGTCCATGAAGTACCCCGATCCCCCAGATGACCCTCGGTGTAATTTACTGGAGGTGGAAGAAGATAAAGCTGCTGAAGAGAGCTCCTGGGAGATTCTCTTAAGAAATCCCCCCGATAACTTGGGGGACTTAGAAGACCAAGACGGCCCCAAGAACGATGATGCTGCTGGGAAAGCGAATGCAGCACGTACGACCCCTCCCAGGTTCCCCAAGGCTCCTCCTGCTAGGAAAACGGGGAAAGAACCCATGGACCTCACCAAAGACGAGGTCCGGATCCTTAAGAAGATGGCGGTAAACGCCAATATGAAAGAGAAGCCCCCGGATCCCAAAAACAAGGAGAGGGTAGTCGAGCAAATCTTTCTACAGCCGCTGACTACTCCAAAGGCCGTAAGCTCCGATGAAGAAGAGATGCCGAACTTCGGGCATCATCTGTATCAACCACCGTGAACATCACTTGCGGGCGTCGAGCCAACGACGTTAAACAAGTGCGCTTCATGGGAGGCAACCCATGCTCTAAACTTTTGCCCCACTTTTTAGTGTTATTTTTGACTTTATTTTATCTATTTTTATAAATAAAATCAGCCGCAAGAACCTCCGTTCATGGACTTAGACAATCTGTTGGTTTTTGCAGGAAACAAGGCCCCAACCGATCGGTTGATAACTCAACCGATCGGTTGGGATGTATCAGATACAAGCCGCATCTGTCCCTAAATGAACCGATCGGGTAAAGAATGGAGATACCGTGTGACAGACCGGGTGATCTGGGGAGAATTCTCGGGAAATTTTTGGGAAATATCAACCGATCGGTTGAGTTAGAGCGCGATCGGTTGAAGAGACCGGGTGAGAAACCCCCAGTTCTCGGGAAAATGAGTGGAGCGGCCAACCGATCGGTTGACAAGTCAACCGATCGGTTCACCTGTAGCACTTCTTCGGCAAGAATTTTCGACCTAACAGTCAACCGATCGGGTGACAAGTCACCCGATCGGTTCGACTTAAACCCTATAAATACCCCACCCTCACCCGTTCGCATTCCACCTCGCCCGATCGCTTGAACCACCGTTGTTTCGCCTGCTTCTCCTCCCCAACGGCCCGATTTCTCCTCCCCACGTCCTCCACTCCTCCAATACTCCCTCTCTCCACCTCATCCACCAATCTCTCCATCATTTTCACTCTTTCTCCCCTTCATTTCGAATTTCTGATCTAATTCCCCCCCAAACAACGCCTATTTCGAAAATTCTTGCTGAAAGAGGTCGACGCAGCTCCACGCTTCTCTCATTGCACGGCGTGGGGTAATCTACGAGCAAGCTTCGCCATTTTGATTGGGTACACTCGCTCCTACACTCGTATTTCTATTTTTTTCCCTATATATTTTGCTTGCTCAGTTTGCTTATGTTAGTGTGCATTCATTGCTTTTTGCACTCATTCATACACACACTCAAGCATGGCTAGGGATAAAGACAAGGGGAAGGAGATTTTGCGGGAGGAGGAACCATCTCGAAAGAGACGAAAACAAACACGTCCCCCTCCCCACGCACGAGCACTGACATTAGGCCCTCCCGCGCCTGTTATCCCCCCTGTGGACCCAATGTTGGGCCCGCAATGGGTATATCTTTAGGAACCAGGAACACAAGGATTTTTATCGTAGGCTCGATGCTCGGGGGCATCTATCAACTAAGTTCCAGCACACACAGTCACTAGTCGATCTCGGTGTCTTCACCGAGGTCGAATCTCTTTTCGCTAACTTAGGTTGGTTGGCCTTTCTTAATGCCTCTGCCTTATCCTACCCATCACTCACCCTTGAATTTCTCTCTACACTTGTTTGGGAGTCCGGGTCGATCATAAAATTCCGGGTGCGTAAAAAGAGTGTCACCATCAATCTGAATACCATTAACAATATATTTGGTTTCCCCAATCTTGGGGATGACTCCATCCGACACTACGGGTACACGCCCGAATTTGACGTCGATCAATTCTGGTTTCGCCTCACACTGCTCCCTAGCTATCCCCGAGGTAGGGCCAAGGCCTCCTCCATCATCCACCCCATATTTCGTTTGGCCCATAGGATCATATCATCTGCATTTTTTCCCAGGGACGAGTCCGGCACCATGACTATCCCTGATCTTTTTATCCTCTGGGCCATGACTTTCCCTTTTGTTCGGGACGATGATGGGATTAGCTTTAGGGCCCCTACCGTCCCCATCCATGGCGGCGATTGGCTTGTTTACAAGCTTCTCGAGATCAACCGGGCCGGTAAGGGGAAGCTTTGTTGTGGGGGCATCATTACTATCATTTGTTCTTACCCCCAATTTAATATTCCCATCCCCGATAATCTTCCCACTGACGCAGGACCCTCACAGCTAGATATTGATGTCCTGCGGCACATTCACATGATTAAACCCCACTCCGATGGTCGCTTCATCTTCAATTATGGCCACCCCCCAGCCCCTTACACCATTCTCCCCAACCCCGCTCGCATGACCATAGCTCTGGTGGGAGATTGGACCTTCCCACCCGATCCGAACTTCCTAGCGGGGTTGCACCTTCCTTTCCTTCCCGCGGATGCACGCAGACCACCGTCCCATGCCGCCCACTTAGGCGAGCAGGATATTCCTGCGTCTCGGGGAGATATGGGGGCTGGCCCGAGTCGTCCTGTTTTTGTTCCGGGCCCCATCACTTCTGAGCACCTCTTAGCGGCCATTTCTGGCCTTGTCTCCTGTGCCGGCATGACCACCGCCGCCGGCACCACTTCCACCTTACCTGCCGGCACCACTTCTGCCTCACGTCAGTCCACATCCTTTGGTCATTGCCAGGTTTCTGCCCGTCTTGGTCTTGAAAGGGAGGTCGCTGCCCTCCGTGATCTCGCCATGTCCTCTGCCTCCTCGGACCCATCACCGTCCTCCTTTCTCTCTCACCCACGTTTCCTCGCACTTGAGAGGAACGTGGCCGCCATTCTTCGCCTTCTCACTCACATCCACGGTCCACCTCCACATTCACCACCTCGACGATCTTCTCCTCCACCCTCCAACACATCCCCACATCCATCACCTCCCCCACCACATTCTTCTCCTCCCTCATCTATTCCCATCCCAGTATCCACTTCCCCCCTCCCGACCACTTCCATCCCACCCACACTACCTCCTCCCTCCTCCTCCATCACTTCATATGTGCGTCGGAGGAAATTGCCGGTGCGCTCCAAATCTCTCCCACCACCACCCACTACCGTCACCATCACATCTTCTCCCCCCATTTCTATTCCTTTCACCACCGCCTTGATCGCCTTCCTACCACCACCACCCACCTCCACCGACACTCCTCCCATCGTTCACACCACCGCTGCACCTATTCCTCCGCCTCTTTACCCACTTCTCTGCACACCCCCCAGCCTCCCCCGACCACCCAGCCACACCCTCTTCCGAGGAGGGCGAGGATTCACCTTCTCCTGATTTTTGATTTTACTTTGTTTGTTTTTGACTCCCCCTTGCATATTTCTGCATTTCACGATCACATTTTATTTGCTAGCACTATCATGTCTAGCTTGGGGGACGTCTATTTTGGTGTGTTGTCGTGTTTTATTTTTTCTTATTTTTGTGTGTGTGCTTGTCTTTCCCCTTTTGAGTGTCGTGTCGTGTGGTTTTATTTCTATTTTCGTGTCGTGTGGTTTGATTTTGATTTTTCTTTATTTTCAGTTTCATCTTTGTGTTTTCCTCGTTCTCATTTCTTTTTGTGTCGATGCGTATTCCCCCCCATCTTCATTGCCCTCCCGTACTCACTCATATTGCATTGAGGGCAATGCAAGCTTCAGCTTGGGGGAGTCGCACTGTGTGCGCCATTTGAGTCTTTCTTTTTCGTTTTTGTGTCGTTTTCATCGTGTTTTTATTTTTTATTTTTTCTCTTCTCTTCTTTTTATCTCTGTCTCCTAGAGATGAACCCTATGATGAATCACCACAAAATCACACACACCTAGCATGGCATCGATAATCACATTCACTAACCCTAGGATTTCGAGTTCTCTTGCATTTCACGCATCATGGGTCCTCTTAGTTTTTGTGAGTCGTGTGTCGTGCCTATCTGTTTGGTGTGCTTCTACTTTTTGATTTTACTTTATATACCTATCCAGGAATGACCCCTAGATTATCATGCTTCGATTTGAATATGCGGTATTTATTTCCCCTGTCTGCTTCTGCATGATATATATATATATATATATATATATATATATATCTATTATACATTTGACAGTGTTTTTTGAATTCTAGTGCTGACTAGGACAAGATAAAGAGCGGCTGAGATTTGATGTTGGTAAATCAATGGTTGAGATTGGATTTTGTGAAATTTTTTTGGGGAAAGTGCCTTGGAAACACAAACTTTGAAATTAGAAGTGCCTTGGGAAAGAGTGTGGAAATTAAATTTAGGGGGAAACATGCATTGGGAATGATTGTGGAGATTAAATTTGGGGGGAAAGTGCCTTGGAAACCTAAACTTTGAAATTAATAGTGCATTGGGAAAGATTGTGGAGAATCATGATCCATTAAATTAAATAAAATAAAAAATTTAGCGTAAAACAATTTAGCGGAACAACAAATTAACGTAAAAATACCCTTATGTTGGTTTTTCCGTCGCCCGCGCCAAAGGCGCCCCGTTAAATTTTTTTACAAAGATTTGTTGTTCTGCGCCAAAGGCGCGGACGTCAAATTTGTTGTTCGACAACGAATTTGTTGTTCCACACCAAAGACGCACACGCCGAAGGTGCCCGTGCCGCTAAATATTTTTACGATAATGTATTGTTCTATTAAATTTTGGCTGTGTAAATAATTTTTCGGGGAACAAAGATTTCGCGGGGGAAATGCTAAATGAACCGTGCCCGCGGGCACGGGTTATGACTAGTATATATATATATATATATATATATATATATATATATATATATATATATATATATATCGTGTACTTCATTTCGCATGTTTCGGGATTCCACAATTAAGGACTAGAATAACCCACTTAACCTATGCTCTGATTAGCAAAATATTTCCCTTGCCCGAGTGTCTAGAATCCGACTTCTTTTTTTGTTTTGCTTGGTGCAAATCCCCTCGTCGTGTACCGTTCTCCCACTTGGGAGAGTACACATGTATATACCCCAAAATCCAAAAAAACCAAAAAAAAGATAGAAAAGAAAAACCAAAAACAAAAGAGAAAAAGAAAAAAAAACCAAAAAAAGAGAAAAGAAAGAGTTGTATAGCCGAAAAGCCAAAAAAAAATATATATACATCCAAAACCAAAAAATATATATGTGTGTGAATATTTCCCCCGCTTTCCGAGAATAAAGGGAAGGCGAGAATTTGCACCGAGTGTCCTACTCCACATCATCTCAACCCCCATCGCCTTCGAAAACACTTGGAATAGGGAATATCTAGCTTTCTTCTAGGCAATAGTGTGGTGATGTCCGAGTCCCTAGCTGTGGAGTCCCTGACGCATGATGCATTTCTATTCTTATGCTCCTCTCATGCATGCTTGAACTATATATTCACCGCTTATTTTAAATCGAGTTGATATTTGGGTCATTTCCTGGATTTGCGTATATGAGCTTATAGCACATTGTAGAAAGCGACACCATTTTCTAGCACACGACCGCACTCACACGCGCTTCACCACGTGGACCCACGACACTTGTCTGGACTCGTATTCCTTGGTTTAGTGATGTGATTTTTGTGTTTGCTTGCTTAGTGTGTTGTGTTTGATTTTGCTGGCTCTGACGGGCGATCTAGGATTTTTGTTTTCTCTTTTTCTCTCTTTCTCTCTATTTTTCCCCTCCGAGCTCCTACTCTCACTCGTCTTCCTCGAGGACGAGGAAGAGTTCAGCCTGGGGGATTTTGACGTGTGTATATATTTCATATATTCACGCACGTTTTCTTTCGTGTTTCTCCGTATTTTCCGATGTCTTTTATTCGTTTTCTCGTGTTTTCTCGTTTTCTTTCACTTTTCTTTGTTTCTCCATGTTTGCAGGAGATTGCCCGCGTAGGGGACGTTTAACGACAATATCTCAAGTCTCCGGAGCAATGGGAGGAGTCACGCGTGACCCAGGGGGTCAAACGAAGATGATGGCATCATTTTATCCCCTCACCCGATCGGTTGGACTAAGTCAACCGATCGGGTGATGCACGCGTGCACCACCCGGTCTCGGCTAGAGCTCAAGTGGATGTCACCCGACCGGTTCACAGGCCGGTTCAACGGGGCCGATTCTCTGTCTTTTTAAGCCAAATTCCAACCGATCGGGTGACTTTCACCCGATCGGTTCATCTGTAGCTGATGCTGAGGAGCCGAGACACGGGCACCCAACCGACCCCTTCACCCGATGGCGCCAAGATCCAACCGGTCACCCCAAGAACTCAACCGACCGGTTCATATGACCGGGTGAAACTCCGCCGTTTTCTGTTTATTATTTGTAACGAATCACCCGATCGGTTGACTTGTCAACCGATCGGGTGATACGAGATCCTATAAATAGGACCCCTATGGTTCCAGAAACGGGGAGCTATTAGTTTTTACTGATTTCTCCTATTTGTGATGGCTGTAATTACTTTTCTATTGTAAGTTTTCGGATCTTTCTTAAACTTTAGTATTATCTTAATTGCTCTACTACCTTCGCATTCCTATCGTCTGATTATGATTTTAACGGTTCATTTTCGTTTAGATCTCTTTTTAATGAATATTTGTGAGTAGTTCCCAAATCTGGGATTTTGGCGGAAACCCCTTCGGGGGCTCTTCCCGATGCATCCATATAGTTAGGAAATCGATAGGGATTAGGAATCTAACGGTTACGCGGGGTGTTTTATTGTCATCGGCGGGAAAAAGACCGCCTTTGACCGTTGGGCCAAGGTGGAATAAACTTGGCGGTTGACTCCCTAGCCATAGCTCACGCCCTTAGCATAGACGCCGAATCCTAGAGCGCGGGAGCGGCAGGATGAGACGTTGGGAGTTATCGTTGCGAGCTTAGTGCTCCCGGAATCGATCAGTGTTAATGGACACGGGAGTGCCCACTGATCGAACCCGAGAAGTCCGGTGTATCATCTTGGGCACCGACCGGAATATCGGGCCCATGGGATGCCGGTACCATTTTCAGAGGCAACGTCTCACCATTAGACCCTAATTCCGATCGCCATCCTACCCGTAGGCTGTATCGGCGAGAGTCACTCGTTGGAGTGGAAACCAAAGTCCCAGGTTTATTTTCTTATTGTTCATACCTTGCATTCCTTTACCGTGACAACCCATCAACCGATCCGGTCTAGCTCGCCCACGGGGTGATTTCGGTCCTCCTTGACACAAGCACATCCTAGCCTCCCTGTGTTCGACCCCCAAGCCACACTACAACACCGTGCACTTGCGGTTACAAATATCTAAACCCTCACGCGGGTCCCCCGGCCATTTGCGGCTCGCAAACCTGGGGCACATCACTATACTGCAACAGTCGCATGTCTGTAAGTCATTTCTTTGACTCAGCTCTCTGGAAACTTCTCTTGATTTTGACAGTCGTCTGTTTAAGGTTATACAGTCGCCGGTTCTGATTTACAGTCGATCGTGTTCCTTGCATCAGTCGTCTATCCTGTATCTTGTGAGATTTTCAGTATTTGTCTAACTTACTCTTCTCTCGGCCAGTCGCCTGTCGAAGAAGTTACAGTCGCCTGTTGGTTTAACAGACGACTGTCTTTGCTTCTTCAGCCGACTGTCTTTGCTTCTTTAGTCGACTGTCCACGTGGTAAGTTACCGTTATGAATTCTCACCTACCCTTGTTGACTGTTCAACAGTCGACTGTGGATTGTTCAACAGTCGACTGTCGCGAGTTCAGATTATATCCGTTGAGATTTTTCTCACGGATTTCGATTGGGTTTTTGCCTAAACTGTTTTGTGGATTTGAGAAAGCTATAAATAGAGCTTCTACTGTTTCATTGGAAGGTTACTCATGCATTGCAAAATCCTTCAAGCTTTCATTTCCAAAGATCAAAGCTCTCAAATCCAAAACCCTAAGTATTTCCAAATCTTGTTCTCTTGCTCTCCAACCTAGAACCAAAGATTGATCTTCTAGGCAATTGGTGCAGTCAAGAGAAAGGGCTTTCTCCTCCATTCCAAGATAGCTCTTCAACACACATCACACTTCTCCTTTAAGTTCTACTTCAAGGCATATGTGATTGTAAGTGTTGCTTTCAGATTTCATAACTTCTTTATTTGAATTGTGCTCTCGGTTGTGAGAGTGGTTTTTTGCTTGCTCCCTGGTTGTGGGAGTCAAGGACATCGATTGTATTCGATTGCACTTGTAGGGTTGCTACAAGTGGGCTTTAAGGAAACCTCAAGTTATGGTTCTAACTTGAGTATCCGGTGGTATCCGGGTGGTAGGGACATAGGATTACCGCGACCAAGTCGAGAGTTGACTTGGGTAATCCGAACCCTTGAAACATATCTGCGTTTGCGTGTGTTTCTCTTTGGGTCGTTTTTCTATTCCGCACTATTTGTTGGATTGCATTTTATTTGGCGTAAATTCCTTTTAAATTTGCATAAACACTATTCAACCCCTTCTAGTGTTTTCCCCATAGACAGGGTCCTTACAATTGGTATCAGAGCGCAAGGTTTCATCTACGGCATCCAACAACAACAACGTTCCTCCGCCGGCTTCGTACAACAATCACGACTGTGATGGAGCGTCCACACTTTTCGAAGGTCAATCTACGGTACGTCCTCCACGTTTCAATGGTACTAATTTTGGTTATCAGAAGTGTAGGATGGAGACATTCCTTAGGAGTGCTTCTCTTTGGAGAAGTCTCCACAAGGAGTACGTCGAGCCCGTCGAAGAGGGCTTCGAGAAATGGACGACTTCCGAGAAGTCCGCCGAAGTCAACAATGCTAAAGCAATGAACGCTCTTCATTGTACGTTGGACCCGAATGAGTTCAACAAGATATGCACATGTAAGAGTGCATATCAAATTTGGAACCATCTCATCGTTACCCACGAGGGAACGAATAAGGTAAAGCTTTCAAAGTTATATGTTGCCGTGCAAAACTTCGACTTGTTTCACATGCAGGAAAATGAGAGCATTGCGTCGATGTACGGACGCTTTACCGACATCACAAATGAATTGGAAGCCTGATCACTCCATATTTTACACCTTTTTTCCGCATGTTTGCATGCCATTTAGATCTCTCAAATCATGTTTTTCACGATTTATCGACAATATTGCGATACTTTTCACGATTTGTTGTTTTTGTCGTATTTCAGGAAATTTGGAGCAATTTGGAGTGATCCCGAGATACACCTACTCCAGAGTGTCACCGACGACTTCCCCGAGGGGTATTTTGCTATTGGAGAGGAGCGGAAGAAGAAAGAACGTCGTACGAGCGACGATGAGGCAAAAACACTCAGAATGGACATTTTCAGTGTCTCACTCGGCCGAGTGAAGGAGTCACTCGGCCGACCAGCGAGACCCTGCTCGGCCGGCCAGATCGGACACGCTCCAAGTGTGCACTCGGCCGAGCATCAGAAGCCACATCAGCCGAGTGACGGAACCCCGTCCGCACGAGTGGCACTCAGACGACGCCCATCAAAAACTCCCAACTCACTGTTTTTCGTCAGTCTGAGCATCAGAAGACCCACTCGGCCGAGTGGCAATTGCCGACTGCCCGAGTGAAGAGAAGCCCATCGTCCATAGCCATGCCAGAGTTGGCGGCCGACAAGAATTTTGAGTTAAAGACCGGGCTTGTGGTTCTGATGCAGCAGGATCCATTTCATGGGAACGCCCAAGAAAATCCCCACTACCACATCCAGCTCTTCCTATCAAAGTACGCCACCTTCCAGATGCCGGGCGTCACCCTAGATGCCATCAGACTGTGCCTCTTCCCCTTCACATTAAAGGATAAAGCTCTTTATTGGTTGAGGACGCAAGCTGAGGGAGTCTTTACCACATGGGATGAGTTGGCAAGCGCGTTCATCGACAAGTTCTATCCGTCTTCCAAGACGGTAAAGATTAGGAGTGCTCTCATGTCCTTCAAGCAAGGACCTCAAGAGACACTCTACGAGGCTTGGGAGCGCTTCAAAGACCTGCAACATCAGTGCCCCTACCATAGCATTGAAGATTGGGAGCTAGTCCATAGCTTCTACAATGGTCTCCAACTGGGGACCAAGCAGATTATTGATGCCGCGGCAAATGGGGCCATCCTATCAAAGACTCCCGACGAAGTTACGGCCCTAATTGAGGAGATGGCCTCAAACAATCAACAATGGGGCGACGAGCGAGGACACTCTTCGTCCTCCTTGAAGCCATCTAGCATCTATGAGGCCAAGGCCGTAGCGAAGCTGACCAACAAGTTCAATTCTCTCCACAAAGTAGTGAAGAGACTAGAGAAGTATATTACGGAGCCCCAAGGAACCCCTTCCACATCCGCACCAACGAATCAAATGTGTGATTGGCAAGACCAATCCCAAGCTATGTATTTGGGAGGAGAACAAGGAGAGGGATCTTTGGAGCAAGTTCAATACGTCGCGGGGAACCAAGGATATTGGGCCAATCCGGCCACTAGAAACCATCCCGGTTTCTCCTATGCCAACAATGAAGGAGCATTGAACCCGCCGCAACAACTACCTCAACAAGCTCGACCACCACAACAACAACAACAACATTATCCACCGAGGGGGCCTCCGCAACAAAATTTCCCACCAAAGCAACAAGTTGGACCCTATAGGCCGCCCGGATACAATCAAGGGTGGAGAAATCCAAACCCTCCACAAGCTCAACAACGATCTGAATTTGAAGCTAAGGTGGAGGAGTTTATGGTCGAGCAGAAGAAGATCAATGCTTCCTTGAAGGCGGGCCAAGACTCTCTTACAACTGTCGTTGGACAAATTGCGGAGCAACTTGCGTTGCTCAATCGAAATAGTCAACAGTTGCCGGCTCAACCCGAGCAAAATCCACGGGGCACCACCGGGCATATCAACGCCGTGGTTGCAGTTACTACGAGAGGCGGGAAGGACACCACCCCCGTCATGATTCCTACCGAGGAGCCCGTGGTGGAGAGAGTAGAGCCAAGTGAACCTATCATTGAAGTTGAGAGGGAGAAAGAGCCGCAATGGGAAGAAAAGTCCAGAGCGGAGCAATTGATTGAAGAGAGGTGTTTCATGCCACCGATCCCATTCCCTCAGAGGCTTGCTAGAGCAAAGATGGAGAAGCGACTAGCCAAGTTTCTCGAGTATTTGAGGGGGGGTAAGCCTCAATATCCCCTTCCTCGACGCTATCGTGGAAATCCCGACATACGCCAAGTTCCTAAAAGATTTGATTACGGGAAGAAAGAGGAAGGAGAAAATCATGCTCGCTGAGGAGGGGTCTTGGTTCACCAAGAGAGAGAAGGAGCCAGCTAAATTCAAAGACCCAGGGAGTTTTCGAATTCCTTGCACCTTAGGCGGCGTCCCTCTACAAAAGGCGTTAGTGAACTTAGGGGCTAGTGTTAGCCTCATGCCTCTCTCTATGTTCCTAAGACTAAACACCGGCACAAAATTGAAACCTACCGACATGCGGATACAACTAGCAGATGGTCGGATCACAAGGCCGGTAGGGATCGCAGAGGACATCCCGTTACAAGTCCCGGGGGGCATATGTTTGCCATGCGACTTCGTGATCATGGATGTCAAGGAGGAGGGAGATACGTCGCTAATACTTGGACGCCCGTTCCTCGCCACCACCGGTATCATTGTCGACGTACATGAAGGGACTCTAACATTAAATGTCGGCAACATCGAGGTGGAGCTTCACATTCTCAAGGCAATGAAACACATGCCTTATCATAAGGAGCTGGACTATATGGACCTCCTTGACGAGGTCATTGAGGAGGCGATCCCCCATTCCATCGGCGCTTTATTCAAGGATGATTTTGAGGAAGGGCCGGACTTAGGCCAAGAAGAAAAGATGGAGCATTCCCCCGACCCCTCTATGGAAATTGATGAAGGCGACGCAGATGTCGCGAGAATACGAGAGCTCTGTAAGCTCTCAAAGATGAAGACTCCAAAGAAAGCCCCACCGATACGGAAATCGGTGTCACCGGTGAAGCCGAGGCCCAGAGCAAGCACTAGCTTGGGGGAGCCACCCCCCAACACTACCCGAGGCAAAGGAGCACCGATGAAGAACGCGCCACCACAACATCCAAATCCGAGCGCTCTTCCAAACAAATTCGACGGGTGCATCTCATATGCACCCAATATCCCGCATTAAATTGAAAATCAAAGGGGGTCGAGCTCAAGACCTTAAACGAGCGCTTGTTGGGAGGCAACCCGACGGTTATCGCTTTATTTTTACTTTTCCTTTATTTTTGTTTTAGAAATTGTTAGTGTTTTGAGTCGTTTGCCTAAAAATTTCGTGATAATGGGTCCTATTTTTATTTGACAGGAGAGGAGAAAGGGATATCTATCATTAGGAGGATGAACAAGGCGACAAAGAGCGCTCCAGGAATGCGCTCGATGCTTAGGAGGAAGATGAAATCGACTGAGGAAGAAAAACAGAGTTTAGAGCCCAAACGAAGCAAAACAGCAGAAAACAGGATTCACTCGGCCGAGCATACTAGTCACTCGGCCGAGCACATAAGTTCGTCCGCCCGAGCAGCACATGAACGAGGGAAGTCTGCTGTACCCAACTCTCTGTTTCTTTTCTTGATTTCAATATAATGGCCACTCGGCCGAGTATATAACTTCACTCGGCCGAGTAAAACTGATACGCTCCTAGGGCGAGTAATGCCGAGTAGCTTGAGCCACTCGGCCGAATGGACTTATTCCACTCGGCTGAGGGTGCAAGGCCACTCGGCCGAGTCGTAAGCGGGGAGGAATTTTTCAAAATATTTCCGTTACGATCACTCGGCCAAGCGACTTAGTCACTCGGCCGAGTCGTAACTATTCCTATATAAAGGGGAGCGGGTCGGTGCGTTTTTCGAAACGAGAGAAATCCCAAAAATCGCAACCGATCGTATCCCTCGCCCGCTGCCCCTCCTCACTCGCCCGACCTCGCTCGCCGTCGCCGCGCTCGGCCGACCACCGCCGGCCGACGCCCCCTCCACCTCGCCCGAGTCGCCGCCGGCGACCCCACCTCCGGCCGAACTCCGGTAACGCGTTATCGCCCAATTTTCTCCTGTTTTGTGTATTTTTCGATGATCCGTGTGTTTAACGAACCCCTAAACCAAATTAAACTCGATTTCTATATATTATACCCCTAACCTCGCATACATTTTGAATATTACTCGCTGATATCTTCGTTTGATGTGCAGCGTATATTGGGGAGCTTAGGGGAGCCCAGGGGAGCTTCCGGGGAGCGATTTTGGCTTCGTGGAGGCGTGGTCTTTGCACGCATCCACTTCTTTGCTCTCGCGGCGTGTCACGGTATACTCGTTCCATTTATTTTTGCACGCCGTGTTTTTACTACTTTTGGTGAGCACCCAGGGCCCACATGCCGCCCGAACACGGCCACACACCAGGAGAGCTTCCGCCAAGCGGAAGCGGCCGGATGAGCCCGGCCCCTCCCACGAGATGGAAGACTCTCCTCCGCCTACACCACCATACCCCGTTCAACCCGCACAGCCGGCAGACCCCGCACACCCCGCACAGCCTGCAGAGCCCGTTCACCCCGCACAGCCACTCCCTGCCGACCCATTGCCGCCACCGGCTCCACTTGTCGGGCCGCTGGGGATTACGTTCCGAGACGACGCACACCGCGTCGTTTTTGAACGCATTTCCCAGCGCTCGATTGTACCCTCCAGGTTCGCACACCTTGCAGACCTAGGACACCTGGGGGTACTCGAGGGGATGCTCACGTTGTATGACAACGTGGGTTGGCGAGATTTTTTCCAGGTGTCGGCGGACACCTTCGTCCGTCCGACACTTGAGGTGCTTAGTTATATCGCCCGAACCGACGAGGGATGCTTGTTTAGGTTCATGGACCGAGAGTGCCAGGTCACTCTCGATATGATGAGAGCATTCTTTTCGTGGCCCGATGTCCCCGGGGCCGACCGTGGTTATGCCCCCACTCACATTCCCCCACCTTCCTTCGATTCCAGTGCTTTCTGGGCCCGGATCACGGGTTTACCAGCTGCCTTTGACCCTAGTAGGGCCAAGGCCTCGGCCATCGTCCACCCCTGCCTCCGCATAGCTCAGTGCCATATGGCGACTACCTTTTTGGCGAGGTATGAGCCTGGGACGATGTCCACGCCGGAGCTTTATATGCTCTACGCGATGACGCGCCCCAGAGCTCTATCTAGGGAGGGTGACGAGTTGGTCCCCGCCGTCGTGATTGATATCGCGAGCTGGTTTTTGGATCGCATCATAGTATCGGTGGGCGCTCGCTCTCCGATATGTTGCGACGGTCTGATCACCCTGCTCACCCTGATGACCGACGAGGACCTTCCTGCTGACCTGTGATGAGCCCCGGGCCCCGCTTCACTGTCCATAGACGTCATGGCCCGGATGAAGATGCTTCATCCGCACGGTCAGCGGCACTGGGTTTGGTTGCACGGTCCATTCGGTGCTGATTACATGATCCTTCCGAGCCCAGCTCGCACACAGATAGCACCTGCACAGGTGGACTGGCTTCCGGCGATGGATCTCCTGATCCCCGCCGCCTACGTGCTTGAGGCCGAGGAGGCCGCGCAGGCTGAGCAGGCCCACGCTACACACGCTGCACCCGTTGACCCCATGGCCCCTCAGCAGCCTGAGATTTCTGCTGCTCCCGACACCTCTGTCCACACTTCTGCCGGTGTCGGGAGTACACTCGCTGAGACCACCTCCACTACCTCCACGCCCACCACCACTCCCACCACAGCTGGCCCTCTGTCCGTTGAGCCCCTCTGCTCCGCCCTACCCGAGCGCCCACCTACTATAGTTGAGAGCGGAGAGCCCTCTTTTGCTGCCGTCGTGGAGACCGTGGTTGTCACCTCTGTCTCCACCGCAGCCGTACTTTCTGAGAGTGTCGTGACGTCTGTTCCCACATCTGTGTCACCGACCTCTCTGGCCGCCTCGTCGCCGCTTTTATACTCCACTTCCACTGCTGCTGCTTCCACCTCATACCAGCCTGCGCCCCAGCCTCGCACTGAGGCTAGGCCCACACTTATGAGCACAGCACCCTTCCTCCACATGCCTGCTGAGCCCATCCACTACACCACCCGAGTCCGCCAGCCCCGTCCTGCACAGCACAGACAGGTGCGTCCCTCTGCACCACCTCCCCCCGACACTGTACTTCAGAGCATTCGTGCTCTCGAGGGGGCGGTGAGTGCCCTCAGAGGTGACCTCAGGACCATGTCCGCCACCGTCACCTTTATGGCCAGCCGCTTCGACCTACTTCTGGGCATTCACTATTGCCTCACTCAGATTCTCGAGCGGCTCCCTCGCGTACCCACACCCACACCCACCCAGCAGGTACCCACCCCCACTCCTACACACACCCAGCCTGCTTCCGCACCCACACCCACACCCACCCAGCAGACTGTTCCCCAGCCACCTCCTCCTCCTCCTCCTCCTCAGGACGGAGACGGCGCAGCCCCACCCTCTTAGGCACCCTTGATGCCATTGATCTTTTTTGCCGTCTTGCTGCCCGTCTCTGCTGGGTCCTGATGATTTTTACCCACCCCCTCCCCTCACTGTTTTTTGGGTCCACATTTTGTTCATACCTTTCTATATCATTTTTGGGAGAGAGGGAGAGATTTTTGGTGTCACAATTTTATATCTGATTCACTCCTGTATCTGCATGCATCCTGTCCGCATCATATATCTCATTTCGTTATTTTTATTTTCTTTTTCCTCATGCATGCATCCTCACCTTCCCCTCACATTACACGTCTCTCGGTGTGCCACACTTCGCACATTGAGGACACTGTGCACTTTAGCTTGGGGGAGTGAGTTCTCACGTTCTTTTCGATTTACCACCCTTATTTTTAGTTTTTTCACGCCATTTTCCGCATTTGCACTCACTTTCATCACTTTTTCCTTTTTTTTTACCATGCATCATGTTTTTCTTATTTTCTTTGTGTGCTGCATTGTAATTAGTTTCATTTTCCCTTTTCTATCTTTTACTTCTTCCATCTCATGCTAGAGATGATTTTTCTGTGATGAAGATAACGTGGAGTTAGCTTTCCCTATATGCATGCTACATTTGTCATGTCTTAGATCTTATTTCTGATATCATATGCTATGATTTACCTTGCATTTAGAGATAGTAACCCACACTTTTTCAGCATGAAAATGGATGAAATTTTATTATTAGCTGAGTCTGAATATTCATATGTATGCTATCGCAGAAAACACACCAAGATTCATGCATTGAATGCTTATATCTGGAGTACCGCTTTCCTTTCCTATATCACTTCTATTTGCATGATTTGTACACTTCACTTCAGGATGATTGAATGATGTTAGCTATGATAAATCTGGATTAGTTTTGCTTTTTTATGATCGAAACTGAGTAGATTAGATTACCCTGCTGAAGTTGTCATGCACGTCTTATAGAGTGAACTGAGAGACATATTTACTTCTTTCTCCACATATCTTGAACATTTATTCTCTATTTTAAAATCATTGGTGAATCTCCCCTTAGCGATTCTAATATATGGCATTTCCCCCGATATTAAATTCCTAGCTCCAAATTTCCCAAAACCGAAAAGAAAAAGAAAAATTCTTGTATATCCTTATTTCTCTTTGATTTGGGATCATTGTGTATATATGCTATTAAAGAAAAAAAAATAAAAAAAGGAAAAAAAAGAGAAAAAGAAAAGAAAAGAGAAAAGAATCTCAAATAACGATCCCATCTCATGTTCTCTCTCTTTCTTCCCTCCTTTTGTTTTTTTTTTATTATTTTTTTATTACTTTTGGAGCTTCATAAAAATGGGGATGTAAATATTGTTTTTATGCCACCACGCTTATAGATAAGCTTGGGGGGAGAATCCAATGATGTGTGAGAGAGTGACTACTTGACGATGCATGACAACCTAGGCTAAGTAATATTCTATACTCGGTGAGATTGTTTTAGCTTCACGAAATCCAGAAATCTATGCCTAGCACTCATTTCATGAAATCCACGCTTTTCTATTCTTTCTATTCTATTGCGTGATATTCTTATACTCCTCATAGAAAGCATTCAATTGAAAAGTGTGTGATCTGCGATATTGTATACCGCTTTAAATGATTCAGACGATGTTAATTTTAGAATTATTCCATTTTTCATGCTATATCAATATTCTTCGGTTTTCTATTTCTATTTGCACCATTACACTATGATATCGAAATAAAAGTCTTTGACATGTGTTTTACGATCGGTGTGTGCTATATGAGTAAGCAAAACCCACGTCCTGAGAAAATGATCTAGCAGCTTCCCTCTTCGCTTTCTTCTTTCTTCTTCGTTTTTCGTTTTCCGTTTTTCCGCCGTTTTCATTTTCTGAATCCACCGGGTTCGCCTTTTACTTATCTTCCTCGAGGACGAGTAAGAGGTAAGCTTGGGGGATTTTGATCACTCCATATTTTACACCTTTTTTCCGCATGTTTGCATGTCATTTAGATCTCTCAAATCATGTTTTTCACGATTTATCGACAATATTGCGATACTTTTCACGATTTGTTGTTTTGTCGTATTTCAGGAAATTTGGAGCGATTTGGAGTGATCCCGAGATACACCTACTCCAGAGTGTCACCGACGACTTCCCCGAGGGGTATTTTGTTATTGGAGAGGAGCGAAAGAAGAAAGAACGTCGTAGGAGCAACGAGGAGGCAAAAACACTCAGAATGGGCATTTTCAGTGTCTCACTCGGCCGAGTGAAGGAGTCACTCGGCCGAGTGAAGGAGTCACTCGGCCGACCAGCGAGACCCCGCTCGGCCGGCCAGATCGGACACGCTCCAAGTGTGCACTCGGCCGAGCATCAGAAGCCACATCAACCGAGTGACGGAACCCCGTCCGCCCGAGTGGCACTCAAAAGACGCCCATCAAAAACTACCAACTTACTGTTTTTCGTCAGTCTGAGCATCAGAAGACCCACTCGGTCGAGTGGCAATTGCCGACCGCCCGAGTGACGACAACTCACTCGGCCGAGTGACCCCCGAAGTGAAGACCCCCAAGACCCAGACTTACTGGAAATTCTTAGGGTTTCTCACTCGGCCGAGCGACTTTTGTCACTCGGCCGAGTGCGCCGAGCGCCTGTAGCAAAAAACGCGATTTTGAAGATGCGCAGGGGCATTTTGGTCACGGATTTTTGGGAGTTTTGGGGGTATTTAACCCCTGATTCTAACCTAGGTTAGAGAGCTTGTCCCTTGCTTTTTGCAGCTTTTTAGATTAAACTTTTTAGCTTTTGATTCTTGTGATTGGAGAAGAGAGAAAAGGTTTATTTTGTTGGATTCTTGGAGAACTAAATTGGTTTGTCCCCCTCTTCATTAAAAATCTCATTTTTATTGCTTATTTGAATATTGCTATGAATTCTATTGCTATTTCAATTGATTATTCTTTCGTTTGTGATATGATTTGTGAGTAGTCTTTACGTCTTGGGGCGTGGGGATGAACCCTACGAGCCCAATTTCCGATTTGTGATGATTTGGTAGAACTATTGCTAGAATTGCTATTAGGGTTAGTTTGGGATCGATATAACACGGATAGCTAGGTGTTCATATGGATTGGGATTTGCAAGAGATTGGATCCCAATTCGATAGGAAACCCTAGAAATCCGAATTGGGTTGAAATTGAGTTTCCGTAGTATCGGTTTGCAAGAGATTGGACCGACACTAGGGTTCTCGGTTGCGATTCTATACCGATACCCGTTTGCAAGAGATTGGACGGGTAGGAACTATCCCAACCTAGGTCGCAGCCCGAGTTTGCATGAGAGTGGGCTCGGGATGCGATTGAACGATGACGTTAATCCTAATGCTAGCTTGCCTGGGCTAGGGTTTGCAATAGATTGGACCCGAACCTAGGTTTGCTATAGACAGGCAACAGCGCGAGAGCGTGAGCTAGGTTTTACATTCAGTTGCAACTAGTTCATCCGAAATTCTACCCTAGCAATTGTGATACCAATGAATCACATTGACGAGATACGGTGAGTAGCGGGGATTCCCTATTCCATAGGCGTCTTTATTTGATTTTATATCTCTATACTTTGTCTGACGATTGTGACAGAATCACCGAAAGGCAAATTCCCACTCTTCTGTTCCTATAGCCAGGTTGTTCGGAGAAGGCGCTGTCATACGTCCTCCCTGAGTTCGATACCCGCTTGCCGCTACACCGTGCGCTTGCGGTAAAACTACATGGTCGCTCTTTTGGGTGTACGCCCGGAGACGATCAAAGCCCTTGGCCAAATCTACACCGAACCTGAAAAGGTAAGAAAGATCATCATGGGGATGACCTCCAAATGGGAAAGAAGAGCAATCGCCATTGAGGAGGTCAATGACTTGAAGAACTACACCGTGGTGAATCTCATCGGGACTCTTATGTCTTACGAAGTAAGACGGGATAATCGATTGAAGATTTGAGCCATGATGAATCCATCGTAGGCCAAGAAGAAAGCTTTGGCGTTCAACGCCAATTCGTCATCCTCCGAAAGTGATGAATCCGAGAACGAGATGGATTTGGGTGAAATGGCCCAAATGACGAAGAAGTTCCAACGCTTCTTCCGCAAAGGTAAATTTCCCTCAAACAAACGTTTTAAGTCTACTAATGCTACTTCCTCTCTTTGTTATAAGTGTAATAAGCCAGGGCACATCAAGAGGGATTATCCAATGCTAAACAACAAAGAAAAGTGGAAGGCACCAAAGTACCACAAGTCCGACAAGAACAAGAAAGACAAGAAGAAAGGACTCGTCGGTACCTTTGATGATTCAAGTGATGACTCATCAAGCGATTCCGATGATGAGAAGGGTGAGAGCGCCCACATGTGCTTAATGGCACTTGAAGACTCACTCTCGGATGAGAGTGATTCTGATACGGATAACACCGAGGTAACAATGGATGAACTTCGCATTGCTAATGAAGCACTATTTGCTAAATACCAATCTTTAATGCTTAGATACTCTAGCTTAAAGAAATCAAAAGTTAGCAAGTCATCCATTCCATGCATTATCAACAATGACACCATTGTTGATACTTTGACCCTTGAGAGAGCAAACTTAGCTTCTCAAAATGTCACATTGAGAGATGAGGTAAACTCCCTCAAATCTCAACTAGATCAAACACATCCAATGGATAATAGTGATCTAGTTACACGTCACACATAATTGGGTTTAGAGAATGATTCTCTTAAAACCCAAGTGCACGAGCTCAAAGCACGGGTGTCCACCTTGGATACCAACATTTCTTCTTTAAAGGAGAAATATGAGCTCATGTCCTCCCGTATTGTGAGATTCAATAAGGGACAAGGACAATTGGATTATTTGCTTGCAAACCAATTTCCGGCCACGCATCGTGTTGGGCTTGGATTTGTAAAAGCGAATGCATCTAATGCTCGCACCTCCTATAGTGATGTCACTATATATTTTGTAAGGCCTTCCTCCGGTGCATCCACAAGTGGTGTCAAAGACACTATAGGTAGCAATCCTACCAAGAATGTCACTACATCACATTCTCTTCCTTTTGGCAAGAAACCCACTAAGGGTGGAAACCAAAAGTAAGGCCATGCTTATATGTACACTAACACTCATCCACGTAGGAAACATCCTACTTCACAAGTGGATAATCATGACACATTTTATGCTCTGCACCCACGGACACGTACACAACCACACATGAGAAATACTCATGTACGTGCTCCTACACACCCATATGCTCATACGCATCATTATTTCATGTATGCTAATCCTCCATATGTCATGCATGATCAATATGCTTCATATAATATGCATGTTCACAAGCATACATATCATCGTAGAATGTACAATGCATATCCTCCACCACATCTCTATGCTAGAAATCATGTTCCTAAGAAGCATATACCACATAGAAATCCAACACATATGCATGCAACTAGGAATAGGACTCCCAAGATGTACACTATTTGGGGTCCTAAGAACACTAGTCTAAATTTTAGGAATGCTTATATTGATTCCTACTTTCATGATGTAATTAGAAATAGTAACTATGTTGGGAAGCGGAAGTCCACTTGGACTTGGCTTCCAAAGGGCTAATCCCCTTGGACCCAACAAACATTGGGTACCATAAGCTTATGGTATATTATATAGGTACCCAAGAGAAAGAAGAAGAGCAATAAATATCTTATTAGCTCTAAAGGGAAAGGATGGATTCTTGATAGCGGTTGCTCCAAACACATGACAGGAGATCCCTCATTGCTCTCCGAAGTGACTAGCATCAAGGATGGTGCAACGGTCACTTTTGGAGGTAATCAAAAGGGAACCATCATTGGAGTGGGTATCGTTGGTAATCCTTCAAAACCCTTAATTACTAATGTTTATCTTGTTAGTGGTTTATGCCACAATCTCATTTCCATTAGTCAACTTTGTGACAAAGGTTACAAGGTTAACTTTGGAGAAGGATTGTGTACAATTATTGATTGTGATTCAAATATTTTATTTTCCGGTATTAGGCGTAAAAATATTTATTATTTGAGCTTGCCTAAAACCGTAGAACATTGCTTAGTTGCTAACACAAGTGAACAACTACTATGGCATCGCCGTTTTGGTCATGTTCACTTCAAGCACTTATATAAGTTAGCTAAGCATGATCTAGTCAAAGGTTTTCCTAAGATTGTTTTTAATAAGAAAAACTTTTGTGATTCATGTCAAAGAGGTAAACTAAGTAAATCTTCATTTAAGCTTAAAGAATGGATTACTTCTAAGAGGCCCCTAGAACTTCTACATCTAGATTTATTTGGGCCAACTAGAACCGCTTCTTTAGGTAATGCTCATTATGGACTAGTTGTCGTTGACGACTTTTCTAGATTTACTTGGGTTTCATTCTTAACTAATAAGAATGAAGCTCATGAAGAGTTTACCAAATTTTCAAAGAAGATTCAGAATCTTTTAGGATCCACCATTATCACTATTCGTAGTGATCATGGAGGAGAATTTGAGAATGAGTCTTTTACTAAGTTTTGTGATGACTCCGGGATAACTCATAACTTTTCCTTTCCTCGTGCACCACCACAAAATGGTGTTGTAGAAAGAAAGAATAGGACTCTTATTGAGTGTGCTCGCACTATGCTACATGATAGTCATTTAGGACTACAATTTTAGGCAGAAGCGGTGCACACGACATGTTATGTGCTCAATAGGATCCTAGTGAGACCCCGAACAAACAAAACTTGTTTTGAGTTGTTTTATGATAAAAAGCCTCAAGTGAAATATTTTCGTGTTTTTGGTTCGAAATGTTTTATAAAGAACACCTTTGGTAATTTAGACAAATTCGAGCCAAGATCCGATGAAGGAATTTTTGTTGGATATTCCACACGTAGCAAAGCCTACCGGATGTACAACAAAACTTCTTCAACGATTGAGGAATCACTTCACGTATCTTTTTATGAAGATTTTGATTTTCCTCATGTTGATGATGATAATGTAGATATTCTTTGTGATTCTCTTAATAATGTTAAGATTAATGATTCTATTGTTGAGACTAACACTTCTAACGAAGTTGTTGAAGTTGTTCCTAGTGATCCAGGTATACCCAAAGCTTATCCAACCGTTCGCAACCATCCCCATAACCAAATTATTGGAGATATTGGTGTGGGTGTTCGAACGAGATCAAGAATTGAAGAATTCTCTCATTGCGCATTCGTCTCTATCATTGAGCCAAAGAACATTCAAGAAGCTTGTGAGGATAGCTCTTGGATAGTGGCAATGGAAGAAGAACTAGCGCAATTCGAGAGAAACGAAGTTTGGAAACTTGTACCTCTTCCAAGTGGTCACCAAGTTATTGGGACCAAATGGATCTTCAAGAACAAGACGAATGCAAACGAGGTAATCACACGGAACAAAGCAATGTTAGTAGCTCAAGGCTACCGGCAAGAGGAAGGTATTGATTTCGAAGAATCTTTTGCCCCCGTATATAGATTAGAAGCTATTAGGTTGCTTTTATCTTTTGCATAAGAATTTTAAATTATTTCAAATGGATGTTAAAAGTGCATTTTTAAATGGGTTTGTCAATGAAGAAGTCTATGTTTCTCAACCTCCCGGTTTTATTCATGAAAAATTTCCAAATTATGTCTTCAAACTTAAGAAAGCGTTGTATGGATTGAGACAAGCTCCTAGAGCATGGTATGATTGTCTTAAGACCTTTCTTTTGAATTTAGGTTTTAAAATGGGAGAAGTTGATTCTACACTCTTCATTAAAGATTATGAAAATGACATTCTTTTGATTTAAGTTTATGTAGACGATATTATTTTCGGTTCTACTAACTTTAATCTTTGTCAAGGATTTTCCAAGTCTATGAAGGATGAGTTTGAGATGAGCCACATGGGAGAGCTCACCTACTTCCTTGGATTGCAAATTCGACAAATGGAGAATGGCACGTTTATACATCAGACAAAGTACACATGGGAGCTTATTAAGCGATTCGGGATGGAATCGTCTTCGAGCAAAAGGACTCCCATGAGTACTACTACTCATTTACACAAGGATGAAAGCGGAAAAGATGTAGACGTTCGTCTATATCGAGGTATGATCAGTAGCTTACTTTACTTAACCGCTAGTATGCCCGATATCATGTTCTCCGTATGTATTTGTGCTAGATATCAAGCAAGACCTAAGGAGTCACACTTGATTGCGGTTAAACGAATATTTCGTTATCTCAATCAATCTCTAGATTATGGGTTACTTTACCCTAAGTCTAGCACATATGAGTTAATCTCATATAGTGATGCCGACTTTGCCGGATGCAAGTCCGACAGGAAAAGTACTAGTGGCACATGCCATTTCTTAGGAAATTCCTTAGTTTCTTGGTTTTCTAAGAAACAGAATTCGGTGTCATTGTCCACGACTGAAGCAGAATATATTGCCGCGGGTCTTGCATGTGCACAAGTTCTTTGGATGAGACACACTCTTAGTGACTATGGTGTCAATTGTGATACTTGTCCTATCATGGTTGATAATCAAAGTGCTATTTGTCTTTCCACAAATCCGGTACACCACTCCCGTACCAAACACATAGACGTGAGACACCATTTTATAATCGATCATGTAGCTAAGAAGGACATCATCTTAGAGTACATTGAAACCCAAAAACAAATTGCCGATATCTTCACTAAACCTCTTAAAGAAGATTCATTTGTGAGGTTGCGTGGAGAATTGGGAATTATGGGTGAATCTGAAATCTAAAAGCTCAATTCTTCATGTTATAACTCCTTATTGAGCTCATATCTTTTTAATTGTCCTTCTTCATGTGCTTTGTAGTTTTATGAGATTAAGAAAGGCAATTATGACTTATTTGATTTCATGAGTTTTTGAAATTGATTGGAGTAATTTTTGTTTCAATGGATTTATTGTTTTTATAATGATTTTACGATGTATTTGTGATTAGAGTATAGGTCCTATGGTGGGTATTCTTATTCTCTGGAATTCTATCTCATTGTGCTCTTTTTGGACCAGGACAGACGACTGTCTTTCCTTCGACAGACGACTGCCCTACTCTATCTCCTCAGTCTGAGAATTGGTATCTTTCGCACAGCCGACTGATGACTGTTTTACAGTCGACTGTTATTTTAACAGGTGACTGCATTTTAGTCATCAGGCGACTGTACTCTCTGTCGAATTTTTTACAGTGTTCTCTATTATTTTTGTGAACTGTACTAATTCTCGGCCAGCCGACTGTTGAGTATATGTCAGTCGATTGTCCAATGGACAAGCGACTGCATGTTACTTTCCAGTCGACTGCCCTTCTATCTGAGCTTTATTTTTATCACTTCATCCAGTCGTCTGACTTTTGTTCATCAGTCGACTGTCCTATGCTTTGTCGGTTCAAATGATTTGATCCGAGCCGTCGATTCCTTGATCCAACGGCTCAGATTCATTCCCCTAATTTTATATTCGAGTTTACGCGATCACTTCCCCACGTCGACTCTCTCTCCTCCGCTTCGACCGTTCAACTCCCGCTCATTTTTCTCTCCAAAAACGATCAACTTCGCTTCCAAAACTGTCGAACTGCTCCTATTCGTCGTCGTCGCTCGCGTTCTGCCGTTGCCATCGATCTCCTTCTCCGCAATCGTCATTGCTTCCACACTTGGTTTGCTTCTCTCACTTTCTCTTCGTTCGATCTTTTCTGTGCTTTAGTTTCTCCTTCTCTTGTTTCCATGGCTTCTAAACCAAAGGGAAAAGAAAAGATCGCCACTCCTAAACGACCTAGGGCACCCAAGAAACTCATTGCCAAGAAAAAGAAACCCTATAAAGCCCGAACCAAGCATGCCGAGTCACCCGTGCGTTCGTCTTCGCCGGGTTGTTCACCTTCTGCTTCCTCTAGCGATGCTCAACCTTTGGTCCATCATCAGCGCAAGCCTACTGGTGTTCACATCAGTCTCCTTTTGTGTCCAGTTCGTCTGAAGAGACTCCTGCCGTACCCCCCTCTGATCCCCTAGTTCCCGTTTGCCGAGACGATCTTTGTCTGGAAAAATTTCACTCTCTCCTAGGGATCAACCTACTTAGGGAGCGGTACATTGCTTTCCCAGCCTTCACTGTTGAGAGACTCTCTGACATTATTTCTGCTTCTCACCTGGCCGATCTTTTTCGCTTCTCTCAGAGCGAGTCCCCCAGAGCCTATCCATTTCTGGTGAAGCTCTTCTATGCGAACCGCGTTCGCGGTGAGTATTCGTCTACCGGCATCCTCGATACTATCGTTCAGGGAACCCACATTCAGATCACTCTCTCTCTCTCTTAGGGACTAGTCTTAGGATTCCTTCTGTCGGTTCCCTTCCCACTGATATCTGCATCTCTGAGATTGACGACCTTGACCAGTCTGTCCTCCGGGATATGTTTCGAGAGGTACCTTTAGCTCTTGATTCGGGTGTCAGATCATCTATGTTCTCTGCACGAGGTTGGGCTGTTCACCTAGTGGTGAAGTCCAATATACTGCCGAGATATGGATCGTCTGACCAGCCGTCTCAGGATATTCTAAAGTGTATGTATGCTATTTTCTCTGGCATGCCCGTGAATTGGGCCGGTGTCCTCCTTGATAGGATGGACAAGGTTGAGTTCACGTCCTCCTCGTCTCACATTCCTTACGGTGGTCTTCTGACTCGTGTCTTCTGTCACTTTGGTATTGACTTGACTCGTTACGAGCCCATGCCCTTTGGTCCCCTCCTCGACGCTTCTGCAAAGTCGAAATCTTCTTCGGCTCTGTAGACTGCCTCGAAGAAAAGGAAGTCTACTTCAGCTCCATCCTCATCCACTGTGCCTCCAGCTGATTTGCCTTCTTCATCTGCTCCACCGTCTCGGGTTATTCTTTTGGAGATGGTCTCTGGTATCTACAGATTACTGTCTCTCTCTTTCCTCCATCAGGGAATTCCCTTCCCTGAGGATTTGAGACAGTTTGTTCCCCAGCTTCATGTGCCTCCTCAGCCTACTGGTGTCGTTGAGCCTCCTGGTGTTGCTTCTACTCAGGATGTTGCTGATGCTGCTTCTGTTGCTCCTTCTGACCCTCCTCCAGAGGATACTCCAGCTGCTATAGAGCCTGCTTCCTCTTCTGCAGCCCCTGGAGACGCTCACTCTTAGATAGATGTTTGAGTGATGTTATTTTGAGTGATGATATATGTTTCTATGTATGATGGATGATGTTGTCTGTGACTTTTATATATGTATGGTGATATACTTTGATGTCGTCATGATGATGTATGTTTTTGTCTTGGTCATGATGATGTATCTTTTTGTGTTGGTTAGGTAGATGACCATCCGCTGATGTATATATATGATGTTGCACCCTCTCTTGTGACACACTATGCTATATTGTATATCTTATCTGTGTGATGTATGATATATTGTCTCCATGTATGCTTCAATCTTCTTGATGTGCTTTTGAGAGAATATATGGATTTGATATTGGTTAATTCATGCTCTTTCTTTGATGTGATGAATTTGTGAAAATTATTTTCATTTCGTATATCTAAAAAGTTGATATTGGACTTCAATTCCATTACTCACATGTGTATATGATGAGATTTTATGAGTTTTTGATTCGATATATCTTTATACTCCTTGATTGTTGTTAGTTCGTATTTAGCACTATTATTGTTGTTGTTATTTGTTCCCACCTTTTTGGATAATGCCATAGGGGGAGAGAAATAAACATACAAGATTCATAATGGATGTGCTAAGTATGTTCTAACGCTTGAATCTAAGATTTTCATTGCCTTAGATTCAGGGGGAGTAAAATTACAATGAATAGGGATTTTATTTCCTAGATTTCTTGTATTGAATTCATTCATATCTCACTCATTTGCTTCAATTGTTATGTAGATGCTCTAATATTTATTGAGTAACTTGATTGGCATCTATATAGGGGGAGTAAGTTTTCATTACGCACAATTATTTATCTTTTTGTTTATGTTTGTTTGTCATCATCAAAAAGGGGGAGAATGTTGAGTATTGGACTTCTCCCTACTTGGTGTTAATGATGAGCAAACATAAATACTTGTGACTAATCCCCTATTTTGCAGTTAATCCATTGCCTAAGCTTATTATGGAGATCAATTAGCAATGGATGACTCACAAACGTAATTGAAGGCAAATGATATGAATTGGATGATCGTAGATTGATGATTGAAGCTCCGTAAAGACTTCAAGCTCATACGATGGAAAGAAGAGATTATTCATCAATGTAATTTTTCTTTTATCTCTTCTAGTATGTAGCTTAGAAGTAGAACTTTGATGGAGCACTCACACATATCTACATTCTGTCATAGGACATCTTTAGACCTTTGTCCTATGATCTCAATTCAATTCTCTTTTGTTTGTGCTAGGATTGTTTATAACAGCCGACTGCTTAACAGTTTACAGTCGCCTGTCTCAAAAACAGTCGACTGTGTTTTACAGTCGCCTGTTAAGCACAGACTATTACAATGTAGTTTTGGGCCTTCTCTGATTATTTCGCACATGCTACTGTTGAACAATTCACAGGCGCATGTCCTAGTGACAGTCGACTGTGTATTGTAAATCATTCGCCTGTCTCTCCATGCCCAAACTCTGTTTGATCTGATTTCTACGGCCAGTCGACTTATGCTGTATATACAGTTGACTGTCTATTAGATCAGTCGGCTGTCTATACTGCAACAGTCGCCTGTCTGTAAGTCATTTCTTTGACTCAGCTCTCTGGAAACTTCTCTTGATTTTGACAGTCGTCTGTTTAAGGTTATACAGTCGCCGGTTCTGATTTACAGTCGATTGTGTTCCTTGCATCAGTCGTATGTCCTGTATCTTGTGAGATTTCCAGTATTTGTCTAACTTACTCTTCTCTCGGCCAGTCGCCTATCGAAGAAGTTACAGTCGCCTGTTGGTTTAACAGACGACTGTATTTACTTCATCAGTCGACTGTCCACGTGGTAAGTTACTGTTATGAATTCTCACCTACCCTTGCAGACTGTGCAACAGTCGACTGTGGATTGTTCAACAGTCGACTGTCGCGAGTTCAGATTATATCCGTTGAGATTTTTCTCACGGATTTCGATTGGGTTTTTGCCTAAACTGTTTTGTGGATTTGAGAAATCTATAAATAAATCTTCTACTATTTCATTGGAAGGTTACTCATGCATTGCAAAATCCTTCAAGCTTTCATTTCCAAAGATCAAAGCTCTCAAATCCAAAGCCCTAAGTATTTCCAAATCTTGTTCTCTTGCTCTCCAACCTAGAACCAAAGATTGATCTTCTAGGCAATTGGTGCAGTCAAGAGAAAGGGCTTTCTCCTCTATTCCAAGAGAGTTCTTCAACACACATCACACTTCTCCTTCAAGTTCTACTTCAAGGCATAGGTGATTGTAAATGTTGCTTTCAGATTTCATAACTTCTTTATTTGAATTGTGCTCTCGGTTGTGAGAGTGGTTTTTGCTTGCTCCCTGGTTGTGGGAGTCAAGGACATCGATTGTATTCGATTGCACTTGTAGGGTTGCTATAAGTGGGCTTTAAGGAAACCTCAAGTTAGGGTTCTAACTTGAGTATCCGGTGGTATCCGGGTGGTAGGGACGTAGGATTACCGGGAACAAGTCGGGAGTTGACTTGGGTAATCCGAACCCTTGAAACATATCTGTGTTTGCGTGTGTTTCTCTTTGAGTCGTTTTTCTATTCCGCATTATTTGTTGGATTGCATTTTATTTGGCGTAAATTCCTTTTAAATTTGCATAAACACTATTCAACCCCCCTTCTAGTGTTTTCCCCATAGACAGGGTCCTTACAGATAAGAGTACTCGAAAGGAAACTACATTCATTGATAAAAGAGATAATATCTAGCAATACATCAAGTCTAATAAATGAAGCCCCAATCTTGGCTACAATTGCGGAAAAGGGAAACTAATGGTGTGACGCACCCAACCTAGACAAGAAGTAAAATGGTGCTACGCACCCAACTAGAAAGCAGTAAACCTCCGTAAGACAGCAACGGTGAGGGACCTCTATGTCTGGTTCTCGTCTGAAACATACTCCGGGTCAACGTCCTCTGGCTCCAAGTCCTCAAGTAAGGTCGGCTCGTCTGTGTACTCCGTCTCAGTAACTGACGTACAACACCCAAGAGAAAAGAAGTTGTACTTCAGGTAAAGCCTACAAGAAAAAGGTGAGAAGACTCTACTACAAGTGTAAAGGAATTTAAAGACGACATTCTAAGGTTGATTACATGAGAGATGCAACAGCATGGCAGTTATACATATATGCAAGGAAAGTAAAGACAATGCAGACAGTAAACGTGGTAGGCAATAGCCGTAGCGTGTGCTACCGGTTACAAGACAAAACAAGACTAGACAAGAAGGTGTGGCACCAAAAGGATTTACGCCTGTAGCTTAGAAAGTGACCAAACTTTCTAACCTGGTGGACACTCAACCCAACCAAACCCCAAGTACTCAAGATAAGACTGTACCAGGACCACTTACTCTGCTAGGTGAGTGCCTCTATCCCCACAGGTTGCTGGGGGCCACTCACTCTGCTTGGTGAGTACCTAGCTTCCCGTAGGTTATTCTGTACAAAGGATCACCCACTCTGCTCTGTGGGTGCTTCATTTGCAATCTGGAGCTTTTCCCTAATGTCTCTCACAACATCCACAGTTTCTACAATCATCTCTAGACCCAACAGCTCTCTATCTTCGATGTCATCCCAGCTCAGTGGCGATCGACATTTCCTTCCATATAGAGCAGCAAAAGGCGCCTTGCCAATGCTCGCCTGGTAGCTGTTGTTGTAGGAGAATTCCAGTAGGTAGAGATGATGCTCCCATGAACCCTTCAAATCAAGCGTACAAGCTCTCAACATATCCTCCAGAATATGAATCGTCCTTTCCGACTGTGTCACGCCCCGCTTCCCTAAAATGGAGGCGAGACGTGGAAAGGTTCGCACGAGAGTGGAGCTGTGAAGCCCCAAACCCGATAAGCGTCAATAAAACATAAGCAGGTCCCTGTAACCACAAACGGAACAACAATAATAACACAAGGAGAGACAGAAATAAAATTCTCATATCTCATAATTTGTCCAACATGAAAAGTAAGTTCAACATCCAGAAAAGCCACCAGGCTAAAAGAAAGAGTCCAAAGGCCCAGAACAAGGCCAACAAAAGCAGCAACGCAACAAAGTATAGGTGCTACACACCGACAACAAAATAGCAGACTAAACAAAAGGGAAAACACAACGAAGACACTAGGACTGGTCCCCAGTGTCCACGTACTCCCCGTCAAACACAAGCTCGGGCTCGGCGTCAGCAATTATCTCGTCCTCAACAAGGTACTCAGGCTCAGGATCTAACATGTGTCACCCAAAAGAGTAAAGGGCACATGTCAGCAAGTCTAAAAGACTTGGGCAAGGAAACTAAAAGTAAGGCAACTAGCAACCTAGCAGTTATAGTATGCATGACATGGCAGTTATAGCATGAGTGCACAAGCAAGACATGGCGAGACAATAAGTACAAGAGAACAAATATCGGGACAAGACAAGAGTAGCCAAGCTACTAACAATCTCAATCATTTCACTAGTCACGTTTCAAGTTGTTTGTAGATGTTTACGCCTTACAGCTGAATGGTTTGGCATTCACGCTGATTGGCCGCTTAACACTACCCCAAAACCCAGAGTTTACGCCTTACAATTGCAGTTGCTGATCAGGCAGACTCCCAGTTGAATGACCGCTTAACTCTTACCCCATCCCACACATAAACAAGCCAGGGTCCTTGTACATGAGCCCAGTAAATGAGCCAGGGTTGCCCCGCACGGGAGCTTGTTTTCCTAGTTCATGATTCAATATCGAGCGTTGGGGTTAGCAACTCATTATGCTCGCTTCTGGTCACGAGCCAGGAAGTACAAGTATTGTAGCATGTGCTACGCAATCACGGGAACATTTAAAGAATGCTATGACATGACAATTAATTCGCGTACCGGTAATTGAAATTAAACATGGCATGGTAGTTGTGCAACATGATGAATGTCGGATCTAGCTTCGTTGTCAAGCTAGTCCTAAATTTGCACCTAGCCGAGTATCATTTCGTCGCCTAGTCTCTTTTACGCCTACAACAAGAAAATGGCCTAAAACATGGCCTAAACCCTAAGTGGCAAGTTTCACTTGCCTAGTACCGAGGATGACGATCACGAGGGTTCGTCTCACGGATGCTAATCTACGGGGAGTCGCTGTTATGGAGAAACAATCAACAAACAATATTCATTTCATTAGGGTTTCATAAGAACGCAAATGGGTTATGCTAAAACTAAAGAATCGAGTATTACCATATAGGAAACGGGAGAATAACGCCGAGCAACCACGGCGACGGAAGAAACGCTCCGGGGAACCTAGGGTTCAGATCTGGAAATGATTGGAGAAGTTTGGAGAAATAGGGTTTTGGGGGATTTTGGGGATTTGATGAGGTTTTGGGGAAGATGAGAGGTAGAATGTGTCAATGGAGAGTTTGGATGATGGATTTTGGGCTTGGGATGAAGGAATAAGGGTTTGAGGTGGAAGGGGGCTCAATGGGGGAGAAACTAGGGTTTTGGGTCGTGAGGAAGGAGAAGAAAACGTTTGGAGGGGTATTTATAGAGTTTGGTGGCGGCTAGGGCAAAACTAGGGTTTCCTGCACTGCTTAATCGGTCAAAGAACAACTGCTGACCGACTAGTTTGAGAACTAGTCGGTCGGTTGACCAACGCAGACCGACTAAGTGTAAACAGTAACTTGACTGTACAGAAGAACTAAGAATTAGTCGGTCTGAGTAGAAAACTTAACCGACTAGTTTAACAACTAGTCGGTCGAAAGATGAACTTAGACCGACTAAGAAGGAACAGTAACTTGTATCAAAAATAGTTGATGAGTTAGTCGGTTAAAGAAGCATTGCCGACCGACTAGTTTGCAACCTAGTCGGTCAACCAACTTTCTTAGACCGACTAACGATAAACAGTAACTCCTGAATAATTTAGAAAGCCAACTAGTCGATTCAAGAAGGTTTGCCGACCGACTGGATCGTCATCTAGTCGGTCGGTGCCCCTTCTTACCCCGGCTAATGAGCACCAAAAGTTCCGATATGGAGCGCGAAGCTCCGGGATCGATTCCTAAGACTCCTAGGCTTGATCTAACAATAAGATATGACCGATACGAAGCCCGTCATGAATGACTTGCTCCGAAATTGACGATTCTAAGAAAGAAGCTAGAAAACACGACGATACGATCGAAAATGAAAGTTACGGAGACGAAAACCACATATAAGGAGAAAATCCACCAAAACATATAATGTAATATAATAAATCCAGATACATGAAAACCAGTCGTTACATCCTCCCCAACTTAAGAAAAATTCCGTCCTCGGAATTTTCCAACACTCACGTGTCCGGGAACAAAAGTGGGAAACGCTCTCGCATCTCATCCTCATTCTCCCAAGTAGACTCTCCGGGCGAGCCGTGTCGCCACATCACTCTCACAAGATTGACAACCTTGTTCCGAAGTGACTTCTGACGCCTGTCCAGAATCTGCACTGGATGCTGGTCATACGTCATGTCGGGGCGAACGGTAATCTCCGAAAAATCCACAGCATGAGATGGATCGCTAATGTATCGACGAAGCTGCGACACATGGAAAACATTGTGAACTCCCTCCAAAGATGGCGGCAAGGCTAAGCGATAAGCTACCTCGCCAACTTTCTCCAGAATATCAAACGGTCCAATGTATCGCGGGCTCACCTTCCCTCGCTTCCCAAAGCGAATCACACCACGATTCGGGGAAATCTTCAAGAACACATGGTTGCCCGACTGAAACTCCAAAGGATGACGTTTAGCATCCGCCCAATGCTTAAAACGGTCCTGAGCAATCCTCAACCTCTCTCGAATGTTCCTGACGATATCCACGGCCTCCACAATCATCTCAGGTCCCAACAGCTCCCGATCACCAACGTCATCCCAACTCAATGGCGATCGACATTTCCTCCCATACAAAACGGCGAAAGGCGCCATGCCAATAGATGCCTGGAAGCTGTTGTTGTAAGAAAACTCTACCAGATGTAGATGGTCCTCCCACGAACCCTTGAAATCCAACATGCACGCCCTCAGTATGTCTTCCAAAATCTGAATCGTCCTCTCGGACTGGCCATCCGTCTGCGGATGGTACGCCGTGCTGAAACTCAGACGCGTACCCAAACTCTTCTGCAAACTCGGCCAGAACTGAGATGTGAACCTCATGTCTCTGTCCGACACGATACTCACGGGGACCCCGTGAAGTTGCACAACCTCCTGCACTATTCACGTTACATCACTATCCAAACTAGGAAAAGGAAATAAAAACGGAGAGTAAAAGAATTTACCTCCATATATCTCCTCGCTAGCGCCTCAGTGGACTGTCCCACTCGGAATGGAATAAAGTGTGCGGATTTGGTCAATCGATGCACGATCACCCAAATCGCGTCATTCTGCTTCGGACTCCGAGGTAGTCCAGTCACGAAATCCATAGTGATGTGTTGCCATTTCCACTCCGGAATCGGAAGCGGTTGTAGCAACCCGGCCGTACGCTGATGCTCCGCCTTTACTTGCTGACAAACCAAGCACTTGGCCACACTCCGAGCCACGCTCATCTTCATGCCGTACCACCAAAAGTTCAGACGAAGATCCTGGTACATCTTGGTGCCACCAAGATGCACAGAATACGGCGAACTGTGTGCCTCCACCAACAACTCCTCCGTAATATCTCCAGCCGACACACACAACCTGGCATCAAACCTCAGCGAGCCATCCTCATGAATCAAAAAGTCAGTCCGCAGACCGGCTTCAACCTGCTCCCGAATCATCACCAGCTTCGGATCCTCAGCCTGGCCAGCCTTAATCCGATCCACGATCGTCGACTGTACCTGCATGTACATCAACGAAGAAGCCTCCCCAGGAAGAACAATCTCAACACCAGACTCGCAAAAATCCTGCTGCAATCTCCACTGCGAGGTCAAAATCATCACCACTGGAAGCCTACTCAGCGCATCAGGAACCACATTCACCTTGCCAGGGTGATACTGCAAATCAATCTCATAATCCGCCATGAGCTCCAACCATCGACGCTGTCGCATGTTGAGCTCCTTCTGAGTAAAAATATACTTCAAGCTTTTGTGATCGGTGAAAATCTTCACTTTCTCACTCAGCAAGAAGTGCCTCCAAATCTTAAGAGCAAACACAACGGCAGCCAACTTCAAATCATGCGTCGGGTAATTCTTCTCATGAACCTTAAGCTGACGAGACGCATACGCCACAACATGCCCGTGCTGATGCAACACACAACCGAGACCCTTGCCAGAAGCATCGCAAAAGATCTCAAATCCACCGCTGCGATCAGGCACAACAAGAATAGGGGCAGTCATCAACCTCTCCCTCAAAACACCAAAAGCACTCTCACAATCACCCGACCAAACAAAAGGTATATCCTTCCGCGTCAACCTGGTCATCGGCTCAGCAATACGGGAAAAGTCCTTAATGAAACGCCGATAGTAACCAGCAAGTCCAAGGAAACTCCGGATCTCAGACGCTGACGACGGAACAGGCCACTCTCTGATGGCCCTAATCTTCTCGGGATCCACTGAAATACCATCTCCAGTCACCACATGCCCCAGAAAAGCAACTCTGTCCAGCCAAAACTCGCACTTCGAAAATTTAGCATACAACCGATGCTTCCTCAAAATCTCCAACACAGACCTCAAGTGCGATGCATGCTCTTCCTCCGACTTCGAATAGATCAGAATGTCGTCAATAAAGATAACGACAAACTTATCCAAAAATTCGTAGAAAATCAGGTTCATCAGATTCATGAAAACTGCGGGTGCATTGGTTACACTGAAGGGCATAACCACAAACTCGTAGTGTCCATACTTCGTCCTGAACGCTGTCTTCGGAACATCTCCCTTCTTCACCTTCAACTGATGGTAACCACTCCTCAAATCCAATTTAGAAAACACCCTCGAACCTCCAAGCTGATCAAAAATATCATCGATGCGAGGCAACGGGTATTTATTCTTGATGGTCACCGCATTCAACTCCCGATAGTCCACGCACATGCGACGCGAACCATCCTTCTTCTTCACCAACAACACCGGTGCTCCCCACGGAGACACACTAGGGTTGATATAACCCTTCTGCAAGAGCTCATCCAGCTGCTTCCTTAATTCTTCCAACTCAGCGGGTGCCATACGATACGACGCCTTTGAAATCAGCTGCGCTCCCGGAACAAGATCGATAGAAAATTCTAAGGCTCGATCAGGTGGCAAACCAGAAATCTCCTCGGGGAAGACGTCACCAAAATCACTCACCACAGCTGGCCACTCCAACTCCATCTGCATAGCCACAACCTCCACCGGTCTAGCCCGAAATCTGACAGGACCTAGTGAACTGCTACCACGGCTGAACTCAAATACTGGATGTCCGGGAATCTCGAACACCACCTTCTTCCTCCGACAGTCGATCGTAGCATAGAAGCTCGCAAGCCAGTCCATCCCAAGAACTGCATCATAGTTGATGATGTCGTGGACAATGAAATCAGCGTAAAGCTCATGTCCACAGACCACCAACGAGCAAGAATTGCAACCACGATGCACCGAGACCACACCATTCCCTGTAACGATATTCCAACTCTTGGAAAGAGGGGACGTCGACAAGGAATGCTTCTCCACGAAGCTCCGAGAAATAATGCACATCGATGCACCAGAGTCAAAGAGGACCCGTGCAGGAAATGTGCACACCCAAACCACACCTAACAAGCAATTAACAATCAAACCATAGTCTAGCAAACAAGCAAGTTCAAGCAAACAACACAATCTAACAATCAAAACCAGCTAGGAAAGTAACAGCTAGATTGAGGATTACCTGCGATAACCTCATCCACAGCCTCACTCTCCGCAGCGGTCATCAGAAAAGCCTACCTCCTCGGCGGAATAGCCTGCTGGAAAGCCTGCCTCTGTGGAACAAGAGCTGCTCCACGTCCAGCAGGAACAGACGCTCGCTGCTGCAACGGCTGTGCTGCAACAGGTGCCCTCTGCAGCAGATTTGCATGCCGACAATCCTTCGTGACATGGGAAGCATCACCACAAACCAAACACTGGCCCAGAAACTTCCTACACTGATCCTTGATGTGGCCAGGCTTGCCGCAGAAATGGCAAGTCTTCTGAACAGGCCCTCCTGGCCTCTTGAACTGAGCTAGCTGATTAGGCTTGAAACCAGGCCTAACCACCGCCCTGGCCTGCTCCATAGGCCTCTTCCCAGCACCGGAAACATGTCCCCTCCTCTGACTCAGGTTCAGCTCCTGCCTCCTCGCAGCGACCAGAACCTTCTGATAAGAGTCCAGATCAGAGGAAGCCACAAAACTCTGAAGCTCCAAAGCAAGTCCCTGCAGGAACCTCTGAGCCCTCTCATCAGCATCCTGCACCATCTTCGGTGCGAACCGACTCATCCTAGTGAACTCTTGGTGGTACTGATCCACCGTCAAGCTCCCTTGCTTCAGATCAATGAAACGCTGCAGCATCTCCTTCTTAGCAGCCTTCGGAAAGAACTCCTCATCAAACCTGGACTTAAAGGTAGCCCAAGCTATCGGCTCCACCAACATCTTCTCTTCCGCATCCCACCAGTTCCGAGCATTATCCTTAAGTTGCCTCTTCACCAAATCAACCCATCCAGCCAGGGTGATCTTGGCCATCTTCATGTTATCCTCAATGTTTTGAATCCACTCATCGGCAGCCAGAGGACCCTCAGACCCATCAAAATATGCGGGACCCAGCTCCCGAAATTGCTTCGCTCCCGGCTCAGAGTGAGGGACATCCGGAAGGGCCTGGGCAGCTCGAGCAAGTGGAGAATTCTGGACTTGCAGGAGCACGCCCTGTTGCACCTGCATCATCTGAAGCATCATCCGTATCATCTCTCCGTTGGTGGGTTCTCGCTCAGGCTCCTCATCATGAGGGAGAGCACCACTACCTCCACCACGGGTGAATCGCCTTCCTGCCATCTAATGACACAGAAAACGAATCAGATTAGACTCATAGCTTATGACTCGGACGTCGAACTTAGTTTATTGGACATTCTAATATTATTATCGTCAGTCCGATAATCGTAGTTACAGAAGAGGACCTGCATGGGCCACCAACAAAACCTGTCACGCCCCGCTTCCCTAAAATGGAGGCGAGACGTGGAAAGGTCCGCACGAGAGTGGAGCAGTGAAGCCCTAAACCCGATAAGCTTCAATAAAACATAAGCAGGTCCCTGTAACCACAAACGGAACAACAATAATAACACAAGAAGAGACAGAAATAAAATTCTCATATCTCATAATTTGTCCAACATGAAAAGTAAGTTCAACATCCAGAAAAGCCACCAGGCTAAAAGAAAGAGTCCAAAGGCCCAGAACAAGGCCAACAAAAGCAGCAACGTAACAAAGTATAGGTGCTACACACCGACAACAAAATAACAGACTAAACAAAAGGGAAAACACAACGAAGACACTAGGACTGGTCCCCAGTGTCCACGTACTCCCCGTCAAACACAAGCTCGGGCTCGGCGTCAGCAATTACCTCGTCCTCAACAAGGTACTCAGGCTCAGGATCTAACATGTGTCACCCAAAAGAGTAAAGGGGCACATGTCAGCAAGTCTAAAAGACTTGGGCAAGGAAACTAAAAGTAAGGCAACTAGCAACCTAGCAGTTATAGTATGCATGACATGGCAGTTATAGCATGAGTGCACAAGCAAGACATGGCGAGACAATAAGTACAAGAGAACAAATATCGGGACAAGACAAGAGTAGCCAAGCTACTAACAATCTCAATCATTTCACTAGTCACGTTTCAAGTTGTTTGTAGATGTTTACGCCTTACAGCTGAATGGTTTGGCATTCACGCTGATTGGCCGCTTAACACTACCCCAAAGCCTAGAGTTTACGCCTTACAACTGCAGTTGCTGATCAGGCAGACTCCCAGTTGAATGACCGCTTAACTCTTACCCCATCCCACACGTAAACAAGCCAGGGTCCTTGTACATGAGCCCAGTAAATGAGCCAGGGTTGCCCCGCACGGGAGCTTGTTTTCCTAGTTCACGATTCAATATCGAGCGTTGGGGTTAGCAACTCATTATGCTCGCTTCTGGTCACGAGCCAGGAAGTACAAGTATTGTAGCATGTGCTACGCAATCACGGGAACATTTAAAGAATGCTATGACATGACAATTAATTCGCATACCGGTAATTGAAATTAAACATGGCATGGTAGTTGTGCAACATGATGAATGTCGGATCTAGCTTCGTTGTCAAGCTAGTCCTAAATTTGCGCCTAGGCGAGTATCATTTCGTCGTCTAGTCTCTTTTACGCCTACAACAAGCAAATGGCCTAAAGCATGGCCTAAACCCTAAGTGGCAAGTTTCACTTGCCTAGCACCGAGGATGACGATCACGAGGGTTCGCCTCACGGATGCTAATCTACGGGGAGTCGTTGTTATGGAGAAACAATCAACAAACAATATTCATTTCATTAGGGTTTCATAAGAACGCAAATGGGTTATGCTAAAACTAAAGAATCGAGTATTACCGTATAGGAAACGGGAGAATAACGCCGAGCAACCACGGCGACGGAAGAAACGCTCCGGGGAACCTAGGGTTCAGATCTGGAAATGATTGGAGAAGTTTGGAGAAATAGGGTTTTGGGGGATTTTGGGGATTTGATGAGGTTTTGGGGAAGATGAGAGGTAGAATGTGTCAATGGAGAGTTTGGATGATGGATTTTGGGCTTGGGATGAAGGAATAAGGGTTTGAGGTGGAAGGGGGCTCAATGGGGGAGAAACTAGGGTTTTGGGTCGTGAGGAAGGAGAAGAAAACGTTTGGAGGGGTATTTATAGAGTTTGGTGGCGGCTAGGGCAAAACTAGGGTTTCCTGCACTGCTTAGTCGGTCAAAGAACAACTGCTGACCGACTAGTTTGAGAACTAGTCGGTCGGTTGACCAACGCAGACCGACTAAGTGTAAACAGTAACTTGACTGTACAGAAGAACTAAGAATTAGTCGGTCTGAGTACAAAACTTAACCGACTAATTTAACAACTAGTCGGTCGAAAGATGAACTTAGACTGACTAAGAAGGAACAGTAACTTGTATCAAAAATAGTTGATGAGTTAGTCGGTTAAAGAAGCATTACCGACCGACTAGTTTGCAACCTAGTCGGTCAACCAACTTTCTTAGACCGACTAACGATAAACAGTAACTCCTGAATAATTTAGAAAGCCAACTAGTCGGCTCAAGAAGGTTTACCGACCGACTGGATCGTCATCTAGTCGGTCGGTGCCCCTTCTTACACCGGCTAATGAGCACCAAAAGTTTCGATATGGAGCGCGGAGCTCCGGGATCGATTCCTAAGACTCCTAGGCTTGATCTAACAATAAGATATGACCGATACGAAGCCCGTCACGAATGACTTGCTCCGAAATCGACGATTCTAAGAAAGAAGCTAGAAAACACGACGATACGATCGAAAATGAAAGTTACGGAGACGAAAACCACATATAAGGAGAAAATCCACCAAAACATATAATATAATATAATAAATCCAGATACATGAAAACCAGTCGTTACAGACTTGCCATCGGTCTGCGGGTGGTACGTCGTGCTGAAACTCAGACTTGTTCCAAGATTCTCTTGTAGGCTCTTCCAGAACTGAGACGTGAATCTCGAGTCCCTGTCGGATACGATGCTCACTGGAACTCCTTGTAAGCGCACAATCTCATGCGTACATGGTCTACATCATAAACTAATCTCAAGGCTCAAGGAGGAACTATGAATAGAGAAGTAAAATATCTTTACCTCTAGATACTTCCTCGCTAAGATTTCCATGGACTATCCCACTCGAAATGGAATGAAATGCGCAGACTTGGTCAATCGGTCAATGATCACCTAAACTACGTCGTTATGCTTCAGGCTCCGAGGTAGGCCTGTCACGAAATCCATCGTGAGGTGTTGCCACTTCCACTCCAGAATAGGAAGCGGTTGTAGCAATATTGTTGTCCGATGGTGCTCCGCCTTCACTTGCTGACATACCAAACACTTAGCAATGCTCCGTGCCACACTCCTCTTCATACCAATCCACCAATAGTTCAGATGGAGGTCCTTGTACATCTTCATGCCTCCAGGATGTATGGAATAAGGCGAGCTATATGCCGCATTCAACAGCTCATCTTTAATGTCTCTTGCAGGTACGCAGAGTCTACTGCCGTATATCAGGGATCCATCCTCATGAATGACAAACTCCGTCCGAAGTCCAGCTTATACCTGTCTTCTGATCCTCTGCAACTTCGGGTCTCCTGTCTGAGCTGTCTTGATACGATCCATAATCGTTGACTGAATCTGCAAGTTCATCAACGAAACGATCACTCCTGGTAGAACAACCTCAATATTCATCCCTCTCAGCTCCTGTTGTACTCTCCAGTAGGTAGTATGCATCATAACCGTAGGGAGTCTGATCAAAGCATCTGGCACTATATCCACTTTCCCCGGGTGATACTGTAAGTCTATCTCGTAATCTGCCATAAGCTCCAACCATTGTATATGACGCATATTGAGCTCCTTCTGGGTAAAAATGTACTTCAAGCTTTTGTGATCGGTGAATATTTTCAAGCTCTCACTTAACAGGAAGTGCCTCCAGATCTTCAACGCAAATATCACAGCAGCTAACTCCAGATCATGGGTCGGGTAATTCTTATCATGATTCTTCAGTTGCCGAGAAGCGTACGCTACCATGTGACCATACTGATGCAAGACACATCCGAGGCCCTTGCCTGATGCATCACAATAAATCTCAAAACCTCTGCTTCTATCCGGTACTGCCAAAACCGGTGTTGTGGTCAATCTCTCCTTCAAAATACTGAAGGCCTTCTCACAATCCTCTGACCAACATAACTCCATGTCCTTCCTTGTCAGCTTCGTCATCGGCTCCGCAATCCTTGAAAAATCCTTAATGAACCGACAGTAGTAGCCAGCTAATCCAAGAAAGCTTCTGATATCTGATGTTGCCTGCGGCATCGGCCACTCGCTGACTACTCTGACTTTCTCCGGATCTACAGATATGCCACACCAGACACCACGTGTCCAAGGAATGCAACTCTGTCCAACCAGAACTTGCACTTAATATACTTAGAATACAGCTTATGACGTCTCCGTGTCTCTAACACTGTCCTCAGATGACAGCTGTGCTCCTCTTCAGACTTCGTGTAAATAAGAATGTCATCGATGAAGATGATGACGAACTTATCCAGGAAGTTGTAGAAAATCAAATTCATCAAGTTCATAAATACTGCTAGAGCGTTGTTCACACCAAACGGCATGACTACGAACTTATAGTGTCTGTACTTTGTCCTGAAGGCCGTCTTCGGAATATCGTCCTTCTTCACTGTCACGCCCCATTCTCATAAATACCTCATATGACATCATATACCATGGAAACAGGGAGGATGGAGCCTGACAAGCTACGTCATTACACCAAGCGTGAAAAGAAAACACACACTAAGCAGGCCACTGCGAATGCTGGGATCATACATCACACACATATATATAAAGGAAGTAACACATTCAGCCATCATAGAAAGTACATAGCCACAGATTTACATAACTAAAGAGGGAACTACACAACAGCATCAAGTACAAAGTGAAACGGACTTAAGTACATATGACTACAAGCCACCAACACATTCCACAGCTACAAAAGACAACTCAGTCATCACTCGACCCAACTCACACTACAAGACACAGCCCAAAAAGAGTGGTGTCCCCAAGTCAAAAACTCACATCTGAGAAATCTCCTTGAGGAAGATTCAGCTCTGGTGTCACCTGTTCGAGACCTAAAAAGTGAGCACGTCAAAACGTGCCTAGTATGAAACTAACTAGGGTAGGGGAACTCATTTAGGGGTTATGAGTGTAAAGGCAGTAGGAGCAAAAGCAACCAAAGTGAAAAGTACAACACACAAACGTCCAACAACACATATAAAGTTTAATAGTTAGCAGATGTTAGTGACTCTTTGAAAGCCTGGATATCACCTAAAGATAAGGGCCTGGACCTCACCCCAAATTTGGGGTGAATATAGCACACGACGCAGTGGACACAGGCACTGTACGCCGGGCCTATTAGCTCCCACGTCCCTGGCAGGAGTGAGGCTCTCCACATAATATCACAACCTCCGTATGTCCCCTCCACTCCTGGTAAAGGCGAGTAGGAATAAATATCACATATCACATATCTCGTTCTCCCAACTTCTCAGTCCAGCCCATTATAGTTAGGTTATACCCAAACTTCCCACATCCACATACCAGGATGCTCACCTGCTTTAGGGCAGATTGAGACGTCCCAGTTAACATGTCATGTGTCATGATCTTCAATGAACATACACAATTTCTCAAAGGTAATACATGGCACACACGTTATAATGGCCATTTCCCAAGTTTCTTCAATTTCAAATTCATTTGGGCATTTTAACAAACATATAGTGTTCGTCATGTAAATGAAAAGTGTACACCATCAAATTTACTAACAAATAGCATAAATAAACTTTCTTATAGGTTCCAACATCATTCATGCATATTGGAAGGGAAAACTAATATTACCACACAATTCCAACCCCATCCAAACAATCCAGCATACTGAAATTGCAGGAAAAGCTACAAAGTCGGCATTTTTAACCAACTTCTCTCGTGAATTTGGCAAAACTCACTGAATGAAAGTTGAATATATAATAGTCCTGGGGTCATCCATAAAATGTCATGCAGAAATGTGAACTAGGCAATTTATGGTGATTTATTTGGTGCAGCATGTCCAGACTGTTTTTCAGACAGAATTCGGGTCTGTATTAAAATCCAATTTTAAGCATGTTGCAGCCAGAAATTCGAAATATGAGCACTCTGATGAAGTTATAGATAAACTTGTTAAATTTACAACAAGACCAAGAACAGCAAATTCCATAGAGTGCGCAGGTAATAAACCTCATTTTTCTAAAATGTGTCAAGTTTGATAGATTTCCAGACATGTTGCAAACACTGAATTTTTACTCCTACTTATTGAACTCAACATATGCCAAATCTTATATAAATTTAGGGTAGGACTTCAAGATCTACACATACATATTTTTTTCAGAGAGATTCAAACCACAGAGATCAGAATTGAGGAAGAAACACACAACAGAAAATCTGGATTTCAGGGGAGGGTAAGTAGCTAAGAAAAATCAAGAAAAATGTCATCTTTTTAATATATTGCACCTATAATCCATGAAATCAAGACCATGGACAATCAAAACAACACCATAGCATTCTCATAATCCTAAATAAAAATTCACAAACCAAAGTTAGAATCCTACCTCAAAGAAACTTCTTTCTTCTTCTCTTCTCTTTCTCCTCTTTCCACCTTTCTTTCTCCTAAAGTTAGCTAGTGTTTCTCCAATTTTTGGAAGCAAAAATTAGGGTTTTGGAGTGTTGAAGAAATGAAAAGGAGGGGGGAGAATTTCGGCCAAGGCTTTGGGGAGGAGGGGGAGGAAAATAGAAATGAGAAGTAAAGAAAGGAAAGTGAAAGAAGAAGATGGAATTTTCTAAATAAATATCTAGCACTAGAATCCTCTTAGGATAAGCATGCATAGGCTAAAATGACTTTAATACCCTTCCAAAATTACCCCTCAAGTTTCAAGTATTTACAAGTTTGCCATTACTTTATGCACACACAACTTTAGTATGTACGCACATCAACTTTAGTCCAAATGACCGTTTTGCCCCTGACCTTTCTAAAAATTTACGAGTGTGCCACTAAACCCATCCCTTTTCACACTGGTCCCTCACACACTAACCCACTGTTTCAAAATTTACAAATATGACATTACTTTACACACCCACTTTTACTCTACACAACTTCCACCTATATACCCAAATGACCAAAATGCCCCTACACTCTTCACGAAATTACATGACTGCCACCAGCCACATACACGCCATATCACCTCTTATCAACCCATTATACTCCCTCTACTCGTGTATAAAGGAGTACCGTATCAGTAGCCGTATAGGGCTAAACAGGCCATGACATTCACTTTCAACTGATGGTACCCGCTCCTCAAATCCAATTTCGAGAAACCCCTCGAACCTCCAAGATGGTCGAAAATATCATCAATACGGGGCAGCGGATACTTATTCTTCACGGTCAGTGCATTCAGCTCTCGGTAATCCACACACATCCAGCGGGATCCACCTCCTTCTTCACAAACAGAACTGGTGCACCCCAAGGTGACACACTAGGATGTATGAATCCCTTCTGTAACAGTTCGTCCAACTGCTTTCGCAACTCCTCAAGCTCTACAGGAGCCATTCGATACGGCGCCTTCGAAATAAGTTGTGCTCCCGACATAAGGTCTATGCTGAACTCCAAAGCTCTGTCGGGTGGCAACCCTGAAATATCTTTGGGGAAGACGTCGTCGAAGTCTTTGAACTGGTCTAGTGGTCTCCATCTGTATGTCGACAATGATCGGCTCCTTCAGATTGGCCCAGAATCTAACGGGCCCAAGCGATTGCTCTCTGCTATGAAACTCGAACTTCTGGTGGCTTGGTTTCCTGAACACCACCTCTTGCTGCGGAAATCGATCGAGGCATGGAAATCTCCCAACCAATCGATGCCAACAACATCGAAGTGCGGTAGATCATAGACAATGAAGGCGACATAAATCTCGTGTCCACTGATCACCAACGGAATCATCAGCATCCCAAATTAACTGTCACCACTTCGTTCCCTGTAGTGATATCCCAACACCTTGGAAGAGTATGGGTGGGAATGGAGTGCTCTGTTACGAATCTCCGGGTTATGATGCACATAGATGCACCGGAGTCGAACAAAGTTAGTGCCGGATAAGATGAGACTAAGATGGTGCCTAAGATAAAGAGATAATAACTGAGGTCAACAAGGGGCACTAATCCAACTAGTAAGGTCATACAAACACATGCAAACAAATATGAACTATACTATAACAAGAAAGACTAGTTCTAAGAGATTACATGCAATGATGCCATCCACGTCATCAGCCTCCACGGCTGTTATGGTATAAGCTGGCCTCCGAGGTGGCACTGCCTGACGATAAATCTGCTCCTGAGGTGCCAAAGGGGGTCGACGAACAGCAGCTCCTCTCTGAGTAGGGGCCGGTGCTCTACTCTGCAGTGGGGCTGGTGCTCTGCCCACAATACGAAGAAGGTTCGGGCAATCTCTAGCAACGTGTGTGACAGCTCCACACGCCAGACACAGACCTAACATCTTCCTGCAATTGTTCTTATGATGCCCTGGCTTGCCACAGAAATGGTATGGACCCCTGGTCTGGCTGTGTGCAGGTGCTCCTGGCCTCTTGAAAGACACCGTCGATTGGATCTCATAGCAGGCCTAGCAGGTGGCCTATACTGCTCCATCGGTCTCTTTCCTCCACCAGCAAGAGGATCAGGAAGGCTCGCTACAGCCTCATGGTTCCTGGCTGCATTCAGTACAGCCCACATATTAGTCAAGTCTGTCGAAGTCATAGAAGCCTGGATCTTGGGGTTCAGTCCCTGACGAAACCAATTAGCTCGGTTCTCTTCCTTCTTCACCATATGCGGGGCTAAGTGGCTCAACATCTCAAACTCTACTTCGTACTCATATACCGACATGCTCCCCTGAGTCAGATTCACGAACCGCAGCAAGAGCTCTCTCTTCGTAGCCTTGGGGAAGTACTTCTCCTTGAACATTGACTTGAAGGTGCTCCATTCAACTGGCTTCTGCAGACGCCTCTCCTCAATGTGCCACCATTTCCTTGCATTTTCAATCAGCTGCATCTTCGCTATCTCCACTCTGGTCCCATCAGGTATCTTGGTAGCTATCAGTTTATCCTCAGTACTCTGGATCCACTCATCAGCGTCCAGAGGTCCGTTCTTCCCAGAAAAAGTCTTCGGCTGCAACTCATTGAACTGCTTCACTCCGTGTTCAGCTCTAGGGACAGCCGGCGATGGTGGTGGTGCATCCTGAACAGCTCGGGCAGCCTGGTTGGACTGCTCAACCAAGTGGTGCTGAACGTCCAACATCTCTCTCATGATGCCCAGAAATCGGTGGAATTCACCACCTTGGCCTTCCATGGCACTGTCAACTGAAGTTCCGGCTCGAGTATTGCGTCCTCCTGCCGTCCTATTGACAATGAAAGCCCAATTTAGACTTGTACATGATAAACTAGATATCTAAATGAATAAGAGTATTTCTATTTCTACGAACTTTCTTACTTGCGACCTGCATGGGCCACCACTAAAACCTGTCATGCCCCGCTTCCCAAAATGGGTGCGAGGACGAGACGAATGTCTGCATGGGCCGGAGCTGTGAGGCTCGGGCCCAATAAGCGTCTGTAGAGATACCATTTAATTACATGTTCTTGCATATAAAAGTTCATAACAATAAGACAAGAGTACTCGAAAGGAAACTACATTCATTGATAAAAGAGATAATATCCAGCAATACATCAAGTCTAATAAAAGAAGCCCCAAGCATGGCTACAACTGTGGAAAAGGGAAACTAATGGTGCGACACACCCAACCTAGACAAGAAGTAAAATGGTGCTACGCACCCAACTAGAAAGCAGTAAACCTCTGTAAGACAGCAACGGTGAGGGACCTTTATGTCTGGTTCTCGTCTGGAATGTACTCCAGGTCAACGTCCTCCGGCTCCAAGTACTCAAGTAAGGCCGGCTCGTCTGTGTACTCTGTCTCAGTACCTGACGTATACCACCAAAAAGAAAAGGAGATGTACGTCAGGTAAAGTCTACAAGGGAAAGGTGAGAAGACTCTACTGCAAGTGTAAAAGGAATTTAAAGAAGACATTTTAAGGTTGATTACATGAGAGATGCAACAGGATGGCAGTTATACATATATGCAAGGAAAGTAAAGACTGTGCAGAAAGTAAACGTGATAGGCAATAGCCGTAGTGTGTACTACCGGCTACAAGACATGACAATACTAGACAAGACTATGTGACACCTAGAGGGTTCACGCCTGCAGCTTAGAAAGTGGCCAAACTCTCTAAACTGGTGGCCGCTCAACCTAACCCCACCACAAGTGCTTAAGACAAGACTGTACAAGGACCACCCACTCTGCTAGGTGAGTGCATCTATCCCCACAGGTTGCAGGGGCCACTCACTCTGCTTGGTGAGTGCCGAGCTTCCCGTGGTTATTATGTACAAAGGCTCACCCACTCTACTTGGTGGGTGCTTCATTCCCAGCAGGTTACCAAGGGTCACTCACCCTGTTAGATGAGTGCCGGGTTTCTCGCAGGTTATTCAACACTATTTATGCATAAGATGACATGGCATGACATGGCGAGAGTGAAGTAAGGTCATTTTGTTCTTATGGGGTCCACACGCACACACACAAAGATTGTGATTTACATGGCAGTTGTTGTAGTTTATGCCTAAACTTCATCGTCAAGTCTAAGCTATCGTGAGGGGGTCCTAGACGCTATCATTTCACGTCCGATTATCTTGTTCATACTTTTACAGTTTAAAGAGAGATGGCCTAAACGTGGCCGTAACTACGCAAGTGAACACACTTGCCTGCGGTGGCGAGAAGAACGTCTGTCGGAAGAGTCTCGTCACCGGTAGCGTATCAGTCAAGGTCCGCTGTCACAAGTCAACAGGCGGTGTCAGGACCATTTTAGAAAATCCTATTAAGTTGTCTCTAAGTTGACCGTGGCTACTCTATCAGTTTCAAATCAAGTTTTGAATGTTCATCCTATTCGACGATTCTACCATATATGCACAGTTAAAAAGTCCGATCGTCGATCTACGGTTTCACAACGTTTTAAAGGATCTTAAATAAATTTAGTGAGTTAAGTTATCTATTTTTAATTAGGTTTTGATGTCTTACGGTGTGGGGTTTTCTATGGTAAGGGGACAAACCTAGAACGATGCTCAAGCGAGATCTGACGTCGGATCTGGAACAGTGGCGGTACTTGGCTTCCTCGACTACGGGTAGCGCAGTAAAGGTTCGTCGGGATCTCCTCGGCTGTGGGTAGCACAGTGGAGCGACGTCGACGGGGAGGAGCAGCGACTACGGTCCCGAACGACGAGAACGACAGCAACAGCGACAAGGGGAGGCGGCTACGTCAGTGAGGAGGGCAGCAACTACGCACGTCCTGAGGGGGAAGATGATGCAGCGACGTCGGAGAACGACGATAGCGACAAGGGGGTCCGGGGTGCTCGTGCGTGGAGTTGGAGCAAGGGAGGGCTAGGGGTAGAAGAGGCTTCAGCCTCTAGGATTTTGGCCGGATTGTTTGAAGAGGTGAGAGGGTAGAACTTTTGAGAGGGTAAAGGGGTCGGACTGGGCAGTTGAGGAGGAGGCGAGCGCGGCGGGAAAGCTGGGTTGCACGGCCAGGGTAAGAGGGGAGGTTGGGCTTGCGCATCAGACAAGGGTGGCGGAAGGGGACTTGGGTTATAAGGGGGTCACCGGCATTTCTGGATGCTTCGGGGGTGGTGTTATGAAGGGGAGATGACCGACGAATAGAGGGAAGGCAGTCGGCGTTTGAACTCGCCGGCGAGATGGTAGAGTGGAGGCAGAAGGCTCAGGGTCGGGACGAGTGGGCTGGGTTGTGCGCTGAGGTTTCGTGAGGAGAAGGGGTTAAGAGAAAGAAGGAGAAACTTGTGGACGTGGGTGCATCACGTGAATCATGGGGGAAAAGCCCATGCAGGCTGACGTGGGTCCCAAGGAGAGGGGAAAAGGGATTTGAAATCAAATGGTTAAGATTTTAACAGTTTTGATTTTTTTTATTATAAAGGATTTCGAGTTTAACAACGGTTAGTTAAAATTTGATTTAATAATAACGTAAGATAGGTTAGTTTAAGATTTGGATTTTAAAAAATTGATTAAATCTTTTTTTAAAATCTGTTTTCAAAAGTAAACGTACAGAACCCTTAAAACTTAAATCTATTATACATTTGACAGTGTTTTTTGAATTCTAGGGCTGACTAGGACAAGATAAAGAGCGGCTGAGATTTGATCTTGCAGTATCAACGGTTGAGTTGTGGATCAGCTCAATAAAGAAAGTAACCCATTTCTCCCCTCCACACTGCACGTTTGTGGGGTCAGCTGGAAATATAGGGAGGGTAATTATTTGGGTTTCATTTGGAAATGAACGATGAGCCCAGCATCATTCATTTCGAACCCCTCGGCTCCTCCCCAAATCTCCACGTCTCCCCTCCACGCATGCCCTCATCCCCTCGACTCCTCCCCACGTCGCCTCGACTCCTCCCCACGGATCTCAACACGGATCTCCACGCACAGAAACCCCCAAATCCATGGATCATCATCACAACCATCTTCCACCTCCACGGATCATCATCCTCACAACCTACTTCCACCTCCACGGAACATCATCTTCCAGCCTCACCATCGCAAGAATCATCCATCCTCCATATACTCCTCCAGAGCATCCTCAATCTCGCAGGTAACCCTCCAGCCTCGCAATCATCTCCTTCCGCATTCATTTTAGGGTTTCAGTTAGGGTTTATTTCTTAGGGGTTCATTTAGGGTTTATTGCAATTAATTTGTTTTTTATGGCCTTTAGTTGCAACCATCAGGCTGCCCTTTCCCATCTCGCAGTATTCTCGCAGGTATACCCCTCTCCCCATCTTCATTTTGCAGTAATCTCGAGGGTTTCTTTTTGCAAGATTATCAAGCTGGAATTTTTGCTCATCAAACTGGGATTTTTTCAAACTGTTTTTGTGTTCATCAAACTGTATTTTTTTCCAGAACATAGTAGGGTTTATTTCCTAGGGGTTCATTTAGCCTCATTTTGCAGTATCCAGTTGTTGTGGTCATCAACCTGGCATTTTTGTTGTTTTCTATCCATCCTGAAAGATCAATGGTTGAACGAAAATTTGAGGCTAATTTGTTTTCTGTAGATCTGAAGATCATATTTCCAACCAGTATCAATTTGTTTTCTATCCATCCTATTTAAATAACTGGAAACATATAAGGTACTTGAAGGGATTTTATAGGGAAACATATAACATATAAGCTAATTTAAGGGGTTTTATATGGGTTTAGTGCCTCGAACCTGAAGGGATTTAAGGGGATTTGCTAATTTAAGGAGTTTCAGGAAATAAATTCTTTAAGTACATGCGTTTCTACACACAGGTTTCTGCAATATAGGTTATGCTGAGATAATAGGTAAACATATATTATTTTGAGGGTTTTATGTTTTGTTATATTTTTAAAAAACACCCCCCAACCTTAGCTGCCGTACAGGTTTTTCCTTCATGTACTTACGTTTTATTCCTTTTTTTTGGGTTTTGGGGGGTGTTTTTTAAACTCTATTTAATGCTATGGGAAACTCCCAACATAAAACCCTCTCACACATAAAGCACTTGCAGATCAACATAACTATCCATGCAGATTACATATAATAGATGTGAACAGCTATTAGCACAAAAAACTATATCAAAATTATGATTCAGTTAAAAGACACAGTTAATCATTTAAAAATATAACAAAACATAGTTTGTGATACTAGCTGACAGACTTCTAAGAAATGCATATACAACCAACATATTAGTCAAAACTCCAGTTAAAAAATAACTTACATTCAGGTGTACATTTTCGACCTCCAAAGTGCTGCAATCCCACATGAGTTGCTTTCACAGCACTGTTGTTGTATACTAAAATAGTAGGAAGGTTACGATCAGGATAGTTTGGAATGCAATCTGTGGATATTATCTTAACAAATTTTGTCGATGAATATCTCTTTGCCAGTTCCTCCAAGCACTGCCACAAAATAATCATCATCATCATAATAAATAATTAAAAAGCAACTCATAAAATTGCCATTTATATGATATTTACCTAGAGAAGTATAGGCATGAACATAGGAATCATTACTAAGCCCTACATTAGATGAGAGCATCTCAATTACTGAGATGAACAAAGTTCTAGCTGATCTCGGCACAATCATCATACGGGTTCTCATTTCTGGACCATAATTGCAAGTCCACCTCTCAAAATAAACAATCTAGGGTGTTATGGAACTTTTTCAGAAAGTTAGAAGACACTGTAAAACATTTATGCTTTATATGCTAATTTTTGTTTATGTAAATGGCAAACACACAAAATTTCCACTTTACCATTCTAATTCCAACCGCAACAAGCATTCATAAATACAAATGAGTCCAATTCCGTCTGATTGTCCCGTTATTATGTATCCATATGTCAATGGCCGACTGAGTATAAAGTATAAAAAAAGTACAAAGTTTGAACCTTTTTGCATGTATTCTTATTTGCAATTATGAAAGCTGCAAACTAGGGGATCTGACATTAACAAAGTTACCGGTCTTTGTATAGAAGCACCACGACCCAGACATCGCTCGGAGCTTACGACACCTCCCTCACGAAATCCGAACCCGAGATCGGAACTACCGATCCGAACCTCGCAACCTTAGCTGCCGTATAGGTTAGAAACCATGCAACCTTAGCTGGTGAATTACAAAATAGGTTACACATGCATATCTGCTGTATAGTTAAGTATTAAGTATGTAGTTCAAAGCATGCTGGTGAATTATTTTTCTTTTAGGAAATGACAACCAGAGTTGAAGTTTTAAAACTATTTTTTTTGATTCTTTTCTTGAAACTATTTTGTAATTTAGGCAATGACTAAATCTTCTGGCTAGATGAAAATGCAAAGGCAGAGCACTTTTAGTACTTTAATTCATTGCTGTTAAAAATGCTGAGCATGAGTGTTGTGTTCATCAAACTGGAAATTTTGTTATATAATTTACTTTGTTTACTGTGAAAGTTGTCATATAATTTACTTTGTTTAATACAAACTTTGTCACGACATCATGATGTCGAGTTCATGTGCATTCAAATATATTCCAGTGAAATAACCGTGTATTCCAGTGACTACATTTGAAATATATAAATGCATATTCCAGTTTTGTAATAACCCTGTATTTAAATACATGAAATAACCGTGTATTTGATTGTCAAATTGATTGTCAAATTGAGTCACAATGTATATATAAATACTGAATCATGGTATATTCCAGTGAATTACATGAAATATTTGATTGTCAAATTGAGTCAAAATGTAAATATAAATACTGAATCATGGAATATTCGCTGGAATATAACCGTGTACAACATGTATAGATAGATGCATATACATGAATATGAATATGCATATTCCAGTGAAATATTTCATGTATATATTTGAATGTATACATGGAATAACCTGTACAATATTTGAATCCATATATGCATACTCCAGTGAAATAACCCGTGAAATAACCGTGTATTCTAGGGCTGAAATAACCAAAATAGGTTACACATGCATATCTGCTGTATAGTTAAGTATTAAGTATGTAGTTCAAAGCATGCTGGTGAATTATTTTTCTTTTAGGAAATGACAACCAGAGTTGAAGTTTTAAAACTATTTTTTTGATTCTTTTCTTGAAACTATTTTGTAATTTAGGCAATGACTAAATCTTCTGGCTAGATGAAAATGCAAAGGCAGAGCACTTTTAGTACTTTAATTCATTGCTGTTAAAAATGCTGAGCATGAGTGTTGTGTTCATCAAACTGGAAATTTTGTTATATAATTTACTTTGTTTACTGTGAAAGTTGTGATATAATTACTTTGTTTAATACAAACTTTGTCACGACATCATGATGTCGAGTTCATGTGCATTCAAATATATTCCAGTGAAATAACCGTGTATTCCAGTGACTACATTTGAAATATATTAATGCATATTCCAGTTTTGTAATAACCCTGTATTTAAATACATGAAATAACCGTGTATTTGATTGTCAAATTGATTGTCAAATTGAGTCACAATGTATATATAAATATTGAATCATGGTATATTCCAGTGAATTACATGAAATATTTGATTGTCAAATTGAGTCAAAATGTAAATATAAATACTGAATCATGGAATATTCGCTGGAATATAACCGTGTACAACATGTATAGATAGATGCATATACATGAATATGAATATGCATATTCCAGTGAAATATTTCATGTATATATTTGAATGTATACATGGAATAACCTGTACAATATTTGAATCCATATATGCATACTCCAGTGAAATAACCAGTGAAATAACCGTGTATTCCAGTGACAATATTTGAAATATATTCATGCATATTCCAGTGTTGTAATAACCGTGTATTGAAATACATGAAATAACCGTGTATTCATGAATATATAAATACTGAATCATGGAATATTCACTGGAATTACATGAAATATTTGATTGTCAAATTGAGTCAAAATGTATATATAAATACTTAATCATGGACTATTCACTGGAATATAACCGTGTATTTCAAATATACGGTTATATGCATGAATACACGGTTATTGAAATACATGAAATAACGGTTTTTCTAATATCCATGAATATATTTGAATCCATATATGCATATTCCAATGAAATAACCGCATACACCATGTATATGCTGAATCATTACGAGTATGCTTGACTTCGCTTCCTCTCGAAAATGTCCATTGCGTGTATTAGAAACTGTACCAAGCTTGCGAATTGGATCAAAGAGACATTCGGTGATTGATTTATAAATTCTTTCACAAGTCCAATACTGTGTGTCCTGGGTATAAACCCCATGGCATTAGAACAAATTTCCATATTTCCAGTTCTTTGAGACCAACCTTTTTCTGTTAGAAACCATGCTTTTCCTGTTCACTTTCTGTTAGAAACCATGCTTTTTCTGTGAAATTAAACCCCTTCTTCTCACAGCAAGAGGCAAGCTAAACCCAGCTCAACCCAGGTTTCTGCAATTCTTCTTCTAACAACAGGAGGCAAGCTCAGCAAGAGGCAAGCTGATAGCATCAGGTTTGTATTGTTATTTGTGGGTTCCTGCGTGAAGAATAATTTCTGTTAGCAACCAAGCTTCTTATCCTGTATTGTTGCATGTTATTCATTTCGTAAAATAGAAATTATATTTGTTGGCTTATCACTTGATATTGGTAACTGAAAAAAGGAGAATCATGTATAATCATTTTTTGTTAATGTCCTTATGAGTACAGGTTTGGTTAAATTGTATAGATAGTAAATTGATAGTAAATTATGAATTGCCTTTCATCTTTCCACATTTGCTAAATTGTATAGATTGCTTACACACTTCCATATTCACCAATTTGCACATGTGCAAATTCCCCAGGTTCTCTTCCCCCCTCCCCCTCCTCCTGTTCTTCTGAATTGCTTTCCATCTTTCCACATTTGCTAAATTGTATAGAAAGGGTCTTATAGTATTACAATTTCGCAGTAGAAATTTGTTTAATAATATTTTAACATTTATTTTAAATGAATCAGTTGGACGTTGGCATTGATTGAAAAACCTAACGATTTTAGAAACCATATTTGCTTCACGCCAACATGCTACCGGTACGTCATTTGCTATTAGACATCAATGAATTCTATACTTGCTTTACCATTATTAATCAATCTTATATACACACGATTTAGTCATCTGCCGATATTTACATATCAAAAAGACAATTAGCTCAACGCAAACGGAGAGAACGCGAACAAGCACAGAGAAACATTTCTCGAAATGATGAGGGCTCTGCCTCGCGCAATGTTGCAATTTCTGAACAAGATGTTGATCCGGCTGTCAGGTTTTCACCCACTTGATTGTACCCAACTTCTAATCTATTCTACAGTGCTTTAATCTATTTAGTTTTGGGTTTAATTTTGATAGGTCTTTAGCTCAACTCGGAAGGAGAGAACGAGAACGCGAACAAATAAACATATCTCGATATTTGACTCCTACTAGCATACTTGATGTACCTCAAATAACGGCTACATTATCCACTTCTCCAGTTGAACAAGAAGATGATGACCCAATGTCTCCAGTTGTTAGGTTATTATCCATTGTCTATACATAAAACTGTCTATACATAAAATCTAATATATATTTAACAAATTTTAAACTATATTTACAACTTAAATTTGGCTAGGTCTTCAGCTCAACGCAGACGAATAGAACGAGATCAAACAACATCTCAAGTAACACCTGGTTTAACAACTTCTCGAGTTCAACACGAAGACGAGGGCTCAGCCTCGCTATTACTATGTAGGCCAACTCTTCATAGAGTTGGGCCGCCAACGCAGGTGGATTTTGGTCGGCATTATCTTGGCTCTATGAACATTCAATGCCCTCATTGCTCAGCCTTACATTGGTTGGCGGAACAGTTGTCGACTTCAACTTTGACAACACACCGTTTTGGTACCTGCTGTTTACAAGGAAAAGTAAAATTAGATAAACTTATTGAACCCCCTCCACCACTTAAAGATTTATATGATGGTGACAGTGACCAATCAAAATCATTTCGACAATATACCCGGGAGTATAATGCGGCTAATGCATTTACCAGCCTTGGCGCTTCATTGGATCGAAGATTGATTTCTGGCAGAGGCCCGACAACATTTACAATTCATGGAGAATTACATCATCGAACAGGCTCACTTATGCCACAACAGGATCAAACAGCAAGTTATTGTCAACTTTACATATATGATCCAGCTGCTGCAGCAGAGTTACGAAGTAATAGAAATCCTCATTTGAGAAGGGATGTGTTAAAAATTATTCAAGATTGTTTATCAGTCATAAATCCATTCATCCATCTGTATCGTCAAGCTTATACTATTTTAAATCAAGAGGATTCATATGGTCATGATCTTCCTGTGTATCTTCATTACAATTCAAACAAAGATCGACGAAGATATAACCTGCCAACCGTAGATGAAATTGCAATTATTTTACCTGGAGATGGCCATCGACCTTCTAAGATGCGAGATATTGTTTTACATCTACGCGGCAATAATCAACTAATGCAAATCAATGAGGCTCATCCTGCATACTTGCCATTGCATTATGTATTACTATTCCCGCATGGTCAGCTTGGATGGGAACCTGATTTGAAACAATGGGATCATGTGCAACATCAAGTCTCACATAGACGCCTTACATTGTGTGAGTATTATAGCTACCGTCTGTTTGAAAGACCTACTGAGTATTCTTCAATTCTGAGAGCCGGAAAATTGTTCCAAGAGTTCATAGTTGATGCTTGGGCATCAACTGAGCAGAATCGGTTGACGTTCATCAAACTTAATCAGCAAAAACTCCGTTCAGAACTTTATCAGGGCCTTACAGATATTGATGCATATGGAAGTGGTGACCAAATTGGCCAACGCATGATACTATCATCATCTTTCACTGGTAGTACACGTCACATGTTTGAAATATTTCAAGACTCGATGGCTATCACACGGTATAACCAGCACCCTGATATATTTCTTACCATGACTGCAAATCCAAAGTGGCCTGAAATAATTTCAGCTCTGCTGCCCAATCAAAGGGCTTTTGATCACCCTGATTTAGTTGCACGTGTTTTTGAGTTAAAAAGAAAGGCTTTGATGAAGGAGATTGATGTCAAAAATGTTTTTGGCAGGAAAGTAGCACATGTCTTTACAATTGAATTTCAGAAACGTGGGCTTCCACATATGCATGCTCTTTTCTTTCTTTGTGGTCCAGATAAGATCCATACATGTGAACAAGTGGATAAGATTGTTTCTGCTGAATTTCCTGATCCAACTCAAGATTAGGAATTATTCGATACCGTGATGAAATGTATGGTGCACGGACCATGTGGTGCTCGAAATCCAAATGCTTCATGTATGGACAATGGCAAATGTACTAAAAAGTATCCAAGAACTTACACAGATTCAACAACCATGGATCGTGACGGCTATCCTATATATCGTCGTCGTAATGATGGCCATATCTATACTGTAAGGGGGCAGCAGGTTGATAATCGAGATGTTGTTCCACATAATAAGTATCTCTCCCTACGTTTTAACTGCCATATTAATGTCGAAGTTTGTGCTGGAATAAGATGTGTCAAGTACATTCATAAGTACATTTATAAATGGCATGATCGAACCACCATGGTTTTGGGCGCAGTAGATGAGATCCAACAATAACTTGATGCAAGATATATTGGACCACCGGAGGCGGCTTGGCGGATATTTGAGCATCCTTTACATCAGGAGATTCCGTCGGTACAAAGATTGGTCCTTCATTTACCAGGGCAACACCGTGTTATTTTTGATCCAGATGAAGATTCTGCTACAATAAGGACCAGAGCTGAAAATGAGAAGACAACTTTGACTGAATTTTTTACATGTTGTGCATTACATGAATCAGCACGTGAACTTACTTACCAAGAGTTCCCTCAAAATTTTGTGTGGAATTTATCCACAAAGGTATGGACTCCAAGAAAAGCGGGATATGCAATTGGCAGAATGTATTTTGCATCTCCCAACTCTGGTGAGCGATTCTATCTGCGGTTGTTGCTAACAGTCGTTAAAGGACCAACATCATGGGAAAATTTACGCACATTCAATAATGTAGAGTACTCTACATTCAAAGCAACGTGCGTTGCAAGAGGTCTGCTTGAAGATGATTCGGTATGGAAACAATGCCTTTACGAGGCTTCAATTATGAAAACGGGATACCAATTAAGAAGACTGTTTTGTATTATTCTTATCGAATGTTCACCAATCGACCCACTTGCATTATGGAATCAATTCTCAATGCATATTTGCGACGATCTTCAACATAAAAGTCCTGCTTTGTTTGCAATTTCTACTCCAACTCAATGTCAACTTGAAGATTACGGTTTATTCCTTATCAATGAATTACTCGAAGAGTCTGGCAAGTGTCTAGCTGACTTTCCGCCGATGCCATTTCCTATGCGAGAGTGGAACGCCATTGTTGGCAATAGACTGTTGCATGAACATCAGGAACTCATAAATACAGCAAAACAGTTGGATGCACTCAAAGATGTTGATTGCCTAAACGATGCACAACGTACAGCTTATTCAGCAATTACTTCTTCTGTTTTTGAAAATAGAGGTACTACATTTTTTTTGAGCGGTGGTGCTGGGACTGGAAAGACTTTTTTGTATAATGCAATAGCGACAATGTTGCGTAGTCTTGGAAATATAGTTATCACCGTCGCATCTTCTGGTATTGCATCGTTGCTACTTATCGGAGGTCGCACTGCACACTCAACATTTCGTATCCCGTTAGATGTGCATGATAATTCAATTTGTAATTTTAGTAAGCAGTCCATACATGCGCAATTATTCAGAAAAACAAAGTTGATAATATGGGATGAAGTTCCTATGCAACATCGCCATTGTGTTGAGTCAGTGGATCGATCTTTGAGAGATATTTGTGATAACAATAGAGCTTTTGGTGGTATTACCGTTGTTCTTGGTGGCGACTTCCGGTAAATCTTGCCAGTCATACCAAAGGGGGTTCGAGAAGAAATTGTTGGAGCCTCATTGAGACGATCTGCATTGTGGTCTTCTATAAAAGTTTTGATCTTGGACCAAAATATGTGGTTGACTAATTCATCTGTTGAAAATACAGATTTTGCTAAATTTATTTTGGAGGTATTTATTTAAATACTTGATGATTTTAATAACCATTGTACTACAATACCCTTACCTTAAAAAAATTTCTATTTTTGTAATAGGTTGGCACAAGGCCTAATGAAGTGGTGGAGCTTCCCTCCCACATATTCCGATGTAAGGATTTAAAAGAATTATTACTAAGAATTTATCCGCAGCTAGATGTTGAGGGTGTGGTGACTCCGGCGTATCTGACTGAACGAATAATTCTTTCCGCGCGTAATGATGATGTTAATTTAATAAACACTGCTGCTTTACAAATTTATCCTGGACAGCAGATTACGTATCTAGCCGCAGACAAACTGGCTGAATCTGAAGAAACTGATCCTGCAATTATAAATCGTTATCCGACCGAGTACATAAACTCTTTGGATCCTCCTGGTTTGCCACCATTTAAGCTTGACCTTAAGGTTGGTTGTCCAATTATTTTACTGCGAAATATTGCACCTAAAGATGGGCTCTGTAATGGTACACGACTTATGGTTCTTAGATGTGCATCCCGTGTGATTGAAGCTCAAATTTTGAATGGGGATAAAGCCGGCAGTTTTGTGTTTATTCCTAGAATATCTTTGTCCCCATCAACTTCAGAGTTACCATTTCATATGACAAGACGACAGTTTCCAGTTCGTGTAACGTACGCCATTACAATTAATAAATCTCAAGGACAATCCGTAAAGTTCGTTGGTGTTGACTTGCGTAACCCAGTTTTTAGCCATGGGCATCTTTATGTGGCACTTTCCAGGTGCACATCTTTTGATCGTGTTAGTGTCCTTCCGTCGTCTGATTAAAATAACACAGTTAATATCGTTTATCCAGAAGTCTTGCTATGAATCTCTTTGATGACTATTACATGTAAGTAAACATCTTTCTATTTATTTTAGTCGTTTGGTAATTCTTCTAGAAAAAATCCTTTATCAATTGTTCGTTTGTTGTTATACTTGATGCTTGCTCCACACTACTGATTTGTATTATTTTTCATGAAGGGCTGCAAGATGTGGACAAGTATTACAATTTATGGCAATGTAAGTAATTTTTTAACTTTAAAACAAAATTATCTAAAATTTTAACTTTAGTTTGCTAAAATAGATCTTTGTATTTTTTTTTCAGGAGGATGTTAAGCACGATGCTTTTTTGTGTGAAACTGTAAGCTGCTAAACATACTTTGTTTTATACTATATTTGGTCTTAGTTGTTTTTAATCGTTTTTGTAATTATAGGTTAAATTACTTCGAAATATTAATAGATCTGTCAAGTTACGTCCTTACACGAGAATTTGGGGGGATAAGGTATGCATTCCATTAAAGCTGACATCATTTTCTTACTAAGAATTTTTATATTACTACCTATTTTATTATTATAATTTAGTTAGTTGAAAAAGGAATAGTACAAGCAACTGTGATAGGCCCCAATCGCCATCACTGGAAGATATTCCTTGCTGAGCGTGCTTGGATACTCAAAGCTCGATCGTCCCCGCTCCCACTTAACAAGGTAGATAAAGTTTTAACTTTAAATTTTTAGTATTATCAATTAAATTATCTCTAATAGGCTTATGTTTGTTATTTACCTAGGTTATTGCTCATCCAAATGGCACTTCCTTATGGATTCCGATTGAGACTCACTCTCTTTATTATGTGATGCGCAACATAATTTCTTCTGAAACTTGAGAAAGGTCAAAATAGTGAGTTTTATAAACCATCATAACTTTACTTTTTGATTCAATATAACATTAGTAATTTATTTCTCTACTAAAATGTGGAATTATTTGTTTTGTGTCCATTTAGGAGATTGGGCTTGGAAACGAGGATCATTACTTTTGGATGCGCATGGGGAGATATGGAATGAGTAGCAAGCATATTTGTTCATATATGTGCCCAACTCATGGGTTTTTTTGTCTTTTCTTTAGCTTAATTTAAGCTAAAACTTTTGCAAGCAATTTTGTCGGAATTACTGTAGTAGTGATATAACAATGAAAAGTATGGTAAACATGAAGTCTTCTGATTTTGCAATATAAATAGATTTTTTTGGTTATGCATTGTTATTTTTCATGGTTATATGCATTATGGCAAATGAGGACATATTTAAATAATGATAGTGATGGCAAGTTCGTGTCAGCATTGGCAAGAACAAAGTTCAGGACAGACTTCTATAAAGGTATAGTTTTTAGTATTTTGATACATGATACCATGTGCAATATGAAACTGGTATTATCAACAATTTCTCCCTTTCAAACAATTTTAGCTCATTTTTTTTTAAATTTTTTTTGTTTGCAGAGCCAAGCTTAGGATTTTGCCATTTCAAATCTCGCAGGCAGGTAATTTTTGGTCATTTTAGCTCATTTTTGTCATTTTTTTTGTATTTTTACTATTGCCACCTTTCTCAATTCTTTTTGGTTAAAAGGCATTGAAATTGCTGGGTCTTATTTTTTTTCTACAATTATGTATTGGGAGAAATCCTTAACAAATTGCTTGGTTGAATTCAACGTTCACCTGCACGAATAAGTGACTGGGTTGAATTCACGAATAAGTCACTGGGTTGAATTCAAATTGCTTGGTCTTATTTTTTTTTGTGCAAATTCAGCTTGCTCTACAATTGCCATTTTTAGGGAAACAAGCTCCATCGCATCTCACATTCTCTTTACTTTCTTCACATTCTCCATATCATGTGGAGACACCAAGAGGTGATGTGAATTTCTAGCAGAAGAGGCATACTACAAACATGTTGCAACACTTCAGTTTTTCCAATTTCTTTCAAAAATGTTTATACAATCTGTGCAATAAAGATAGCATTATCTTAAGACAATTTGGACTGTAAGTTTAAAAGAAATGTTTGGAAGAGTTTTCTGTGATCCTGCACTCTTGCAGATATCTGGTGTATTACTCCAAGCAAAAAAACTTTCCTAGGAGTTCATCGAATTTCTTATATCCCACATACCCATACTATTCTATCAGAACTAGGGGTGTGTTAGCTGGAATGACTGGTGAATTATGCCAACCAGGCTTGATGGGTATTGCCCTAAAAACTACGGATATCTGCTGGTTGTAATGGGATTACATTTGGATCTTTCTGTGTGATTTCCACGCATCCTGCCATCATGAGCATCTGATCTTTCAAGGTCAAAACTCAAGACACATTGAGTAGTCATGTATGTGATGAGGGAACAAACATAAGTTCCATGTCATTATCCTTTTGTTGAATCTTGAATGTTGTTTTTGTTCATATTAGATTTATTGCATATTTACTTCATCTCACACTAAGCTAGAACATTCAAAAATGAGAAATTTTTTTACCTTTTACATGTGACCCATATGCTGCTAACTTTAAAGTCATTACAATCTTAATTTGAGTAAGAGACCAAACCCAACTTGAAGTGTGCACGGTTTCTGTTGGCGGTTGCTACCAGTTCACGCTATTGTTGCTTCATCATGATGTTGGTTCAACTGATGTATTTCCTTTCTTGCAGGTCAGGTATCTAGACCATATAACTCTTATACGAGGAAATCATGAGAGCCGGCAAATCACACAGGTTAGCTCTTACCAACATATGATAGCTCTTTGCACACAATACGTGTACTCATCTTCTAACATCATGTATACGGATTTTACGATGAGTGTCTTCGTAAATATGGATCTGTAAATGTATGGAGATATTGCACAGATATATTTGATTACTTAAGGTAATATCTTTTGTTTTTATTTGCATGTTGGGTTTGCTTGCATTTGTTGGTGCATGTGAGATCTATAAGTAAAGTTCTATCTAACTGTTGATATTTTTTTGATGAGAGCTGAATTTCCAATATTAGGCCTGAGTTCTAACTGTTGATATTGTCTCATCGATGTGCTCTAATTTTCATGTTTTTGTTTATATTAATTGTGTGAGGCTATTGTGTTCTGCATACATATCTCATGAAAGGAGGCCAGGAACTGCAGCTAGCTGTGCAGCTAGCGAGATGTTTGATGTATTGCCCATGTGAATGATATATGTAGGCGTTCTCTGAAATTTAATTGATTGTTCTTTGGCTTTGTAATATGTTTTATTAAAGTAATGAATTTTAACAAATTGTCCAATGAATGAATTAATTGCAGGCTTCTTTTGCTCAAGGATTGTAAAAAGAGGAGTTCTAATGTGATTCGTCGTGCTGATGTTGATATTTGATCCAGTGTTTGCAAATTTTTTTGGATGATTTACTATCTTTTTGTTATAATGGTTCATGCTATCCAAGTCTCCATCCCTTTATAACTGATTTACCAACAAAAAGTCAGATGCAAATGAAAGTTTATTCAATGCATATTCATACTTCTAAGTAGCAGTAGGGTTCTTCCTCAAGAGATGTTCCACCTTGAGAGCACTGAGTTTTGCGGCAAGGATGAAGTCATTTTAAGTCAACCCCCCGGTTTTTCATTGGGTGTGAGCCAAATCTGTGAGCCAAATCGGCAAGTGATATTTGGTATGTTTAAACAACTAAGCGAAATTTTATTCTTAGTGTTACCCAAAAATTTATTCTTAGTGATAATGTATAAATTGGTATGTTTATTCTTATCATCAAAATTTTATTCTTAGTGTTACCCAAAAATTTATAAATTTTCAAAGCACATATCTACGTTTAGTTGTTATTATCATCAGTTTAGTTGTTTATTCTTCATTAAGCTTAGAACTTTGGAAGTGGAGATTGAATGAAATTGATTTTTGGGTTCAATGTGTCTAAAAATTTTCTTACTGATATTTGGTATATGTTTCAGCTAGGAACCGGACCAAAGAACAAAATGTGTTTTTTAGAACCTACTAATATGTTTCTTAGTGAAAACACATGAACTGGCACAGGATACTTAGTGATATCCTCAGTATCCTGTGCCAGTTCCTGGAAGTTTTTTAGATTCATAAAAAAACTTGCATTTAATGATATACTTAGTGATATTTAATGATATACTTAATTCATACCAATTAATTTAATGATGCAGGCGTGCCAGTTCACAGGAAAGTATCCAGTGAAAGTACTTTCACTGGATACCAATCTCTTTTAATGCGAAATGTTGAGCTTGAGATGAACATACTTTCAAAAAAGTTAAAAACATGCATGCCATTTGAAATGAAAGTGAAAGTATCCTGTGACCAAATATCACTAAGAATAAACATACCAAATATCACTAAGTATCCTGTGCCAGTTCATGTGTTTTCACTAAGAAACTTCCAGGAGTGTTTCTAATATGTTTCATAGAGAATGTATATGTTTCAGCTTGGAGTGTTTCCATTTTTTAGAACCTACTAATATGTTTCATCTTTTTGGGTTAATTATCAAATAATATCAATAGGATAGCATGTTTCAGCAGGATAGCATATGAACTCCACTGCCATTGTAGTATCAAATAGAATGAAATAGGTTTCAGTAATAGAACTCACAATCTGACGCGATGATGGTAGGTTTAGAACTCCATTGAAATATATGTTTAGAACTCACAATATGTTTAGAACTCCATTCAATTTGTACTGATAGTGTCATATGACATATTGATAGTGTCCTATGCTTCAACGGATTCAGCAATAGATTGATAGTGTCAAACAATATGCAATAGAACTCAAATTGAATGGATAGCATATTTGTAGAGAAGATGATGATACTCCATTCAATAGGTTTAGAACTCTCAATATGTTTGATACTCACAATCTGAGTTCTATTGAAATATATCCTGCTGAAACATGAAATATGTTTCATCACATGCTAGATCCATTGATACTCACATGCTAGATCCATTGCATATATTCACTGCATACTTGCCATTTCAATGCATATATAATTTTTTTGATTCAGATACTTGCCATTGCATATTGTAACAGATTTTTTCAATTCATATACTCAGGTATCACTGAAGGGGTAACATGCATGCTGCAACCTGGATGCTGGACAACCCTGGTGGGAAATTTCTGTGTAACATGGAAGCGTAGCACATGCCAATTTTGAACTGAGACTGCGTATTTTTGAACAAAAGGGGCAAGATACGGTGTATTTTTGAACTGAGATTGAGAAGGTGTATTTTTTGAGAATGAAGCTAGCAATTTTTTGAGAATGATGCTGTAGGTGAATGAAGCTAGCAATTTTTTGAAATTGTGACATTGTGTATGAAATTGTGACATTGTGACATTTTTGGTATATGACATTGTGACATTTTTGGTATATGGCATTGTGAAATGTATATGAAAATGTGATTTTTTAGTTAGCCCCTTTGCAGTTTGCTATGTTATATGTACCATTCAAAAAATGACCTATGTGACATCAATATAAGTTCCAACATACTCTAAGTAAAGTTTGCCCGTTAGGCTGAGATTGGATGCTTCTATGATATGTGTACTTTTGTATAATTTTGTTAGTCTCAATGATATGATTGTCTTGGATGAACAATTCTTTATTTTGTGATATTACATTGATTTCTTTCTTTAACTACTTTTTCTATTTTTTTGATGTTTTAACCTTTTCCAAATTGGAGGTTCTGGTAGTCGTAGCTTGGATGCGGCCTCTAAGACGCTTGAACTATGGTTATGTTTGCGTTGAAGTTTTATTTGATATGAATGTGAGTGTTAGGTACTAGATATGGGAAACTTCAATAGCTTGAACTATGGCGCATGCTAAATGTTTTTACACTAATCTGTTGTTCCGCGCCGAATTTTTTGCTTCATGCCGAATGCGTCCATGTCGCTAAATATTTTTACGCAAATTTGTTGTTCCGCACAATTTTGACCGTCGAAATAATTTTTTGGGGAACAAAGATTTTGCGGGGGAAAATCTTAATTGAAGGCGCCCGCGCCGAAGGCGCCCGCGCCGAAGGCGCCCGCGCCGAAGGCGCCCGCGCCGAAGGCGCCCGCGCCGAAGGCGCCCGCGCCGAAGGCGCCCGCGCCGAAGGCGCCCGCGCCGAAGGCGCCCGCGCCGAAGGCGCCCGCGCCGAAGGCGCCCGCGCCGAAGGCGCCCGCGCCGAAGGCGCCCGCGCCGAAGGCGCCCGCGCCGAAGGCGCCCGCGCCGATTTTTAAACTAATTTGTTGTTCCGCGCCGAAGGCGCCCGCTAAATGTTTTTACACTAATTTGTTGTTCTGCGTCGAATTTGTTATTTCATGCCGAATGCGTCCATGTCGTTAAATATTTTTACGCAAATTTGTTTTTCCACGCAATTTTGACCGTGGAAATAACTGTTTGGGGAACAAAGATTTTGCGGGGGAAAATCTTAATTGAACCGTGCCCGCGGGCACGGGTTATGACTAGTACACAATACATATAAATCCTATTCATATGCTACACTCACATATCATCACATGATATATAAATACACACCAATATTGTATAACTTGGCATACCTATTTATGTATATCTATACACACCATTTAGTAAGACAATATATTTCACACACTACGTATGGTACACATCCCATTGTAGCTATATTCATACATACATATCTCACCATGTCAATTTACACAACCACATTTATAGTACGCATACACATACAATTATACTTATGTATACCATCATACACTTTTATACATTCAAATATACTTCCACTTACACTTACCAACAAACATCCATATACCAACACATATAACATAAATTTATTTGCACACCAATACATATTCACATAGATACTCCGTATATATACACGCATCCATTAGACATGCCATATACAAATATATCTTCTAACATCACTTTAATGCATCATACTTTAGTATACATACTTACAGCTCTATATACATCCATTTATTCATACATATACACCCCCAAATATAATCTAAGTATAGATTACCACATAGATAATACATAATACTCTCTTGCACAGATAATATGTTTTATACATAATTTCACTCATCAAATACTACATTCACCTCAATCTATACAAACAACATTACCATACACACACCTATATTATGAATTACAAGAATACACATAAGTAGTCTTACTCGTATCTATAGTGTATCTTATTTACGTATATATCTATAGACACATAACTATAAAAATACAAGCAAATACACTACAATACTTTTATATCCATGCAAACACATACCCACTCGTATATGTATATGTATATACAAACAACTACCCATGCTTAACCTCAGGGAGCTCTGTACATTGGGTTTCCTAATACCAGGGTTTTACCCTAAGGCTGATCACCTACCCACCTTAGGACACAACTACCCTTATGGATCATTACTCGTACTATCCTTACGCACGCCGCAGGTTCGAGACCTGCATGGGCCGCCAACTGTAACGACCCGCTCTCCAGAATACCCGGGAAGTACGAATCCGTCCCAAGTATTCCTAGATCAACGAGTGTTACGTAGAAAGAGAGAAAGGAAGAGAACAAAAGAATGCTGCAGGTACTACGCACGTGCTGGGAAGTACAAGTAAAACTCCATCACAGATAAAAACACTGAGAAAAAAACAAAAGTACAATATTCCATTTTATTGATACATTGATACATCTTATACATACACCAACATCTTCATTTTCACGACTCTACGTACAAAGGTCCACCCGAAAAGAAACACCAAAAATACAAGTCTCTCATCATACCCCTCACCGCCCAATACTACAACTGATCACCAACTCCGAAGCTCCAGCCGCTATCTCCAACCTCCAACTCACATGACCTGAAAGTCAACGGGGACACGTCAACGCGTGACCCAGTAGAAACTCCTAATCACCCTAATAGAACCCAGTTTAGAACTGGTCTACCTATCTAGGGAGGGTGGTCTAACAAGTAATGGTCTTAGGGTATAAAAGTAATCACAATACAATGTGTAAATGTAACGACTGCTTTTCATGTATCTGGATTTATTATAATATAATATATGTTTTGGTGGATTTTCTCCTCGTGTGTGGTTTTCGTCTCCGTAGCTTTCATTTTCGATCGATTCGTCGTATTTTCTCGTTTCTTCCTTAGGATTGTCAATTTCGAAGTATGTCATTCGTGACGGACTTCATAACGGTCGTATCTTACTATTAGATCAAGCCTAGGAGTCTTAGGAATCGATCCCGGGGCCCCGCGCTCCGTATCGGAACTTTTTGTGCTCATTAGCCGGTATAAGAAGGGGCACCGACCGACTAGATGACGATCCAGTCGGTCGGCAATCCTTCTTGGACCGACTAGTTGGCTTTCTAAATTTCTCAGGAGTTACTGTTTATCGTTAGTCGGTCTAAGAACGTTGGTTGGCCGACTAGGTTGCAAACTAGTCGGTCGACAATGTTTCTTTAACCGACTAACACATCATCTAAATTTTAGTATCAGTACTGTTCATTCTTAGTCGGTCTAAGTTCATCTTTCGACCGACTAGTTGTTAAACTAGTCGGTTAAGTCTTGTACTCAGACCGACTAATTCTTGGTTCTTCTGTACAGTCGAGTTACTGTTTACTCTTAGTCGGTCTAGGAACGTTCATCGACTGACTAGATGTAAAACTAGTCGGTCAGTATTTGTTCATGGACCGACTAAATCTAAATCCTATTTTCGTTCAGAAGTTACTGTTTACACTTAGTCGGTCTGCGTTGGTCGACCGACCGACTAGTTGCCAAACTAGTCGGTCAGAGGTTGCTCTTTGACCGACTAACCTGTGTTAAAACCCTAATTTCTGGGCAGCCGCCAGCCCAACCTATTTATACCCCTCCCAAACGTTTCTTCTTCCTCCCACTCGACCCAAAACCCTAAAATCTCCCCCATTGAGCCCCCATCTTCCTCCAAGCTTCAATCCTTCATTCCAAGCCCTAGATCCATCATCCAAACCATCCATTCACTCTATCTACCTCTCATCTTCCCCAAATCTCCATCAAAATACCCAAAATCCCCCAAAACCCTAGTTCTCCAAACTTCTCCAATCTTTTCCAGATCTGATCCTAGGGTTCTTCGGAGTGTTTCTTCCGCTTCCTCTCGCGATTTCCCCATAGATTGGCATCCGTGTGACGAAGTGGTCGTCATCCCCGGTGCTAGGCAAGTGAAACTCGCATCCTTTGATTTGGGCCATGTCTTAGGCCATTTCCTTGTTTTAGCGTAAAAGAGACTAGACGGTGAAAGGATAGCCGTCTAGACGCCATTGACCTAGCTTGACAACGAAGCTCGGTCCGTCACCCCTATCATGCTTGTATGTCATGTTTAAATACAATTAACGGTACGCGAATATTGTTCATGTCATTGCATTTTGCCTGTCACGTTTAAATACAATTAACGGTACGCGAATATCTGTTCATGACATTGCATACATCGATTGTTCATCGTGAATGTGTAGCTCACGCTACAAAACTGATAGTTCCTGGCTCGTGACCAGAAGCGAGCATAATGAGTTGCTAACCCCAACGCTCGATATTGAATTGTGAACTAAGAAACAAGCTCCCGTGCGGGGCAACCCTGGCTCACTTGCTGGGCTCATGTGCAGGGACCCTGGCTTGTTTACGTGTGGGATGGGGTAAGGGTTAAGCGGTCATTCAACTGGGGGTCTGCCTGATCAGCAACTGCAGTTGTAAGACGTAAACTCTGGGGTGGGGTAGTGTTTAGTGCCGATCGGTGTGAATGATGAACCATTCAGCTGAAGGGCGTAAACATCTACAAACAACAGTGAAACGTGAATTGTGTTTAGTGCCGATCGGTGTGAATGATAAACCATTCAGCTGAAGGGCGTAAACACCTACAAAACAATGTGAATTGATTGAGAATGTTAGTAGCTTGGCTACTCTTGTCTTGTCCCGATAATTGTATTCTTGTATTGTTGTTCATCATGTCTTAATTGTGCACTCATGTTATAACTGCCATGTCATGCATACTAAATTGCTAGGTTGCTAGTTGCCTTACTTTCAGTTTCCTTGCCCAAGTCTTTTAGACTTGCTGACATGTGCCCCTTTACTCTTTTGGGTGACACATGTTAGATCCTGAGCCCGAGTACCTTGTTGAGGACGAGGTGTTTGCTGACGCCGAGCCCGAGCTTGTGTTTGACGGGGAGTACGTGGACACTGGGGACCAGTCCTAGTGTTTTCGTTGTGTTTCCCTTTTGTTTAGACAGTTGTTTTGTTATCGGTGCGTAGCACCTATACTTTGTTATGTCGTTGCTCTTGTTGGCATTGTTCTGGGCCCTTAGACTCTTTTCTTTTAGCCTGGTGGCTTTTCTGGATGTTGAACTTATTTTCATGTTGGACATTGTATGAGATGTGAGATTTTTATTTCAGTATCTCCTTGTATCATTATTGTTGTTCCGTTGTGGTTACAGGGACCTGCTTATGTTTCATTGACGCTTATCAGGTTTGGGGCTTCACAGCTCCACTCTCGTGCGGACCTTTTCACGTCTCGCCTCCATTTTAGGGAAGCGGGTCGTGACAGTAAGCATCAAGGAAGAACTTGTGAACATGCATAAGTAACCATGTTATAACATGCAAGTGCTGAAGGTAAGTAAGAGAACATATTAACATGCAAGTACTGGACATTTATAATAAACAATGGAATGGATCTACATGAGTTAACAATATTAACTTAGCATAGAAACAAGTGAGCATGAGATAATAATATTTATAATTAAAAGACAATTACTTTAAGTCATTGATTCTCATGTTTGGAAACCCGTGTAAACCGTAGGACGCTAAGGAGGCGGACTTCACCCAGGGTGGGTGAAAAAGTGGTACCCCAACCAGCAACACGAGCACCGGAGGGGGCCTCTCGCAACTCTCTGTACCCGAACGGAACAAGGTATGGGAGTGAGACAAACTCGATTTTTCTGTCGGACAAACGGAGCAAACCATCAATTACCGTCATGATGCATCACGAGTACACCAGCGGCCTCTCCAACCCTTTCAACTCGTCCTTCTGGGAGTGATACAGCGGGTGAGAATTCATATCATATGTCCGCTCCTTAACTCCTAAAGTTTACCCGTTTTCCCCCAACCCGTGTCACCCTCCTTTATGAGGACTGATACATTCCTCATTCTCACTCTCAGTTTTTATGATGTTACTTCGTTTGTCAACGAATCATCTAGCGGTCTTGAATACCGCTTTTAACCAACTTTTAACAAATATCATCATCATCATCATCATCATCATCATCTCAATTAAAGAATTGCATGGAATATCATCACAAACTCATCGTTATGAATATACGAATGTGAGCACAAAAGCATAAACAAATTGAACTTAAACTTATTAACATAACGAATATTTCATGAAACATCTGCATAATTATATGTATCAATAGCATGTCATTGAGAACATGATTAGCACAAACCAACTTAACTTGAAAAAAAACTACGCCATGTTAAGTACTAAGTAAAATTAGCATATGAATCTGTCTAAACTGTAAGTGTAGACAGAACGGCTCGGTTACCCTATCCACAGTCAGAATTAGCTTTTAGTCCCTTCTTCAAAGTTGTAGATATGGCAGTTTTGCATTGCCATACCAAATTTCAGAAAATAATATGATATGTGTGATTTATTGTGATCAGTTTAGTAACAGATGACAGTACCGCAAAAAAACAGAAACATTGCACCAACTTCGACAGTGCTTTTCTCCCATTTACAAGCAGATCTGGGTGAAATAAAAAATTGGTTATTGTTCATCTTGAAGAGTAGTTATCCAAAATATCCTAGACCATCTAATTTCAATAAGAATTGTGGCCGAAATCTTGGTTTTAATACAAAGTGTCAAAACTGCCAGAAATTGGACAAGTTGCAGAAAAAGTCCTATTTCTCCTACATTTTGAATTGAACATATATCATGTGTTATATGATGTTGGGGTAGGACTTCGAGATCGACATGAATATATTTTTTCCAGATTTCTATTTCATCTACGTTGGGAGATATACTCAGTTTAACAGAGAATAAAAATACTGGAATTTCAGAACAGTTTTGATTGAAAACCAGTGTGCAGATCCGAATTTTTATAAAATCATACGGTTAGAATTTGGCAAAATGATCTGAATGAAAGTTGTTCATAACAATGAGATACCCAACATATAAAATTTCCAAAGCATTCCCATTAGCCAATTAACCCCAGAACTTAGTCAAAGTTTCAGTTTTTCTGGATCAAATTTCAGCATGAAAAAGTTAACTCAAATCTCCTTGTCCTAAAACTAAATTCTACCTAAGTGAAAGGAATTTCTACCTTATAAAGTCCACCAAAAATTCTTTGGCCCTTCTTATTCCTTGAAGAACTTGAGCTCCTAGTCTCATTCTTCAAGCTCCAATCTTGTCTCCATATGGTTGATTTTTGGCTATTTTGGCTAGTTTTTGGTGTTGGAATGAAAAGGAATTTTGGGGCTTTTTAGAGGTTGAAGAGGGGAGCTAATTGGAAGTATTTCTAAGGAAGAGGAAGAAGAAAAATGAAAGAAAGGGTGCATGCTAATTTTTGGCCAGAAATGGGGAGTGAGGGAGAGAGTGAAATGAGATTTTCTTTTTCTTTTTCTTGGTTTTGTTCTTCATGCATAGGTTTTAGGAATCCCCAAATCCCTCTCCTTCTTACACCTAATAAGCCATGTGTCTCTAATTAACTTAAAACATGACACCTAATAGGATGTGTTGTCATGGTAATAAAAATGTGGATTTTTGTATTTTAAGAAATTAAAAATACTTGAAGAAATACTTCATACACTCCAAATACATGTATTTCTCTAAATACTCTCATTTACTAAATTCAAGTAATGAGTTTAAAATATTTTAAAATAAATTCCTACATCAAATAATTAAAAGAAAAATATGGGCATACTTCCCAAAAATATACGGACGTATCTATGTCAAAAATACGTACAAATACGCGTATAAGAAAAGTGGGGTCATTACACAACGAATATCTGGAACATGGAGCACCTCACTAAGAGAAAGGGGTTTTCCGTGGTTAATTTGAGAAGAACCTTCCCTTTCCTGATTACATGTGAGGGTCTTGAATCCCCCATGTACACATTCTCCTCACCAGAACTGATAGAAAATGTGAGGTAAAAGCTCATTTATCAGCGCAAATATGCCGAGTTACCCCGGAGTCAATCACCCAATCCTTAGCATGTGCCACCATGTTAACCTCCGAGATTACCGCAACAATAATATCTCACTCTATCAAGTTTGCACTTAGTTTATGAGCATCTTTACGGAAGCGACATTGAGCTGCGTAGTGTCCAGGTTTTTTGCAAATAAAACATTCTCCCTTCTTCTTGAAAGTAGTGTGATTTTGGCCCTTTTGAAATCTCTGATTTGGTTTGTGGTTGGGTCTAAACTTCTTGAAATGTTTCTTAGAATGTGAAGGAAGAAAGAAAGAATTACTATCAACTAGATTAGCTTTGGAGACAAGTCCTTTAGCCGAACTGGTTTTCTCTCTTTTCCTATTCTTTTCCTCAATCCTAATATGAATGATTACATCTTCAAGAGACATTTGTTTTCTATTGTATTTAATGCTGTTTTTATAATCTTTCCAAGACTCAGGAAGTTTTTCAATAAGCGAGCCAGAAACAAAAGGATCAGGGAGAGTGGTGTTTTCATTTTTCAGATCATCTATGAGAACATGGAAGTCATGGATTTGGGTGGAAACAAATTTATCTTCGGTCATAGATAAACGAAGGAAATTGCCCATAGCAATTTTTGGGTACCTGCATCTTCTAGGATATATTTTTAGGTAAGGCTAGTCCAATTGCAGAAGCAATTTTAGTAGGACAATAGCCATCAAAAAGTTCATTAGAAAGGGTATGAAGGATGGTATGTCTACAAATTTTGTAGGCTCGGTCCCAGGCAGGAATGTCTTTTTCTTCTGTAGGTTTAGGATTAGTGAGTGCGAAGGCAAATCCAGTGACATCTAGAGTGGTAAAAACTTTTTCTTGCCAACGCTTAAAAAGTACCAGAAAACAGTTCGATTTTTGAAATATCAGGCAAGTGTTTAGCAGTAACAATAACAGCATCCATAATCTACTCTTAAGATTATTGTAAAATTTCAGAAATAAGAGGATGGTGCTATTAAAATCAGAGAAAGGAATGGATTTATCAGTAAGCCGAGGCGTGCTAGGCACTGTCCCTAAGAGTATATTTCTGCCACTCAGAGTGAATACTCGGTGCAAGGCAGGTCCAGCGGCTACCCTCTAGGATTCAACGACAACGGCCTTGTAAGTGTGCACTCACAATACAAGGCTCCAGCGAGCAGCAACAATTATTTGATCGAATAGGAAGAGGAACAGCTATTCGCAGGGGGAGAAGCGAACAACAGGACAGAACAACAACATCAACGAAGGCAGTAATTTTGTGGATGAATGAAAATGATTTTTGCAGTACAAAAACTCTTGACAAGCTGAGTTTATATAGAGGAAAGATGTGACTGTTGGAATTCATCCATCAATAAAAAATAATAATTCAGCCATTAAGAGAAAACCCCCTTGCGCAGGCGCGACGCCAGTGCACACACGCTAAGGGGTTTCCGGATCTGTCGCCCACATTTTCCATTCGGCCCAACCCAATTTGGACTCGGTCCTCTGCTTGGGCTCATGCGCCCGCGAGCATCCCCTCATTCCTAGCCCATATACCAAGTCCAATAGCCCATTAACAAGAAGTCAATAATAAACTCCAACAAGAGAGTTCTCCCATCCAATGTGGGACTAAAAATACACTTTGAATTGAAGAAATATTGACCAAAAATCCAACATCAACAACAAACCAACGCGATGATTTATATGACAACTTTTGGTGTTAATATTACTTATAAGAAATTATGTAATAATTTTATACTCAGATGGATTTATCCTCAATGTGACAACTTCAGGTGTCAACGCTAATTTAAAGTGGAAATTTTGACATGACAATGTCTGGTGTCAATAAAAGTTGAAAAATAAAAAAGAAATAGAGGAAGAATAATTTCAACAATAGAATTTGAACTTATAAGAAAATCAAATCTTACTACCTTGTACTACCTTAGAGGAGAAGACCAAGACTTGGACTTTGTTGAGCCTTTGGGCTGATAAAGTGTTGTGGAATAATGAAGAATGACGACCAATTATTATAAGAAAATTAACAAGAAGAAGAACAAAATAAATAAATAAAAAAGAAGTAGAGAGAATATTATTGATGAAGATAACAATACTGAAATGTACACAAGTAAGGTAGATAACTATTATTTATACTACAACATCGTATGTGTGGCTAGACAAATCTCTTCATATTCTTGTTACAGCTTGATAATTCTATTAAAAAATAATTTAATGGTTATAATATGGATGTCTCCACAAATTACTATTCATATCATCAAATGCATGAATGAACGTAGACATGATGTATAAGTCTATTATAACATACACCTACAAATGCATATACATGTTACTATCCACGTAAACAACATGAAAGGATGTGAATGCATTATTACATAGGCCAAGACTATATACACCGTTATCAATAGGGGTGTATACAATGATTGTGACCTAAAAAGAAAAAAAAACAAGAATGGTAGAGTACGAATGAGTGTGGGATGTGATATAATTTTTAGTTTTGGCACTCAATTATTACATATACCCCTATACGTAGGGGTGTATGTAGCAATTCTCTATTACATAACATGATGGTAATAATAATAATATGTTAGAAGAGAATTGGAGAGAATTAACCATGGGAAATAGCCATGGTACTATATTTATAAAACTCTCATGTTGAGGTGGGAGTCCAAGGGCCTCCCCACTAACTTAGTGGGGAGTAATGGAGAGTGATGAGGGGAGGGAGGCCAAAGGCCTCCCTCAACTCACAACACTCCCCCTCATCTCTCCATTACCTTGGATTAAGCATATGAATACTTCAGGATTCAGTATGCCAATGGGGTGGATACTTCTGGATCCAGAGCCACTATGGTTGCCTCGTTAAAACCTTAGCTGTGGAAAACCCAGTGGGAAAAACCAGCAGCTTAAGGGAAAAGAGTACAACTATCGAGGGACTCCCCCTGATATGTACAAGCTTCAGGCTTGCAGATCTCCTATGTATCTATACAATCATCTCCTATTCGTCTATACATCCATCATGTTCTGAAAGAAAATACAATTATCACTCATCTACACAAGTTTCACTCATCTAGCGGCTATTGGAAGGCAGCGTCGCTCTGGAGTGTAATGCTCTTCGAAGTTGGTAGATGACTCCACTAAAGTATTCTTTGAATCAGTCTTCAGTGTGTCTGCAAGGTACTGCTAGACCTGGCTGAGCGTTTTCAATACTTGCTTCTTGGATGATGAGCTTCTCAGAAGATGTAGACATTGGATGATGATGTGTATATATTTAGGAGGTGGCCGGCCTATTGTGTTTCAGTCATCGCGATGATCTGTAAACCTGCATATGCAATATATATTCCTTGACCCTTGGAAGTTGCGCAAAAGCAGCTTATCCTTGGTCTAGTGTTGCTCTCCAGGACAACACTGTATCTGGTTAACAACTTTACTGGAGACGTTCTATCAAAGATACGTGCAGTTGGCCAGATAATACACTAGAGCTAGGCTCTTCAGGACCTAGGATGTCCTCCCCCTCTTTCAGCTACTGAAAGATGTCATAAATAAGTATCCATTTTTAATAGGTTGCAAAAGGACATCATTCTTCATAAACTCCAGGTGTATGAAGAATATGAAAGGGTTCCACCACGAAGGTGTTTAATATGTAAGCCGAGACATCTTCGGCATTATTAATAATAGTTCATCTTCAGGATGATTAATGTCATCTTCAGGATGATAGTTCATCTTTAGGATGATAGTTCATCTTCAGGATGATTAATGTCATCTTCAAGATGATGGTTCATCTCCAGGATGATAGTTCATCTTCAGGATGATTAATGTCATCTTCAGGATGATAGTTCATCTTCAGGCTGATTATTGCCATCTTCAGGATGATTAATGTCATCGTCAAGATGATCGTTATACCTAGGTTTTTCATTTCCAAGGTACGCTTTAAAGCTATCTGAAATCTCAATGGTCTCTGCTGGAGATCCTATTAGCTTTAAGTCGACCATATGTAAGGCAAATATAACAAATCCTGTCAACGATCTTTCGAAAAAGATACAAGGGCAGAATATTGCTTTAGATCAACTAATGATCTTTGTAGCCTTTATGGAGAAGACGTTTCTACGTTTCTCTTTCATCTCTGGGGGTAGAGTATACCCTTCTGGAAGTTTTATTTAGATCTATATATCTATATTGTCGTATGTATATGCAGTCACAACGTCCATGAGCTGCATGTATTTGCTTTTGCAGAGAAGTGTAGGCATAGTAGGAAAATGATCACATTTCCTTGATTTCAATTTCTTTATGAAATTCGAATTATATTCCACAGGTTTTTACACATTCAGGTGTATGGACTACTGGTCCAAAGATTTTGCTTTTCAAGAGTGAGTCCAGCTCTACTCTTATTGCCTCGTCCCACTTTGGCCATTCTATGCGTTTACGCTATAGAAAAGTGGGTAGACGTCATCGTCGTATTCAGCGACGTGAATGGCAATAGCGAAAGTAAAACTGTCGTCGACGACTGTGCTATATCTGTCCAGTACCTCTCCAGTACGTACGTAATATAATGATGTTTCTCCTGTTGTTTCCTCTGCAGGGGAAATTAGGAGGGGAGAGGTTGCTGGTCTGAGCTCAGCATCCCGTGGTTGGATCATTTTTATATATCCAGGAATCTTCCTATTATAAGAAAATTTTTATTTTGAACCTGGCCGGCGTCCTCTTTTCAAATGAGGTACAGCCAATTCTGCTGCCGGTGGATTGCATCCATCTTTGGGAATGTCAATCCTAGCTGGCGTGTTGGCAGCAGGGACGTGTGAACGAACAATCTTCTGGTTGTCCGCAATTTTATCCGTCAATTGATGTACTTTAGTCTGAATGTGAAGGATCTTCTGGATCTCAACGTCACACAGAAAAAGTATGCGGATCATAACGAGATGAGGACTTATGTGTCCCATGATATGGTCTCAGAAGCTTCAGGCTTCTTTAGACTGCGTGCCTATTACAATGAGACTTTGCTCATCAAATTCACATTTATCAAGACTTGGTGGTAAACCATAAGGAAGCGGCATCAGCAATAAGATATGGCCACAAGCGGGCCGTATCGTGATAAGCGATGGGAGTGCAGCTTGTTGGTCCCTAAATATCAACAGGCAACTGGAATCTAACAATGGACATGAAATCCATTGGAGTCTCTTTACCAGAGAATCTGATAACCCATTTTGAGTATGAACATGCTACAGGATGTTCAATTTCAATGCCAGTTGCTTGGCAGAAGTCTTGAATGATATGAGTAGTGAATTCACCCTCATTATTAGCTTTAAGAAAGCTATGTTGCGAGTGAATATGAAGGCACACAGAAGTCCATCTAGTAGATGCATATATCAGTACAGTAATGAAGTACCGAAAATGGTCCATTTGCGGGGTGAATAGGCCCGCAAAAGGTCACCATGTATTCTCTCAATGAAGCCAGGAGACTCTAAACCCACTTTCAGGAGGGAAGGTCTCTCTCTAAGTTTTCCCTTATGGCAAAGGGGGACAAAGAAACTCAACCTTTTGAAGAATCTTCAGGTTCTCCAATGGATTCATTTGATGATGCGTCCATCATCGCTGATCCTAGATGACTAAGTCCATTTTGCTAGAGTTAAAAACTATGGCAATGAAAGGCACTTCTGGTGCTCAGTCAAGTTGGCTTTCTATAGGATGAATATCTGTAATTATAGGGGCCCGACGAGGGTCCAATGAAATCGTAAGTAGCTGGGCTTCTGGCCATCCTCTTTACAAGTTACATATTGATATTCAATATTTATTATCCACAGTTTTCAAGTTATGTTCATTTAAACGAAATATCCTTGAAACTTGGAAAATTCCTATATGTTTAAGGAGAGAAGTTTGCATCTTATAGTCTCGTTGTATGTGGGAGCAATATTAATGCTACACCAGTGCAACGAGGCACTATCCACAATATTAAATACTTCATCTATAAGCAAAACGAAATTTTATTTAAGTCAATGAAAAAGACAAAAAAGGTCGTACTTAAGCAAATTAAAGATGAAGCAACATTGAATTTTAAATGCATAGATAAAAGATGAAGCTTAATCGAGCAGGTCGTCGTTCTCGAAGTCTTTTGCAGTGAACATCGTTGGTGGCTGAATAGCCGCCAAGTTTGTTTCAGGCAGAGACTTCTGGCTCGCCTGATATAGTGCCTGGAGGTGGCGAGGAGTGCGGCAGATTCTGGACCAATGGCCAGTCATGCCGCATCTATGGCATTTATCCTCCCAGTTCTTCTTAGGAAGTGACACTTGGTCAGTGTTCTTTTGCTTCCATGTGAAGTTACTCTTTCCTGTATTGTTGTTATTGGACGAGGGTGCTGCTCCTCGTCCATTCTTCATCACAGCTTTTCCTTTGTTATTATTAGCCTTCTTCTTATTTTTCCACTTCTGGGGAGAAACGTGGTGGGCTTCAGGGATAGGTGCAGTGCCAGCTGGACGTAAATTATGAGGGGCTAGCAGTAAATCTTGATTCTGTTCTGCCCTAAGTAGGCATGAGATCAGATCAGAGAATTTCGTGAAGTTGCGTTCACGATACTGCTGCATGAGGATTGTATCTTTCTCGTGAAACGAGGTAAATGTCTTGTCCAACATGCGTTGTTCTGTCACTTCTTCACCGCACAACTTCAGGCGTGAGGTGATATTATGAAGTGCAGAGTTATACTCAGCGACGGACTTATAGTCCTGAAGTCTGAGGTTTTCCCACTCATAACTGGCACGCAGTAATATTACATCAATTTGATGTTTATAACATGCCTCCAGCGCTGTCCACAGCTCCATTAGGTCCTTTACCGTTAGTTATTTGGCCTTTAAGGTCCGATCTATATGTCTCCTAATATAGATAATGGCTTTCGCCTTATCCACATCAGAGATGGTGGTAGGAGTTCTGCTAGATGATTGTTCCGCTTCTGGGGCCTTACTAGCAGAAGCATCGGTCGTTGCTGGGACCGATGAATGAGCCAAAATTGAGCCAAGGAGGGCCATCGAACGCAAGTGGAACTTCAGGTCCACTCGCCAACTCAGGTAATTATTTACTGCAGCATCAAGAACTTCGAAATCGACGCTTGCCAATTTTACCATTTATCTATGCAATTTAAAATAAGCATGAATTAATTAAAGTGTAAATTCATGCATAAACAATAAAATAAGTAAAATGTGGGGATCGGCCAGATACCCAAAGACATACAATGTCCAAAGTCCGAATATACAGTCCATAAATAAAAGAAAAATACAACTTGAAAACCCAGAAGGGTCCCTATATTTTCCAATTTTCGCCTCCGTCTTCATTTATCGGTACACCGGTCTTTGGCATTAATACATTTAATCCTCACTTACAAATTCTCTCAAAAAGAAAATAAAATTGCAAGGAATTTAAAAAGGGTATCAAAATGGCCGATCCCAAAAATCACATTTTAGCTTATATTAACAACCACGCAGTTTATAATATGCTACAGGCACAAAATAAGCAACCACACAGTTTATATAACATAGGCATATATAATATGGAAAAAGAGACTAAAAAATATAATAATCTCTAGGACCACGGAGAGACGTCATACACCGTTAGGTTAGTTGACTAACGACAGAGCGGTCGCAGGATCCTTAAGATAATTATATTTTTTTTTAAAAAATCCTAATATTCCATAAATTAATAATAATGCGAGAGTGTTATAATATTAGCAATAAGAAGCGACATGCTCATAACAAAGAATTTAATATTTTGAATGGGGCTGCAGGCCCATAAATATTAATCATTTTAATATATTATTTATATTTGGGCTGCAGGCCCATTTGCCAAAAATTAACAAATTAATTATATCAATTAGACTAATTGGGCTACAGGCCCAAACAAGAATTTAAAATGAAATCTTATTATTATTGGGGCTGCAGGCCCATAAGTAAAATTAAAATTAATTTAATCAGCTATTTAAATTATCTGGGCTTCTGGCCCAAATAAGCAAACAAAATAAATTATTGTTGTAATATGGACTGCAGGCCCATTAGGTAATTTTAAGCACATTAATTGTCATTTTTTTTGTATTGGGCTTCAGGCCCAAAAACAGCCCAACAAAGTTATTAAACCGTTTTGGGCTGTAAAATTTAAAATCAATTTTAACTCGAACCCAAAAAACAAATTTTAGGGTTGATGAATGCCAAACCCCCCCAGAGGAGTTATAAATAGCATCACCCTGATTTTTCTGGATTTTTCCCGAATTTTTCGGATTTTTCAGGGTTTTAATAGAGTATTTTCTGAATTAAAAATATTTTGGCTAGCAGGACAAAGGTCTGCGGGCTGCAAGCCCATCAGCTAGAAAATACCCATTTTTATTTGCAATTTTGTTAAAAAATTGGGCTTCTGGCCCATCAGGAGAGGCCCATGCCTCTTCTCCCCCTTACCCTAATTAGGGTTTTAGGGGGAAATTGGGGTTTGGGAAAGGTGACAGTCACTTGATTGATTATTCAGGTATGATGTTCTTGTTGAAAACCTCATGTACCCTGCTCATGTTCTATATGCTAACCACAAAATATTGAGCATTCCAAAACGTCCTGGACCACCACCGCCTGACAGATATGCATCTAAAAAAAACCTTCTCATTTTAGTCTTACCAGTTTTCCCCTTTGGCCGAAGATAATATCCGTAACTTCATATGAATTTGTCTATATAAAGGATTTAAATATTAATCTACCAAATCGCCAATTTTATATTAATTATAGTGCTAAGCAATCGTTATTTGGTTTCATTTGGTTTATTCATTAACTGATAGAATTCTTTCACAGAAAAGGAGGGATACCACTAGAAATAAATATTGAGACATTAAAAGTTAATGGCTTCATTGCCAAGCGGCAGTACCACAACAAGTTCATAGCTCCTTGCCTCTGTTATGCTTACCCTAGTTTGGGTTCAAAGCGCAGTAAATATGTTGATCTGATTTGGTTAATATGATTTTCTTGCTATAGTATGTGCTATAGATCTTGTAGAAAATAATTATCACAGATTAAACACCATGCGCATGTCAATATGTTGATATAGGGGTTTATTATAATTTTACCTCTAGATCCATTAGATTTAGGGACGATCGTCGAAAAAGATTAGATCCGTAGAATGAATCACCGCTCCTGATGCACAGTGGAAATCGCTGCAACGCATCGCTGCAACGAAAGAGTCCAAGGTATCGAGCTTCAACGCACAGAAATCACCGCAACGAATCGCTGCAACCAAGATTCCTAAGCACGGTGGGGGTGATTTGACGGGATAAAAGGAGACGTGAAGAAAAGCTCAAAAGAGAAGAGCGTAGGTGCTGATAACGTGTTAGAAGAGAATTGGAGAGAATTAACCATGGCAAATAGCCATGGTACTATATTTATACAACTCTCATGTTGAGGTGGGAGTCCAAGGGCCTTCCCACTAACTTAGTGGGGAGTAATGGAGAGTGATGAGGGGAGGGAGGCAACTCACAACATAATAATAATAATAATAATAATAATAATAATAATAATAATAATAATAATAATAATAATAATAAGTGAGACTAGCCCACTTCCAAAATTTCAGTGCCCAAAAATCCCCACAAAAAATCCAAAAAAAAAAAAAAGAGACAGACTACCTGCACCTCATTTTGAGGTGCAGGGATGGGACTTATTTCAAAAAATAGAAAATTAATTTAATTTATAAATACAATCCGTTTCTCTCTCTCCTATTTCTTTACTGTTTTAGGCATTGGTCACATCCTGCACCTCAAGAATGAGGTGCAGATAGTCTGACCCAAAAAAAAATCCTCAAGAAATCATCCCATGGCCGATGATTCCGCCGTCCTCAGCGACGTCGACGATGACGGCGATCCTTCAACCCCTTCCCTGATCCCCTCCGTGGACCCCACCACCACTGACCCGCGCATCCGCGACGTCCTCTCCCAGCTCGATGCCGAGCGCCGCGCCCGCCAAGAGTCCGACGACACGCTCAAGCGCAAGGAGGAATCCATCAACCGCCTTCGCGCCTTCGCGCAGGACGTCATCAAGAAGCGCGACGACGCCATCCGCGACAAGGAAGAATCCAACGCCAGGCTCGCCGAGACCATCAAGCAGAAGGACGAGATCTCGAAGCAGCTCGCGGATGCGATCAGAGACAGAGAAGAGATCTCCAAGCACAAGGACAGTCTCAGGTCCGAGATGGAGCTGGCCGCTCAGATGATGGCGACGGGGATCGACAAGATCTCGGTAAAAGTCAGCGGCTTCAAGAATTTCACCGCCGGCGGGCTGCCCCGATCATCGAAGTATGCCACAGGGCTGCCGGCGGTCGCCTATGGGGTTATTAAGAGGGCGAACGAGATAGTGGAGGAGATGCTGAAGCAGATTGATGGGGCCACAAAGGCGAGGGATCAGGCTAGAGAACAGATTGAGCAACGGAATTACGAGATTGCCATGGAAGTTTCGCAGCTTGAAGCTACCATCGGTGGGCTGAGAGATGACGTTTCGAAGAACAGGGTGGAGATCGAGAGGTTGGACAGGTTGGTCAGCAAGAGGGATGCGAAGATTGATGAGTTGGAGAGGGAGGTTTTGGAGTTGAGCCAGTTTGGGGAGGAGAGAGATGAAAAGTTGAGGACTTTGCAGGGGAAGATGGATGCACATAGGTCGTTTGTTATCGATCAGTTGAGTAATGTCTCAAAGGCATATGAGCAGATTTACGAGATTGTTCGGATTGCGGATGGTGGCGCAGTGGATCACTCATCGGATTCATTGTTTGTTTGGCAGGAGATGGACGTGGATCAGAATTTGCAGACTTTGTTAGAAGGCACTGTGTTGGTGTATGAGACCGCAAAGGTTGTTGTGGAGAAAGTGAAGGGAAGAATGGAAGAGAAAAGTAGGGAAATTAGTGCGTTGAAGGAGAATGTGGATGAGCTGTTGGCGGCGAAGCAGCACATTGGAACTTTACTTAGAAGCGCATTGCAGTCAAAGACGAATGAGGTGTTGCAAGTGGCAGAGGATGGGCTTAGAGAAGTGGGGATTGATTTGAGATTCAATGGACATGGAAAAGGTTGGGTAGAGGTGGGACATGAGGATGAAGTTTATACACTGGTAAACATCGAAGTTCATACTGAATTGTTGGATCATCCGATGATTGATTTTTCGTAGATGTCTGAATTTTTTTATAAATGTGTTCTTATGTAGGCTGGTGCTTTGGAAAATACTGTGAAAGCATCTCAGCTTGAGACAATTGAGCTGAAACACTTAGTGGAAGTACTCAGGTATCTATCACATTTCTTGTTGTATGCGTATGTTCAACTGCATGTACTGTCCTAGAATACAATTTATGTCTAGCCATTTTCAGGAAATGCATTTCCCAATCACATATATACTTAGACCCTTTCATCTAGTACTCTCTAAACCTTAAAATTAATGGCCTGCCTACAGCAGACTGCCTTAATGATACCTTTAACCTAGCTGATTTGGGTAAAAAAGAAGGTTTGTTCGAAACACAGATATGAATGGTTTGATTTCCTTGGGGGAAACAGAAAAGGAAATTTTTTTAAACTTACACATAAATACAGACAAGAGTTTTGCCCAGGGGTTTAGAGACTAAGGAATGTGGCTTCTAAACTTAAAACAACTGAAGTTGAATGGTTCTATTTGAGTGGTCTACTGTTACTAAATTCGTGGTATGCTTTGGCTCATGGTATGGGTATGTGAACAAAGTATGCTACTTTGGATGGTTCATGGTATGAGCAGATATGCTTAATTGGAGCAATATTAGGTATTGTGATACGCTTGTTAATCTTTGCTAGAGTAAATCTTTTAATGTGTATATATAAGTCATCTCATTTTTATTTAGAGAATAAAAGACAAACTACTTCAATTAAACAAGAAGATAACAATTCTAATTATGTCAAGTGTATAAGTTCCTGAACTTTGAAATCATATTGTAGGACTTGAAGACCACATATAAGTTTGTTAAAGAGAGACTAAATACTGGAGCATGATACATTGAAAAGGCTTAGAAATCTGATTTAACATTTGTGTTATTTTATACTTTTGGTTTGCTGGTTCTCGGGATATGGGTTGGGTATGTACCAGAAATTGGCATATATGAATTGAATCACGTTTTAAAGAGGGTAGCGTGAAATAGTGCTGAAAGTTTGATCCTTCATTGCTTTATCATCTTAGTTCCAAAGAATTTCTATTTTTTCCCCCACTTCAAGAGGTTATGATTACTGGTTTAGACCACATGGCTAATGTATTATACACAATAAACCAGTTTCTTTTTCCACTAATGAACTTCGCTTACCTAATACTTGAAGTAGTTAATAGCATAGTCAAACGGGATGCCGGGTTTCCATGGTCCTTAAGTTTAAGGCAGGTTTAGGGCTTATTGGGTTAATAGTTACAATGAACTAGAAGAGATCCTGTCTCTTTCTCATTGTTTGTACTTACTTGACCATTGGTTATATAAGCCCTATTAAGAACATCTACTGCTTGAAGATATAGATGGTTCATAGAAGACTTACTGGCAGCATGTAACTTCTATTTTCATGTGTGAGGGGCATCGGATTCTGTCATGCTTTCAAATCATGTTATGGCATCATTGGCTTTCATGCTATTGGAGTGAATAAGGAGAAAACTTGTAAGGTCTTGTGGAAATCAGGAGGATGGAGGTGGGATAATTACTATTTATCCAAGTGGAGTGCTCCTCAAGTTTTATAATCACCCGAAGTGACAAGTCTATCTCTCCACACAAAAATCTTTATCGGTGTAAAGTGAAAAATAGAAACCAGGAGGAGAGATGGCTTTATAGAGATGCAACCAGTTACACCATAAGGTGACATGCGTTAAATGTCAAGTCTATGATATAGTATCCCCTCTCAAATGAGTGGGTATAATTGATGGTGTGGTCCTTATATTAGAATACCATCCTATTTTGCATGACAGAAGGAAAAATATTGGAGGTAATCTGATGATGGCTCTATGTGCCTTGCTAATAACAAGGGTTAATTTCCATAGGGTTTTTTTGCTTTGGCATCCCGCTTGGAAAGATGTATTTGGCCTTTATTTGCCATTATATAATTAGGGGTAATTCCACTAAACCCCAGAGCTCTTACGTAAATCATTTAATTTTCTGCAATTTCAAAACACATTAAATTATCCACAATTTGGAATGCACAGTCAAAATTGTGGACTGTTATGTGTTTTGAACAATGATATCGAAGTTCCAGTGCTTTAGCAACTTTTCAATTAAAACACAAGTCCATTTAAGTGTTCAGCCATGCATGTGGCTCTTCAATTTTCTAACTAATAAATACGCTAGTAGAAAGAGGGAAAGATACGTCACGAGCAGTTTTGATGCGGTCGTATACCGCCGACGGCGCGCGGGCACGGGTCGGGCCGCGGATCCGGGCGTGGGAGCAACCAATTGAGCGACTTAGTCTCTTTATGCACTATCTTTGATGCTTTTAAGTTGTAGTGTGTTTAGTCGTTTGTTAGGAGAGTACTTAAAGGGAATAACCCTAATTGTGTTAGCTATGGAGGAACTGAGTAAATCGTCATTGTGATGGCTAGGGCTTGGGGGAATAGTCTTGATCCCATATTTCAAGCTGGGGAGCGATCTACTCCAGAACAGATCATTTATCTCATTGTTCTTATCAATTCTATTATCCACACTATATTTCTTTTCTTTCTTTTCACTAAAAATCTGAACTTGTTACGATTACCCTTATTCGTATCAATTTGGTATCAGAGCTTTCGACTCCATGACGAACACACGAGCGGCTGCGACAAAAACTCTGGAGGAGCGGCTCGATGCAAAGATTTCGGGGTTGAGAAAGGAGATGACAGATCTGAGGGATGAGATGAAGGCGGATATGAACATGACCATTAAAGCGAGCATGAAGCGGATCTCGAAACAACACTCGCGGGAGATAAAAGATGGATTTGCTGAGGCAGCAAAGATGTTTCAGCAGCAATTTTTTCAGCGAGATCTGGATCCAAAAACATCTGGATCTTTAGATCTGATCTCGCAGACAAACCGGGCAACAGGGACGGTGGAAGACAAACCCTATGGTTTGGCTAAGGGCTTCCCCCAACTCTGGGGGTGGCGCAGGACAATGAACCGGTGGGCGGCCCCACCAGGGGGCTGCAGGTGGTCGGCTGCCCCCAACAGGGGGCGGCGAGAGCAGGCGACCCCCTTTTGGGGCCGTCGGAGGGCAACCACCCCCAGCTGGGGGCGACAAAGACCAGCGGCCCCCCTCACGGGGCCGCTGGAGCAGATCTGCGCTCTAGGGGGCAGAGGAGGGTGGCGTCCCCATCGGGGGGCGGGGGCCATTCCGCCCCTGTCGGGGGCGGCGACAACTGGCGGGCCCATCTAGGGCCCGTAGGGGGAGATCTGCCTCCCGGGGGGAGCAGGTTGGCGGGCCCACCTGGGACCCGCAGGAGGCGGGCAGGCCCTGACGAGGGCGACGATGACAGGCGGGCCCACCTGGGGCCAGCGGGAGGGTTTTCCCTCCTTTTGGGGGCGTCGATGAGTGGATGCCATACCGGGAGCCCACAAGAAGAGACCTGCCTCCTTTCGGGTGCGACGAAGGAGGGTGGCTACATGGGGGACCCCAACGGGAGCATGTTGACGAGTAGGATAATGTGGGCGTACTCGTCAACGAGAGAGCCATGGAAGATGAAGGATAGTGGAGAGCGGAGGAGCATCCTTGCCAGAGGCGTCAGGCAGCCAACAGAGAAGGGCCACCACGAGGTGACGCCAACCCCGAGACTAAGATAAGGAAGTTGAAGGCGTCCCTTTTTGATGGCAAGAACCCCGATAGGTGGATTTACCAGATAAAAAGGTACTTTGATCTTACGGGCTTCACCGAGACGGAGAGACTGAGGGCAGTAGCACTGAGCTTCGAGGGCGAGGCTCTTTCGTGGTACAGGTGGACCCAGAAACAGAGACCTATACGGACTTGAAGAGAGCTGACCGAGTGTCTCATGACGAGATTCCATGATATCTATATGGAGGGCTGTTTGAGCAGTTGTATGCCTGGAGGCAGGATGGGTCCGTACGTGACTATATTGCGAAGTTTGAGACACTCTCGAGTAGGGTGGAGGGTGTATCTGAGAAATCGATGGAGGGAAACTTCTTAAAGGGGCTGAGCCTATGATTAGGGCTGAGCTGAGGGTCCAGGATCCTCAGGGGTTAACTGCCATGAGGCGGGTGTCGAGGAGAGTGGAGGGCATGTTGGCTGAAGAGAGGAAGTCTAGGGGGACTGGGGGCGGATCGACATACCACATTTCAGCACTTACGGAGGCACCTAAGACCATTGTGGGGGCACCAGCGACGACAAGGGTGGATGCTACAGAGACACAACCTGGAGGACAGACTCATCGCATGACAGAGGCAGAGATGTAGCGAAGGTCCAAGATCCTTTGCTTTAAGTGTGACGAGAGGTTCACACCAGGGCACCGTTGCACAAGGAGGGCCATGTAACTGGAAGTCGCGGCAGAGGAGGAGGATGTGGTGGTGATGGTTGACGGAGGTGTGGACGAGGCAGAGCCGCGTCCACACTTAGATTAGGGAAGATTGACGCAATTATCAGACTGCAACCTTGAGGACAAGGTTCGATTTTTTTGGGGAGTAATGATGCGGTCGTATACCGCAAACGACGCGCGGGCACGGATCGGGCCGCGGCTCTGGGCGTAGGAGCAACCAATTGAGCGACTTAGTCTCTTTTCTTTATGCACCGTCCTTTATGCTTTTAAGTTGTATTGTATTTAGTCTTTTGTTAGGAGAGTACTTAAAGGGAATAACCCTAATTGTGTTAGCTATGGAAGACTTGAGATAAATCGTCATTGTGACGGCTAGGGCTTGGAGGAATAGACTTGATCCCATATTTCAAGTTGGGGAGCAATCTACTCCAGAAAAGATCATTTATCGCATTGTTCTTATCAATTCCATTGTCCACACTATATTTCTTTTCTTTCTTTCCACTAAAAATCTGAACTTGTTGTTACGATTAACCCTAATCGTATCAAGTTTCTATTTGAAAGAGAAAAGAGAGAGGCAAAGAGTGTGATAGTTTATCCAAAACGGACAAAAATCCATTTCTAATGCATGTACTTTAAACTTAGTTTTTGTGGCAAGCGAAATTGAGTGACAGAAGAATTTGTAAACCAAAACTGTTGCGCCCTTTTCAAAGTTTATAACTGAAATTGATATCTAAAATGCATATGTATATAACAAAACACATTTGATCTGAATCCAACTTGCATTCAAATTAGTTTCAAATTAATCAAATTTGTATTTTAGTGTTTGAGTCAAATTAGTCTTTATGGTATTTGAGTTCCTTTAGATTTTGTTTATTTGAGTCTTTAGAGTTTCTTGTTTTAAGAAATTTGAATCTTTTTAAGTTTTTTGTTCTAAAAAATTCTTTTTATTTTTTTTAGATGTTTGAGTTATATTAGAAGTAAGAGTAAGAGTTGTAATAGGAGTTTGCTTCTCCTAAAATAGGGACCTATATTTCAACTTTTTTATTATGAGGGATTGCCTAAAAATTTTAATTTGCAAACTTTATTTGCATCTATTGAAATTCTGAGCATGAGAGGTGTGAGAGTGAGCGTGACTTTGGACGTGATGTACAAATGAATCTTCGTATACAAGGCGTTAAATTCGGTGATCGAAGATTCCTGTGGTGAGTGGCTTAAAAACATATATTTCTTTTAGTTGGTTCTTTTTCAATTTCCTCGATGCATCTTTTTTTTCTGTCTTACATCAGACCTCTTCACTGAGATAGATTTCATTACCTTTTTTGGATGGATCATTTCGGTTTAAGTTTATAGGGGTATGTACCCCAAGCATGCCACATTTTGGAAGCAATAACATCACACATATTTGTTTTATTTCCACATAAGAAATCTTTCTTTGGGTAACATTGATCTATTGCCATAAGTTTTAAATCATGTCCCCAATGTCATTGACAAAAAGTGATGTATATTTTAGTTCTCTGTATTGCAGCATAATTTTCACATGTTAACATGTTATTAACAAGGACTTGGTACATGTAATAAGTGTACATGTTAACACATTATAGAAATGGCTATGTATAAACCCATTTATTCTTTTTTCTTCGCACCATTTCTTTTTCTTCTCCTCACCTTTGACATCTTTATTATGTCAACATTTTCTAGCTGCCACCTCTTCCTTGAATCAATATCACGTCTCCTCCAGGGCACCTACTCATCCCCACCAATTGATTTATCTCACAAATGTTTCCTGCAGCTCTTTTTTCATCCATATCTATTGTCATTTTTTCTTTTGCTTTGTCAATTCCCTTTATTTATTCCGCCACCAGTATACCTTTTAAGTCCCTCCGATCCCCTGATACACGTACACCAAAAGAAAGATTTATCTTTCTCCCAGTGGCGGAACTAGACCTTTGTTTTGGTGGGGTCCCAATAAATATATATTTTAAGTAGGAGCCTAATACATATACATACATATATAAATACACACACATACACAAATACACACACACACACACACACACATATAGGGATTAATGGGTATCATACGCCATATGAGAGCCTCTCTCATACGCCCTCTCACATAAAGCACCCAAGTACAACTAAGTACAAGCCCATGTGGGCTTGTACTTGGGTGCTTTATGTGAGAGGGCGTATGAGAGAGGCTCTCATATGGCGTATGATAGCCATTATTCTCAGATATATATATATATATATATATATATATATATATATATATATATATATATATATATATATATATATATATATATATATATATATATGGGGCAAATGTGCCTGAGAACGTGCGCAGGTAGAATTACCTGCGCACGCCCCCCTCTGTTCGGGGTTTCTAAATATTTTTTTTGAAATTTTTTTTTGCAGTAGCTAGATATACTTGTTATGAAGCTCCCCACAAAATTTCAGGTCAATCCGACACCGTTTGAGCCTCCGTTCATCGATTTCAAAAACGTTGCGCAAAACTGTCCAGAATTTGGACAGTTTTGCGCAACGTTTTTGAAATCGATGAACGGAGGCTCAAACGGTGTCGGATTGACCTGAAATTTTGTGGGGAGCTTCATAACAAGTATAAATAGCTACTGCAAAAAAAAAATTCAAAAAAAAATACTTACAAACACCGAACAGAGGGGGCGTGCGCAGGTAATTCTACCTGCGCACGTTCTTAGGTACATTTTTTGCTATATATATATATATATATATATATATATATATATATATATATATATATATATGCTCAAATGGTGTGGGGGCCCGTGCCCCCCCCACAACGTATTGGGCAGGTCCTCCCCTGCTTTCTCGACACCCATCTTACTCCTTTGCCTTATCTTCCTGCTAACCTTTGTCTCCCTTACGAGGATGATAAGTTTTTATTCCATAAATGAAATATCAATTAAGCTATAAAAAGGAAGATATCAACTAATATGACAGAAAGTAGTTTAGTTTATTAAATTCTTCCTTGATGTTGTATGATCCTTCAAGTTTGCGAAAGGTGGAGCTGCGACAAAATTGAAATTGATATGCTACTGTCTAATATTTTTTAACATAGTGGGGGGATCCAATTTTCATTTAGAACGCATGTTTATCAATACTTTCCACAAATAAAGAGGCTATGCCTTATTATCTTTTTAGCTGAGAAGGATGAGGTGTAGAGAATAGCCCTATGCATGTAACATAAAAAGAGAAAATAAGGGTAATTATGCTTACCCAGATCTTTCTTTTAATGATACGTTCCATCAAGATGAGAACCGGAAACCATCTAATTTGGAGTGCAAGGGTTCCTTAATGACAATGACTCCTTGTAATTCTCCTTAAATGTATATATGCTTTGACCTCTTTAAAAGAGTGTTGTGTCGATAGTACTGCTGTCAAGTTTTTGAAGTACAAAGAGTTGTTGGCCCTATATATTTTGTATGGTTTATGTGTTCCCATAGATTGATATCCAGGATGACCTCAACAAGCAACATGCTTGAAGAAGTGGTGTGGGAGAAATGAAGAATAACACACATATAGTTTGGTTATTCTAATGTCTCAATATGAATGATGATAATATACTTGAATTTGTTATATTTGGTTTCATCTTCTATATCTCTTCCATATTATTTTTTGACTTAAAATTTTATGTCAATTTCTCTCATTCGTGGTTAATGGCAGGGTACTTAATCCTTTGTATTTACAATATGCTCCTGACATCTTTTTTACCTTTTTACCTGATATTCTCATCAGATACGTAGGCTGAATATATTCATTCTGATCTAGATATGTTTGCTTCAGTTGTTATATTAGCTCTGGTCCAATAAGTATACACACTTTCAAGGAACATACTTCAACTTTGGTTCTACTAGAATTACTTTGCTTATTTTCTCTCTCCACAACAGATATTTTGTCAATAATAAACAAAGTTAAGACAACATTGGATAGTCAGTTTTATTAATCCACTAGCCTAGATTCAATATAGGTAAAAACTTTTAACGATAGCAGATCCCCTCCTGATCTTATCGAGGTTGAGCCTTCATTTCTTATAACCTAGATCAATTACGATAATAGTTGAGAAGAGAGAATAAGAGAAAAATATTGTATCTTTCGTTGAGCCTAACCTCTCCGTATATAGCTTTTGATCACAAACCTAGTAGGTTAGGACTTTAACCCAAATAGGTTTACGTTTAACCGATTATTTTAAGACTAATTATTTGCTACCAAATTTTTTCTGTTCATCTAGGTTTGGTTGAAATGAGATCTAATTGATAACTTAGCTTAACTCATCTAATGGTCATATCATAATAACTTAGATTTAGTCATTGCGGATCAAATTGACTCTTACATATAGGTTAGATTATGGTACCTTGATGGATCAATAGTGTAGACCTACCAAGTTAAATTTAAAAGTAGGCAATCAAAATCGCAAATCCAATCTGGTAGACGTGATCTAACACATCTAAACTACTTACAAACTAAATTTCAAATAATTTGAACATGTTTTTACACATGCATCAATCGGCATTAATCTTATGATATTCTAAAATGTTAATTTTATCGTCATACATAGGTAAAATATAACCAAATCATTTGAAATTTAGTTTCTTAATAGTGTAGATGTGATAGATCACTTGAATTTTCAATTTGAATTACCTACTTTTAAATTTGACTTAGTAGGATCTGCAGTTTTAATCCATGAGTGTATCATAGTTCAACTATGTATGTAGTATGTATGTGTAAGTAAGTATGTATGTAAAATCTTCTATATTCTAACACCCCGCATTGGCCTTTGGGAAAATATGGTCTCTCTATAGTCAACACTTAACTCCATATAGATATTAAGCATACTTGAGCTCTTAAAAATCTAATTTGCAATAATACCTTGTTAGGAATTTAGATTAATTAACCAATAATCTAATGCTAGGTGATCATCTAATAATAATGGCTACTTGTTTTCTTATTGGGAATATCAGAAAACCTCAATAATGTTTGACTATACTCAAGTTACCGTTTTAAAAACTTTTTGATAATTTGGAATGCCTTGCATATATATATATATATATATATATATATATATATATATATATATATGACAACCCAGAAAAATTCCCAACCCCTCCCCCTGTCTTTGGCTTTTTAGGAGGGTAAGGCGAGAGCCCGGCCGAGACTATGCAAACTAGGGGGAAACCGCCGTGCCCCCAACGGCCCCCGGGTAAGTCCGAGAGGGGAGATGTAGCCCCATGGTAAATAATTCCACAACAAATTCCACAATAATTACCAAGTCACGGCGGCCATATGCCTCGAACCCCTCACCCCTTGGCTTTGGAGCGGAATGACTTACCACTGGGACACCCTCTCGTGGGCATATATATATATATCTATCTATATTATAAAAGAGGGATATTATCAAGAGAAATTGGATAAGAGATATTGGACAAGAGAAATTGGATAATGGATATCTATATTATAAAAGAGGGATGGACAAGATAAATTGGATAAGAGATATCTATATTATAAAAGATGGATGTTATCAAGAGAAATTGGATAAGAGATATTTATATTATAAAAGAGGGATGTTATCAAGAGAAATTGGATAAGAGATATTGGACACGATAAATTGGATAAGAGATATCTATATTATAAAAGAGGGATGTTATCAAGAGAAATTGAATAAGAGATATTGGACAATAGAAATTGGATAATATCTATATTATAAAAGAGTGATGTTATCAAGAGAAATTGGATAAGAGATATCTATATTACAAAAGAGAGATATTATCAAGAGAAATTGGATAAGAGATATTGGACAAGAGAAATTGGATAAGAGATATCTATTATATAAAAGAGTGATGTTATCAAGAGAAATTGATAAGAGAATTTGGACATGAGAAATTGGATAAGAGAATTAGGATATCTATTATATAAAACAGGGAAATTGGATAAGAGAAAATATAAGAGATGCGATTTTGAGGGATAAAAGAGGAGGTGAGAAATTTTGCACATACAACCCTGGTTTTTGTATTTTTGCCCATGGACCCTCCCCAGACACCCACCCACACTTTTTATTCTCACCCCTTCCGACCATTTTTTTTCCAGTTCTTTGAAGATTTTGAATCTTATCCTACTAGGACAAATCTTTGTCCTACGTGGCAAGTTTGTCCTAGGTGGTAACGACAATTTTGGGAGACTTAAATTTTGGGGGAAAACTTAAATTTGGGGGGAAACTTGAAATTTTGTGGGAAAACTTGAAATTTGGGGAACTTGAAATTTGTGGGATAGAAAAACTCAGCCATTAAATAAACCGTGCCCTATGGGCACGGGTAATGACTAGTATATATATATATATATAATGAGATCTACCAAGGATCTTTTATGTTAAAGATAAATACAAAACATATTTAAAACTTACCTTTTCTTCACAGTGTCTATGTTTCATGCGACAAGTTTTCATGATCAGCCTGGTAATGCATACCTAATGTACCCAATGCATCAATGCAAGGTCTCATCTTCTATCCTGAGAATCACAATTGTAGTATAACCACTGCATGCATCTAACAACAAATATAGTTAAGCGCTCTCAAGCGTACTTTAGATATAACATATTTAAGGTGAAAGGATAATAATAATTTGATATCTCACAATTCCATCTTAATGATTGCCACATGTTTATGAAATGCGTCCTATGGATCTTAGTATATCATATCTAACTAATTATCTCTAAATTAATTCAGAAGTTAAAAGCCGTTGTGCACAATATTATTCCATTGACAATAATAAAAAATAAAATTTATCATATACAGTTTTATTATTATAGATATATTTGGACTTATAACCAACAATTGATTTCATAATTAATAGGGGAAACTTGATTAGGCTGTAACTGTATTTCATTAATAAGGATAGTAGGCCAAAAGGTGATAAAAAATTAACAGCATATCTTGATTGTGCTTGTCCTTTCAATTCATGTTGTATGAACTGCAGTTATAATTTATGTTAACAGAAGATTTTGTTGCATTATCTTGATGGTCTATAGGTATCATGCAGTTTTTTCATATACAGTTTTACTATTTGTAAGTTCCATAAGTAGTGAAAAGTGACCAGCTTGTTGACCTTTCGGAAAAAATGTCTAGAAGCGAGACTGCCCATACATATAGGTAGAAATTCTCTAGTGGCCCAGTGACAATGTTGGGATTACCTCAAGCTTTTCATTTGCCTTCTGTTACTTACAGACTAAACACATAAAGCTATTAGGCAAGCCAAATGCAATTGTAAATTTGAAATTTGATAAATTAGAACAAAACCATGATTGTTGGATGCAAAGAAACTGTGGGAGTTGGAGGCTAAGAATCTGAGTATGTGTCATTTCTTTATATTTCTTTTTCTTCCATGAGTGAACACCATTATGTGTACTTCGATGCCTCTTGGAGGATGATTCACTTGACAAATTTTGTTGAATAGGTTGCCTGATGCAAGACGCCGACAACTCTTATTAAATTGTCCAGAAAGATATATCGTCAGGAAAATAAAATCCAGGGTGTAGATTCTTTAGAGAAAAATGTCGTGAGTCTCATTTTACATATTCTTGCAAGTATGCCATAATTTCTATGTAATAAAAATCTCTATGAGCACGTTGTATGTTGCTGAAGCTTACCTTTCATTGATAACCATGCAATAGTGGAAGTTCAGATAGCTGTTACACCGATGTCAGCTCTGACTATACTGTAGAAATCAGTGTTGCAAAAGTCCATCATAGCAATAGATTTCTAAATAATGGGCTCAAACTAACTGATTTTTTATGTGTTTTACTGGAGTAAGGGCAGAGTCTAGTTTACTTAAACGGCATTTGGATGCTCAAGCAAAGGAAATTGCTTGGCAAAAGCATCTGATAAAGGAACTTGAAGAAAAGGAGCATGTTGCCAATGAAAACGTAAGTTGTAAATATATGTAATCTAAAATTGTAATCAACTGATATAATAATATCTGAAACTTACAGCATTTAAAATTGGTTTTAAAGGTCGAATGTCTAATGACGGCAATATCAGCTGCAGAAGAAGAAATAGCAAGATGGAAAGCAGCTGCAGAGCAAGAAGCAGCAGTGGGCAGAGCTGTTGAACAAGAGTCTCTCTCAAAGGTATGTTCATAAAGTTGACACAATACCTTAATGGTTTAAATGTTCATAGCCTTATTAGTACATGGAACTGGAACAAAATTAGCCATGTTGACATTGTACACAGGGAAAATAAGTAGTAAGTACTTTATCTCGGAGTTCATTATTATTATAAACTCTTACATGAGTTCATTCATCAGCTTATAACCAAGTGACATGAATTGCAGCTTTAATATGCTGTCTTATGCTAGAGAAAGGACAACTTGGGAAAAACTTCCCTAGACTTTTTAGCATTATTATAAGTGCACTTCCGCTCAATTCCATGTTTTATTTTTGCAGTTTTCCCTCATTACTGTAACATCTGTTAACGGCCTTGTATAAGACCTAAGGACGGTCTTGTACATGTCTAATGCAGAAATTTGTCCTGCGATAAGCTTATATTTCTTACATCAAATTGATATTGTACATTGCAAATATTGCTTTTGTCATATCCTAAGGATGGGTATATCCATAAACGTTTCCAAATGGTACCTGTGTTTGCGATCCTGTTAATGGGTAATACAGTCACTATCTGGGATTTCGGGATGTTGCTGGAACTCGTTCCTTTTCTATGATTATGTGGTGATGTTCATCTCTTCTTTGGAGATGTTTGATATTTAAGGAACATCGTAGGAATCCTGAAGATCCAATATTTCAAGTTGTTAGCTGCATTAGATGTGATGTATCAATCTCTTCAACTTGTAGCACTTGTAAATGATGTCAAACATCTGAGAACTTGTCATACAACAAAGTACAAAAGTATCAACAGGTTCTACTACAGTTTTATAAGGATCCCCCAGTGTGAATAGTCCTATGTGGTATGTTGATTACTGTTACCATGACATCCAAGTGGGGTAAAATGCCTGACAAGGCAAATTCCAGAAGGCAATATACAAGGACATGTTTGTTTGTACATGCATAAGTGCATATGTACGTAATATGTGCACATTCATATGTAATATAAATACATATGTACATATTTGTGTACACACATACAAGCTCTCTATTGATATCATATTTACTATTTGTTTCAATACCATGGGATATGAAGAAAAAATCATGACACAAGTTTGATGGCATGGGATCAAAAGAAAACATAATGCTTATCGTGGATCCTTTTTGTACCACACTGTACTCCATTTTCTTTTCTTTATGGACCCGTGCCCTAGTCATAGACAATGGTGTTTAGACAATGGTGTTCAAGCGTAACAAAATTTTGTTTAAGTGTCCAACACAAATATGGACAAGTAAGGTTTTATACAATGTTCTAATGAACTTGAGAAATCTTTCACAGCAAACATTTTTGAGGGAGGACCATGTTAAAAATTTGATTGTCTAAAATGTGTTAATGTGGGAGAAACTATGGTGTATGGACAAGGTAATCCACAGTATTGCTTGGATGAGGGAAATAAATATTCACTGTTTTGAAGTGGTCTACACATGAACATTCAAAAAAGTGATACAAGACCACAACTATATTCTGTACACATGCACTTAAACTTATGAATGGGGATATATGTAATGATCTAGATAGCATATACACGAGTATGGGTACGGGACATGCCAAATTTGTAGAAAGTAGGGTACAAGGATTTGGCTACTACAATATAAAATAATATTAGTATATATTTTGTGCGCACAGCAACAAAATATAAAAGGTAACATCAGATAGTATAATTTTAAACACACAATTTATATAAGTTCATCACATCATGTTGTAGTTACATTTTGTAGTTGTCTTAAGCACACACAAAATCACAAGTATGACCACCCAAAATTATATGTATGCTTTACGAAAATACAAACATCCCCCCCACAAATATAAGTACATAAGTAATAGTGTACGACATTTGTTCAACAAATAATAAAAGTGTCTGGCATGTATTCGAGAAGCGTCTAAGAAGTGCCAATGTCTGGTATAGGTGTCAACATGTCCACTACGGGCATGGCTTCAACATGATAAGTGCCCATGCTTCTCATGGTAATGAGTGATCAAGTAAAGAATTTGGGTTTATTTCAACAAAGTAACCTTATATGTCAATCCGGTATATAGCGTAGTATTGATATTTTGCATACAAAAGCTCCAATATGAAAATAGCCTTATTATCCAAAATGTGATGGAAATGTTTGAGAAGCATCCTCACACGTCCATATGTTCGACATGTCCAAAAAATCTAAAATTTGAAGTTCTAGTAATTCTAGTGTCTGGTATAAGTATAAAAATCAGTATAGCGTTTAAGGACAAACTATAGGAAAAACTCCACAATTAGGCATGTACCAGTGGGAGCAGTACTAGAATAAGTGACCTAAGAAGATTTTGCTTGTGGCACTGTATAAATCTGAGCCTTCAGAATGTGTGGCCAACTTATGAGTTTTTTTAGTTAATCACCATATCTAAGGCATGAAATATTCCATTACTATATAATTACTATTAATTTTTACCAAACTACTTTCATTCAACCTCTCCACCTTCATCTCCATATGCAAAATACAATGGCCATTGTCCAAAGGCAAAAAAAAGAAGAAACAAAAAAGAAAAAGCTAATAGCCATAACTTAAAAATTCAGAGAAAACAATAATTATCATCCATTTCTTTTTAGCCAACCTTCCCCCGTTTCTTCCTCCCTCTCCACCCATCAATGGTTCTTGATTCTACATCAAGAGAGGAGAAAACTACTCTTGAAATAAACTAATTTTCTCCCAACCCAACTGCTAAATTTAACCTTATTATTTATTTAGTAGTTTTTGCCCGATTATTTAAAGCCATCGTGGTATCTATTTGTTTATCTCCATGTTCAAGTTCTAGGCTTCCTTACAATTCTTGATTTGGTAGGATGGTTGAGACCCATTTGTAGTAATTTGAGCAAGTGGTTTGTAACCAACTCATTATTAAGGCATTTCCAATCAAGATGTCCAACATGTAGGATTTGTTATATTTTACTAGTTTACTGTTCCAAAATTAAACTTCCAATCTCATACGATTTTTAGTACTTCAATCAATCTAGTAACCTCTTCATCTGATTTGGGCCACCATTTATGGCTTACTGAAGTGAATGAAAGATGGTAGTGGGTTTAATATCTGAAGAGAAATGATCATGGTAAGAGCAAAGACAAAGGATATAAACATCATTTTTCCTTTATGTTTATTCCTTAATTATGATTAAACTGGACCTTTGGATGGCATGTAAAATAGGGCCCAAGGACTCAAATATCGGCCAACACCAATGTGTGTCGGAAGTATCATATCTGATTTTAAAGTACCTAAGAGGATATCTGCCAATATGACATTGTTGCGTGAATGTCCCATATATAATTTGCAATGTATGATATCAAACTCGTATTAGCTGATGCAAAATCCTATATTATCGGCTATCACAATATACAAAGCATCCTTGCCCACTAGTTTTTCATTCTAGATTCTATTAAATTTCTAAAAGAAAGTGGTACGACCACATTGCATTTCATCATGCCCCTTCTTGATAACTTGTGAACAGTATGTTATCCTTTTGGCGTTAAATGGTTAAAACCATTAATGTTTGACACCCATCACCAGTGAATATACAGACGAAGCTTAAGTTTTCTAGCTATAAATTAACCTAAAATTTAGATATTTCTTATTTATAGATTAATATAGCATCTAGAGATGAATTATGCTTTTAATGTGTAGTCATGAGTCAATGCCCACACCAACACCAACACCCACCCCACCCAAGTTTTTTGAAAAAGAACTCATTTTTATTTTCCATGTAATGAACTTTTGAAATAAACCCCTATAAATTTTATGTTACATGCTCCCCTTAATCGAGCCACTGGTTTCATCCTTCATTAGAATAACTCTATGCTTTATAATATTTCATCGAATTATAAATAAAATTCATCATTTATTCTCGAAATCATCTTTTCTAAGAAAAAGCATTGGAGGCATTCCCAGCATGCATTTCATTAAAAATCACTGAAATAAAAAGCAACAAAAAGTATGTGGGCATAACCCAACGAAGCACAAGAGTAGCAATACGGTTACAAACAATCACAATACAATAGAAACCAAAAAGAGTTTGACAGTAAATGTTTCGATGGTGGGTGCTGAGATTGATACCCTAAGCTGCATCACATAGAGTGCTAAGTCTTACCAATGGAATCCATCCCTGCCAAAAGAGTAGAATAAAAGTCAATAGCATGTTTTATGTTATCAGCATTATAAGAAGTAGATTTAAAAAATGGATTCATTTCTTAAATTCTAAAAAATCCAGACAAATGCCATAAAGTAGAAAGCCTAACTGGTTACAATATCTTATAATTTGATGGTCAAGCACTAGTTACCCAAGCCTCTCCCATATTCACTGGCCCTTGATCCAAACCATTCTTTTGGAGGAACATAATCAAGCTTGGCTTGGAGAAGTGCAATTTAGAGACAAGTGACCGATTGTCTTCATTCTGGATTTGCACAATTCAAAAAAAAAACCTATGTCAATATGATTTCTTCTAAAAACATCACTGATTGGCAACCTCTATTTTACTGCAATCCACACACGTACTCTTACTTTTAGTGGAACCTTAGTGTGCCAAATGTAAATTATATACCCAAAGAATGAGTGGGACATGGTGGAGAACACCCCATTTGTGTTCCATCTCTTTTCTTAACCAAAATGATCAACGAACAAGAAAAGCCAGGAAGTTTCATACAAGGTTAAAGAATTTGGTTTCGGTCCCTTCAAAAAATATTATTTTCGACAAGTTTCGCTAGTTTCATTGGTTTCATTTTAAGTTTTAATTTCAAATTTATCTATATTTTTATGTAAGTATGAATATGCATTTTAGCAATTTTTTGAAAGTAAACACACTATTAATTTAAACATAAACCCAAACCCAAAATCAAATCCAAACCCAAATCGACGTAGCTTGAATGAATAAAAAAATTAGCGAATTACAAATTAAAGCTACTAGTTATTATTTTTGTTTTGAGCATATAAACGCAAACCCATAACGCAAACCCATAACTAAACCCAAACCTACAACCCACTTTTTTGTTTGGGTCATAAGCCTAAGGAAGCCCAATAGCGGGATATAAAGATATCAAATAGTAGGGATATAAAGATATCAACACTGCCCTTCGAACTATCCTTATTCTCACCGACTCTTTGAGACTTTGATATCCTTATTCTTTTTACTGGTGAGATCGAGCCTCGTCGATTGAAGACGACGACGACGACGACGACGACAATCTTATTTGCTATTTTAACGATGATGGCGACAATGATCTCACTTACAAATTAAAGAGGGTGAAGATGATAAGAGTAGCGGTGAATCGAAGACGACGATGACAACTTAAAGATGATTGCTATCGGGTACGATTTACTTTTGGTCTTCGATTGCTAAAATTTTTCTAGATCTTTTTATTTTTATATTTGAACTATTCTTCTAGTAAGATTTTAGGTTTGGATCTGTTTTGTTAAGATTTTAGTGGTATTATTGGGTTTCGACTGAAACCTAGTTTCGAGCATCGTTTCTGATCGGTTCCCTTTAAAACCATTTTACTGAAACTTTTAGGTTTCGGCTGAAACCTTGATCTTTGGTTTCATACAATAGGTCCTCAATAATCTGGATAGAAAATGTAGATAGCTAAATGAATTCATGATTCTACTAGAATCCTTGAGGGCATATTGGAATGCGAGTGTCAACAGCTTTAGCATAGAGCTTTGGGAACACGATGTCCAAGAATATCTACTTTGTTGAACAATCATCCTAAAAGCTAATTCAACTGCAAAAAATCAGTTTAAACTGGATACTTAGCTTGAAATATGAAGGGATCGCAGAGTTCAGATTTGCAGTTTTTGGCCCGTTAGGGACAATTTTGTAATTTTCGGATTTTAGGGGTCTCTTCGTAATTGTTTTAGTCTTTTTGGGGTTTTCTGCAATTTTGCATATTTCTGAACTTTATTTATAGGTGGATACTTGATTTGAAAAGAAAACTTGTTTGAGGTGAGATTATCCCTCTTTTCATTGGAGAGCACGACCCTCTCTCGAATCAGCGGCTTGGGAGAGCGAGATCCTCTCAAATAGTCTCAACTTTATTCTTGTAATACTTTACTTTCGATTTATTATTAATAAAAATAGCACCTTTTATTCCAATTCTCCACTTCCTAGACCTGAAAATCTTATCTTTCCACCAAAACCCCCGCATTTCCATTAAAATTATCCTTTTCTACATAAAAACCCTAGAAAATTCTATCAATTGGTATCAGAGCCGTGAGATCCATAGCGGCGACAAGATTCGAAGATAAATTTGATGCCTTCAAGGAGAAAATACAACAGCCATATTGAAGGTTTGAAGAAATCATTGGAAGAACTTAGGGCATCGGGTGAAGCAAGATTCAAGGAGATTGATTTGAAGGTGGATTCCCTTGAGCAAAACCTAGCATTACATGGAGACATTTTGCCAGCCTTAAAGCAACAACTTTTGAATCCCACGTCGACAGGGCAATCCGACATGATCGAAAACCCCAACTTAGGAAAAACGACGTCGACTTTGGTGAAGGGCAAGGACAAGGCAGTGGAATATGAAGAAGGGATGCTTTCTGACGCCGACGAGTGTTATGCAGAGGATGTGGAGCCCACGATGAAAGGTGGCGACATCCGAAGCCCCAGGAAGACTTGATAGGGTCGCCCAGCCACCGAGGCAATAAAACAGGGTCTGTCGCCCCTGTTGGACCCCCTGCAAGAAGTTAGACAGGGGCGCCATGCCTCCAGGCAGCAAAACAGGGGCTGTCGCCCCTGCTAGACCCCCTGTAGGGGGCTGGACAGGGGCTGTCGTCCATGCTGAACCCCTTGCAGGGGGCTGTATAGGGGCGCTAGCCCCTGGCCCAAAGACAGGGGCTGCCACCCCTACCGGACCCCCCTACAGGGGTGTCTCGCCCCTGCCAACCCACTACAGGACGCCCCCCTGCATGGCACAGACTGGGGCAGACAGCCCCCCGTTGCCTCTGCAAGGCTGCGACGCTATTTCAGGGGGCCAACGAGGGCCCCGTGGCCTCCCGATGATGTGCTACGACACCGTCGACCCTCTGGAGTACATGTGGGAGCCCGATAACGGCTGTAATGACTTTCAGGGCACCCACGGGCATTGATATACTGCAGAGAGACGACCACGTCCTATTCTGATATACGAGGAGTACCCGAGGATGGTGTCAGAGACTGTAATCCGGAGGAGGATGACCGAGGCTCTGTTTTTGGCGTCGAGGACTGGTGTGACTTTGTGGACCGAGATGAAGGCCATCAGAGGATTGGAGCGACATAGGGACCGGTGGCGATACACTTATCAATCTCATTATCTCATGCACGTTGGTAGACGTGATGATCAAGGAAACTTCGGGATGGACGTTCGAGTGAGGAAACTAAAGATGCTCATCTTTGAGGAGGATGACCAATATGACTGGATCAGAGCTGAGGGATTCTTCACGGTGACGTGCCTATCAGTGGACAAGTTGGAGGCACCTATCATATGCTTTGAACGGAAGATACTTTCGTGGTTTCAGTGGAGGGAGTAGAGGCAGCCCTTCCTCTCGTAAGACGAACTCAAGGAATGCTTAGTGCACAGATTTCGGGACACTTAGGGGGAATCTACCGGAACAGTTACTGTTGCTCAGGCAAGAAGGGGCGGGGCGGTGAATGAGTTTAAGGAGAAATTCGAGGCGCTATCAGGACAAGTGCGAGGGGTCCTAGAGGAGACTATGGAGCGGAGCTTTATGAAGGGGCTAAAGCACAATATACACGCTGAGCTTCGCATACATAGACCTCGTGGATTGATGGAGATCATGGAGTTGGCCCAGCTGGTAGAGGATCGTCTCGCAGAGGAGCAGAGGTTTAGAGTAAGTGTGGGAGGCTCCCTTCTGCAGAGCCAAACGTCGATATGAGAACATGCATTGATAAGGATAGACCAGTCCAGTAAGGAGAAGAGCGGTGTGCCACAGTTAGGTGGAAAGTTTTAGAAGATGACTGATGCAGAGATGCGGGAGAAGAGGCTGAAGGGGTTATGTTTCCGGTGTGATGAGAAGTTTACCCCAAGGCACCATTGTGGAGTGCGCTAGCTTCAGTTGCTGATAGTAGACAAGGACGAGGAGTATGTAGTTGAGGAAGGAGAGCCGGGTGGAGATGAGCATCTTCGCTTGGAGTAGGGCCGCTATATAATTCATGTACCACCTTGAGGACATGGTGGTTCTTTCAGAGACATAGTAATGATGTGATCCTCGAGTTCAGATTTGCATTTTTTTGGCGTTTTGGCCCGTTAGGGGCAGTTTGTAATGTTCAGATTTTATGGGTCTTTTGGTAATTTTTTAGTCTTTTTGGGGTTTTCTGCAATTTGCATATTTTTGAACTTTATTTATAGGTGGGAGGGGCTAATGGATTTTTCATGCTTGACTTAAAGAGAACTTGTTTGAGGTGAGATTATCCCTCTTTTCATTGGATATTGCGGGCCCCTCTCGAATCGGCTACTTGGGAGAGCGAGATACTCTCGAAAGATCTCAATTTTATCCTTATAATCATTTGCTTTCAGTTTATTATTAATAAAAACAAACACTTTAATTCCAATTCTCTCCACTTCATAGACTTAGAAATCCTATCTTTCCACCAACTCCACATTTCCATCAAAAATCATCTTTTTCTACAGAAAAACCCTAGAAAATCCTATCAAAATATTGAATAATAGTTATGACCCTGTTTTAGAATCTTGAAATAGAAGACACGTGATCAAAGTTGTGGAGAAGCTTTGATAATATTTATACCTGATAACTTGGACAATAAGATCACCCTCCTTGGTGCTCCTCCAAGGCTATTTTCCTAACAATATCAAGCTAAATTGAGTCAGAGACCCACACTCTTCCTTGGGTCTACATACCTCCATCCAGTTCACCAAACCCAGAAATCAAGGAATCTTATTCTTTTTTTTTTCAGAATAAAGCCCTCAACATTGTATCGATCTCCTAGTTTGGAAACTTAAAGATGGACACCCAAAAAAAGAGGAAGTGCAGATTGCACCGCATTCATCAGCATCAAATAGCCCCGGTAGAGCATATTCCTTTTACAAATGCTGCTGCATCTGCTAAACAGTGGGAACCAATTGGTCCTTTTATATGCCTAAATGGTTTGATAACAAAAATAAGATATCATAAGGGAAAATAGGCAACGAAAAAGTTGCAAGCTTTAGACATTTTTAGCATCTCATCTACCTTCTTTATAAGGTAATAAAATAAGTTTATAAGGTAATAAAAGACTTATTTGACTATTGAAAGACAAGGATGATAAGCTTCACACCAGCCAAGTGATTAATGAAAGGTTGTAGAAGAATCAACATATCATTAGAATAATTAAGATTTAGGACCATTGGACCCGAAGCAGAAGTGGGCAAGCCAATGACCTTATCACTTAACGAAAAATTGTCTTTCTACTTATGCAGTATGTATCATCATAGCCATGATAGCCACGATCTTAAAAGTAACAGAGAGCGTGTGTCTTCCTATCTCAAGCACCTTCTGCAACTAGACCAGACTATGGTTCGGTTCGAACCGTGGAACTGAATCGGAACCGGACCGGACGGGACCGGAACCGGATGATCGATTCCAAGAACTGAAACCAAAACCGGGCCAAGACGATTCAGTTCCGGTTTACAGTTTTGTAGAACCGAAACTGGAAACGAGGGTCCCGGTTTCCCGGTTCACCGATTCTGGAACCGGGGAACTGAACCGGGAAACTGGTTCAGTTGTGGCTTGGCTGATTTAATTCAAGCGACAACGGCTAGTTGCCCCCACTAGCCGTTGCCTCCTTCAAAATATAAAAATAAAGGGGGCAACGGCTAGTTAGGGAGCCGTTGCCCCTTGTCCCCCATTTTCACTCTCCCCCCAAATTCTTTTTTGCACCCACCACCTCCCTAAAAAATCTCTATAAATATCCATCTCTTTACACCATTCTTCTCTCAACTCTTGACTCTTAATCTTCAATTATTCTATCATACTGATTTTTATCATTTTTATTTAATTTTCTTTGAATATTTATACTCTATATTATTCAAGTGTTTCTCTTATTTTTTCTTAATGGCAAGTGGTTCCTTAAAATCAAATAAATGAAAAAGCATTTCTGACAAAGTAAATGATTTTGATGATGATTATAATCAATTTGGTCTTCATCAATATTAAGATTTTCCTAATGATTCCAGTTTACCAATTTTTGAAGGGTTTTCCAATTCTGCAATCCATATTGATCATCTCAATCTCCTAATGCTCAATTTTATTCATTTAAAATTTCCAGAGATGTTAAAAATCGTGATGTGAAAATTGATGTTGGCGGACAAGAAAACAAGCGCAACCCATCGGATTTGTTCAAAGTGCATATGAAAAAAGTTAAGACGCCCGATGGAAAATTAACGGTAAAATGTAATTATTGTAAGGTTGAATATTATTGGAGTACATCCGGAGGTTATGAAACATATTGGAAGCATATAAAGCTTAAACTTCCGTGCAAATTAGATAATTCATAATCTCAAACTCAAATTGTAAGGTACGATACTACCAATCAACTATTTCAATATTCTGATTCTATTAATATATAAGAGTTAGCAAGAATGGTTGCCATTGAACATTTTTCTTTTAGTTTTGGTGAGAAAGTTGGTTTTTTGAATTATATTCATAACACATTAAATTCACAAGCTTGTCGTGCTCCAAGTACACGCACACGCACACGCAAACTTTTTAATATTTACAAAAATTGAAAAAAATTGATAAATTTTTTAGACGTTTTGATGGACGTGTATCCATATGTTCCGATATATGAAGTGATCATTGGCAAACACACTTCTTTATGGGTATGACTTGCCATTATATGAATGAAAATTGGATATTGCAAAAAAGAATTATTGCATTTTGAGTTTTTGATGAAACTCAAACATCTGATAATATTTATCGTATACTTAAAATCATTTTTGAAGAATATAAGATTGAAGATAAAATTTTTGCAATTAGTTTTGATAATGCTTCAAATAATGCTGATGTTATTTCATCTTTAAAATAGTTAAGTCAATCTTGTTTTGGTAGGAGATTTATTTCCCAAAAATGTGCATGTCATGTTTTAAATTTATGTGTTCAAATGAATTAGCTATTCTAAAAGATTCTATTGAATCTATTAGAAAAACAATCCATTATTTGTGAAAACATCCAAAGTAATGAAATCATTGTTAAAAGTTTGCGAAACCTATAATAAAAATCACATTAAATTTTCACGTGATATTCTAACCCGTTGGAATAGCACGTTCAAAGTGATGATTATAGAGAATTATTGTGTAGTTCTATCATTATATTAATATATGTCTTTTTCCTCAATAATGGAATTTGGGCACAGAAATTTGTGAATTATTAAAAAATTTAATGATGCTACCAATAATTTATCGTGTGTTTATTATCCCACTACAAACTTATTTCTTATTGAATGTATTATTATTGTTTGTGCATTTGAAGAATAAGAAACTGATATTAAATTAGAATCTATTGTTTATGCTATGAAGAAAAAATGTTAAGAATATTATCAACACATTCCAATTATATATATGGTTACAACTATTTTTTATCCACGTGAGTTTGATCATTTAGACACATCTTTGCTATATTATTATAAGGCTATATGTTTAAAAGTTGATTGTCTTGTTTTGTTATATTATGTTAAGTCCGAAGTTTTTAAATTATATGATGAATATATTATTATGTATGGTCCATCTCATATAAATGTTGCACAAAATGATTCTTCATATCAACTTTCATCCTCAATATTTGGTGGTAAGTGTTATCAAATTAATGCAAAAAACAAAAAAAAATTAAAAAGTTCATCGACTCACAATCTAAGCGTGATAGTTATCTAAGAACTTCTTTTGTGTTTGTGAATGATAGTGAACTTGAAATATTACAATGGTGGAAGGAGCATCAAAAATATTTTCCAATTTTGGCTATTATAGCCAATAAGTTATTGCAATGCCAGTCTCTATAATTGCTGTTGAACAAGAGTTTAATGCCAGTGGCAATATATTAGTTGAAAGACACTCTTGTGTGAGTCCGGATTTAATTGAAGTTCAAGTTTGTGTTGATAATTGGACAAAGGCAGCCCAAAAAAAACAAGAAATGAAACATAAAATGACTTACGATTTTTTCGAAGAGGGAACAGAAACGGAAGGCACCAACGGAAGCGACTAATGTAAAATGTAAAAGAAGTACACGTGCTTTGATTCTTTTAACTTTTTTGTTTAGAGGATACATATGCGAATTAATAATGATAACATATTAAGTGCAAGGCTGCAAGCCCATTTATTTATTTATTTATTGTTATTTTCGCATTCTCAATTTTGTCATATATAAGTGACATTAAGTTGATTAATGACAAAATTGTGGCTACATGTATTTATGTTTCTTTTTTTACAAATTAAGTTATTTCATTTAAATTTTGTTTAATTTTCATATATTTTCCACCACAATCGAACCGGAACTACAACCGGATCGGAATCGGAACCAGAACTGAACCGCTTAACAATCGGCTCAGCTCCGGTTCCTGGTTCCGTCGGAACTGGAACCGGTGGTTTGGAACTAGAACCGAACCGTTGTCACCACTATATGCAACCAATAACCCACACTCTAACATTGTTAGTAATGATGGTAGCCGTTGTGTTTTGCACCTGTTTATCACCCAGAACATCCATTGGTGACCAAAATCCCTCTTTTGTAGCACCAACTTAAAAAAATCTTAATCAATCATGTTATATGCTTTCTCTAGGTCCTCATTCAGGAGTACTCTCCTTAAATGTCAATTGGTGTAGTGATGTAGCACCTTTGAAGAATGTCTACCTCATCAAAAATAGATCACTCTTTGATGAAGGCATATTGGTTTAACTGCACCATCCCAGCAAGAATTATATAAAGTTTATTAGCTAGCACCTTAAAGAAGATATTGAATTCTGAGTTCGGCATGCGGGGTCTGAAATCCCCAACATTATCAGCTCCTTCCACCTTTGGTATGAGAGCAATCAAAGCTTGATATACACTGGATAGATCATCAATTCATAAATTCATCTCTCGAGCCATGTACATAACATCCTCTTTCATAATATCTTGATTTCCCAACATCTCTGGAAGAACATAGGGAAGCCATTGAAGTTAGGAGCATTATCAATTCTAAGCTAGAACATAACCTTTTAACCTCCTCTAAAGTGAGCAGTCTTTCAAGCTCACCATTCGGTAACCCCGAAGAAGATTCCCTCAATCGATATGCAGACTTCTACAATTAAATTTCTTCACTAGGATGTATTCCTGAAAACATATTCAAGTGTTGTTAATTATCAGAACTATGAAATTTTTCTTAATTTTTTAAAGAAGCAAACAATCCGGCTGATTTGAGATTGTCATTATTTTCTATGTTGAATATTAGATTCTATAAACCTTTGCTCATGCATATCAAGGTAGACCTTGATAAGGACTTGAGAGTAAGTGGAGCTCACATGATGGGCAACTAGGCAGTATTGACATGGGAACATGTGCTTGTACAGATACATAACACGATAAAACTTTATAAGGTAGGATACATGGACAGCTATGTAAAATATGTTAATATGTAATTATGCATGTGAACACACACAATAAACAATAAACAATAAACAAAAGGGAATATCAAACAACATAATTTTTAACGTATAATTTCGATAAGTTAGGGGAAGCATGAATACATGCATACGATATATGCTCGATGAAGCATGGATACAGACTTTGGATATGAATACGACACAGACACATGGTAAGGACAGCAATTCCCTTAAAATGCAGGGAAGAGCGACACGACAACATGACACTCAAATATGCATAGACATGAGCTAGTGCACGCCCGTGCGTTTAATGATTACATACACTCACATGTCTATGCATCCAAAAGTGCATATATTTTTGATTGCATAATACATGTAATGATTGCAAATGGTTGGCTATAAGGAGGGCCATAGAAAGATGAGACATGAGGAACCGCCAAAGGCCGCATTGAGACTACCCGAGGAAATCTCGTCCCTGCTAACTAACATAGATATATATTCTCAGTGAGCATATTCTATATTCCTAATCTGGCCGCCATGTCGGGATGAGAATGGCTCAGTCCACATGTATCATTTGATGAAAGCACTCCAGTCCAGCCTCATCTGGTCAGTGGCTTGTCATCCACCGATTTAAAAGTAGCTTCTCACCAAATGCCCTTAGGTTGGGACATGATAGCACGAGTAGTTTGCTCAAGAACCTGATGCGGCTAGTAATTGGAAGCAGGGGCATTTGGGTAAAATAACAAATAGGGGTGTTTTTCTATTTAAGGTCGTTGAGCCGGCCCTAATGGGCATGCGAAAATTGTGAGAGAAAGTTTATTTCTAAGTTATTATTCCCTAGAATAAATGTATTAGGATTTCTCATTTCCTTAGATTAATTGTTTCTTTTATTCCTAGTCGTTATTTAGCGAGTAGACTATTTGTAGTAGCCATTTTATAATTTCAGAGATCCAGAATCGCATCAATTGGTATCCAAGATTGGTATCAAAGATTCTGTCGCATTTAATCTAAGGAAATGGGATTCTGGATACCAATTGATGCGATTCTGGATCTCTGAAATTATAAAATGGCTACTACAAATAGTCTACTCGCTAAATAACGACTAGGAATAAAAGAAACAATTAATCTAAGGAAATGGAAAATCCTAATACATTTAATCTAGGGAATAATAACTTAGAAATAAACTTTCTCTCACAATTTTCGCATGCCCATTAGGGCCGGCTCAACCCCCTTAAATAGAAAAACACCACTATTTGTTATTTTACCCAAATGCCACTGCTTCCAATTACTAGCCGCATCACAGCCATTTTATAATTTCAGAGATCCAGAATCGCATCAGAACCACACACTCTCGAGAGTAGGATGCTGTCAGAGGAGCCAACCTATACTTTGCTTGGGCGTGTCTTATCGCTGTTAGGATCATATAGACGGCAAGTAAACACTAGAGGGGGGTGAATAGTGTTATAAAAAAAATACGCTAATTGAAATTTATCATCTCTATGTTTACCTAAAAGCTCAACTGGTGTTACCTAACTTGACTCTTAATCAACTAATCTCAGTATTTGCAAGAGTAATGCACAACGAAGATATAATAACAAAATAAAGAGATAATAATAGAGACAGAACAATTGCAAACATGGATCAATTATACTTATACTGGTTCATCCTATCCTTGGGCTACGTATAGTACCAAGCACAGCTTGGGTTTTCACTAACCAAATCTTTCCAAGAGAAAGGATTACAAATTGCCTCTTCACAAACAACATAAGTGAGGTATTTAATATAAGCACAAGAAATGTTGTTTTGACATAGTTCGCACTCAAACATCAAAAATGCCATTCAAGTTCAAAAAATAATAAGTTTGGAGTCACAGCCAACTTTAAAATATTACATGCCAACATATTAAAGATTAAGCTAAAGCTGTTTCATAACATAACAAAACCATTCCAAGCATCTAAACATCCAGACGTGCATCAACTAGAAGTGGGTTGTTGCCCAAAGAGTCTAGCCTTGATGTCAGCCATTTCCTGTTGAATTTCATCGATCCTGAAGTCCGCCACATCTAGCTTCTGATAAACTTCATTTGACCGTTTGTTTTCAAATTGATCTCTCATGTTTTAAATTAAACTCTAACTGATCCTGCCTTTGTAGAAGGATAGTCTCAAGAGAGGCATGATTGGCAGGAGCTACAGGTGCACTAGATGAACCTTCATGAATAGGAGGTGGGACAGGCTCATCCTCAGATTCGTCAGCAGATTCACAATCAAAATGGAGGGTTATCAGTAGGATTTTGGGTTATTTTCATTCGAATCAATGCAGACTTATCAAACTTGACTAGTGTGGAAACAACGGAAGTCTCATTTCCTACGTTAATTCCATGGTGTCGAAAGATGTCTGTAAGAAAATGACCGTGATGCAAAGATTGTGCAAGTGTACTTGATCAAGTTAGCACCAATAATACTTGCTAATCTGGCTTACGAAAGCGTAGACACATTTTGTCGGGCTCTTTGAAATACTTGTGAAGCTATCAGATTTTTGAGTGAAATTAGATAGAATTCGTGCGAGAATCCTAGCTCTTGGTCCAAGTTTTTTTTTGCTGTCATGCCAGTTTTGAAACCATTACACTTCATGAATATTAGATCAAAGAATATTCTGGTCATTCATTGTAATCTCCCTAAGGATTGCTCCCTGGCAATAGATGCCTAAAATCTTTCCTATTGATGCAGGTGTTAGCGTAAATGATTTGTTCAAAACTCTAGTGGACAATTCTAAGGAACCAGAAATCATGTTGGTATAGAAGAGACATACTAACCTAGGAAAACACTAACAAGAACTATTAAGAGAGAATAATTTCTCATGTCCTTGATAAGTGAAAATTGGTTTGATCCTATATAGGTTAAGGTCATCATACTCCACGAATCGTGAATTCCTTTCATATGGTTTCATCAGTTCAGGCCTATTGAGATATTGATCTATGGATGAACTTTCACTTTGAGGGTAAGAGGATGGTGGCTGAGAAGAGGATATCCTCTTCTTTGGTGCTGGGGCTTTATGCATCTTACTTGAAGTGTATGAAGTGTTCTAACACAACCTAGTATGATGCACACTATCAATGACGCAATGCAAGCCAAAAAAATTATGATGTGATGAGAAAATATACCTAAATTGAATGAAATCTCCTAAGAAATCCTTTTGAACTTTTGAAAATCTGATTCACAAGCAAGGAGAAAGCAAGAGATTTTGGAAATTTTGGAGTATGGATCGATATGAAGAGAAATGTTTTGGGGGTTATAAATAGGATTTTTAAGAGAGTGAATCTTTAGCCATAGGATCAAAATTGATGGCTAAAATTATCTTTCTTAATGGATAGTCAAAAGATACCCAATTGATAGTGGGTAGGGACCAAATAAGCTTAAACAAACCGGCAAACTCATCAAAGAACCAAAACAATTCGGGTTCAGAAAACTGCAAATTGACATAGACTAGTCGACTAGTGGCTGTCATGTGGTCGCGACTAGTGGCTGTTATGTGGTCGATTAGTGGCCTGAAATTTCACTGAATCAGTCATAGATCAACTCAAAACACGAGATCTCATCCAATCCAATTCTTATAGATTGTAAACTATCATATATGCACAAAATAGATCAAACACACGCATGCAAGTTAATTAGCCCGATAAATGTGAGATACCCAGGGTTATGTGAGGCTATCTCACTTAGGTTAAACCTAAGCTATTCTTTTGGAAACCAAATTCAATCAGGTTTGGATTTCATGTCTTTTATATATTTATAGTGTAATGACTCTTTTTTTTAAAAAACAGCCCACAACATGGCTCAGGCCTATTGGCCCACACTTCCCTTCTAAAAACAAATTTTTTTCCTCTGTCTCTTTCATTTTCTCACTCGTAGCCCCCAGCGACCTGAGCCCTATTCTCTTTTCGTTCTTCTCTTGTGCGGCGACCAACAGCCGATAACACCTCAGAGAAATTCGTCGATTGCCATTAAATTTGAGCCCCACACACTCGTCGATTTCCCCTTTACTCCCCGACCTCCAATCACTCCCTCGACAAGTTTTCCGGCGACAATTACTTTGTTCAACGAAATTTGTGTCGATTCCAACTATCGATGTAAAGATATGTCTTTTCTCACACCATTGTGTAGTCCACGCTGTGTGGACTTCTTCTCCGATCTTACGGTTTGATTTTCATATTTAACTGCCATCGTTTAGGGTTTTGATTCATGCAGAAAAATTCGTTTTTCTCTTCGAAACTTTTCTGATTGAGCTCCAGTTGGTCTCTGGATTTCTTGTGTGTTTTCTACTTGGCTTCTACAATAAATGGTACACCCTATTTACTTTAGATTTCGATTATTTCCTTTCATGCATTTTATTTGCTAAGAAATTAAGGTTTTAAGAATTATTTTGAGTAGGCGATGATGATTCAATGTTAATAGAAGAGGATTTCTACCCTCTTGATAAATATGGCATCCTACGAGCAAGGCGGCAACTTACGCCACCGCTCTAAACTACTGATTAGGGATTTTGGGGAATTGGGTTGGTCGCAGAAGGGGTTTCCTCTTCATTTGGCTCTGCCGGCTGTGTTCTCCTCTCCTACGGATGTTCAATTGGCTATTTTCCCCTCATGTGATTGTTTAGTTGTGCTGTTCTTTTTTCCTCCTGTGAATTTGTGCTTATGGTCCCTCTTCCCTGTTGGGTTTGTGTGGTCGCTGGTCACTCTTTCCTGTGGATTTATTACTTGTTGTCCCTCTTCCTCCCGTGGGTCATGTTGGCTGGTTTTCTCCGGTGGTTCTTTTTGTTGGCTGATTTCTTTTCATGAAGTGTTCAGTCCACTATATGATTACTTTTTTATGAGGGCTGTTGGCTCAGTGATTTACTATAGCAAATGGAACTGATTTGTGGGGTTTTAATGAGATCATTTATTTCCCTTATTATCAGGATTTTGAGGAATTTCCCTCGAGCTAGTAAACCCTAGAACCTATTCATGGGTGCCAAAAAAAGATGAATCTAATCCTACAATTGTTTTAATCTTTTCAAAATGATTTCTTTTAAGTTTTAATTGTTTAAAGATTTGATTGTTTAAAATGTTTTGGAGTGGATTGTGTAGGGTTTCCTTTACTATAGAAATTGACTGATAAATTTGTTATTGATAGAAAATAGAATATTTAATTAGAATTGTGCAGTTAATGATATTGTTAATGGATTAATGAGAGAATGGATTGATTGATATGGACACTACAGTTTCATGCATAATTCTATCTATCAAAGAACAGAACTAGAGGGTAAATGAAATAGAATTGAAATAAATAGAAATAACACGGGGTTTTGGGGACTCATAATTAAAGTTAGGAAGATTGGCAGAGACCATGCTCATTAACTGAATTGTACCGACTTGACCGGTTCCTCTATCGACTTCTTTGGACCATGGAATTAAGGCACATGTGTGCTCGCCTATGGACCAGTGTGATTCTTCAGTTTGTTCTTTCCCTATACATTGTGCGTAAATTAATAATGAAATGCTAGTTAGATAGACTTAGATTGGTGTTTATTTGCTATTGTCTGGTAAGAGTAGGGTTGCATGTAAAGTTATAATTGTTAGTTTATTGTAAATATCGTCTACTTCATTGTTTCTTTTCAATGATTCTCAATAGGTGACGAATCGGTTTATGAGGATGCTCCAGTGTACGAGGAGTCAGAATTTCTAGCAGAGCGTGAAGACTTTTGAGCTAGTATTAGTAAGGAGAGTTTTTATTTAAATTTTTCGATCATTTTTTCTTTTATTGTCAGTGTGATAGACTAGTAGTCCTTTTCAGTATATGCTTGTGTACCCTCTCGAAAGATGAATAAAGAATATTTCATTTATAAGATTTTCTGTTCGTTATATATTGCTTTCATTGGTATATTGTAGGACCTGCATAAATAATGAAAGATGTAATGACATCTAGACATGTGCCGTTACAAGTGGTGGTTCATGCATGTCCCCGCAAAACACATTGTGAATAGTATTTGGCAAACATGACATACTCATAAATACTCATAAATAAACAATCGGATTGACAATCTTCTTTGGGATACCTGATGTTGAAAGCATACACTTATCACGGCCGTATCACTGGAAACACTTCAATCATCATCAATGAGAACATGGCTGGGGAACAAGGCAACATGAGTGGGTTTGGTACTATCCACAACGTCAACAACGACGTCGACCACAACCTCCACGAAAATATCGACAATGACAATGAAAGTAACCACGATGTCAATAACCAACCAAATGACAACGTCGATAACAGGAATGTTAGCAACAACGATAACAACATTGAACAACCTGCAACGACGATTCAAATTTCAGACCAAACCCTACGAGAGATGATTCAAGCTTTACAAAAGAAGCCCGAGCCTCGGCATGAAGGAGTACAACAATTCCAATTACTGCATTTGCCAATCTTTAAATGAACAGAGGACCCCCTTGCAGCAGCAGAATGGTTGCGTGACACCGCTGACATACTGAAAGTGGCACGAATCGTGCCAGATTCGTGGGTGGACATGGCTAATAAGCTATAATTGACTTAAGATGCCAAATCATGGTAGGATTCAGAGGACCGACTGTTACAACTGATTGTATGGAGCACCTTCAAGGAGAACTTTAATGCTCAGTATTTCTCCCTGAAGGCAAAGAGCGGATTGCATGCACAATTTATGAATTTGAGGCAATGTTCCATGAACGTGGAACAATATAACGCCGAATTTTCCAGGCTTAGTAGGTTTGCGAAGAACATGGATCTATTAGACCAAGCCCCGCATTTTCTAGAAGGCTTGACATCAGGATTTAGGAACAGTTGGTTGGGTTAAAGTTGAAGCATATTCCAAAGTAATCTCTGCAGCTTGAGACTACGAGTATGTGTAGTGAAAAGGAGAGCAAAAAACGACAAGTGACTGCCCATCCAAGACGACCTCCACCCTCAAACCGATAGGAACCCCGACCAGTACAACGGACACCTTTCAATATGCTGGCTCCACACCATCCATAGCAGCCACTGCAATGCCGATAGCAGACTGTATGCCATTACTACAACAAACCAGGGCACGGCAAGTCTGAGGTTGATACCTCCTAAACTAATGCCTGATTTGCGGAGCAGATGGCCACATTACCAGAGACTCCCCAGAAGGGACAGAGTCCAGCAGGTCCAACACCGACAATTGTACCAGATACAGATATAGCTCCAGCAGGGAACACTCATCGTGGACCCCACCTACAGCTTTAACAGGAAACACTCACCGTGGACCCCCACCGCAGCGGAAATGATTTCAACAGGCGCGACCATAAACTCCACTCGCTAAATGCCATACTTTTACTATGACAGCTGAGGAGGCCAAGCCTACATGTCAAGTCATTACAGGTACACGTTTTCGTGTTCCTTCAATTTGTTACATTGTATACGATATACTTAGGCATAGTTTTGACGACCATAGGTATTGTGCTAGTAGCTAGCGGACCTGCTCTTGCGCATTTCGATTCTGGAGCTTCACATTGTTTTATGACATCACGTTTTATCAACCAACACGATGTTTTTATTTTGGCACTCGCTTCTGGTTAGGACGTCAAGATGGACAACGGTGTGTTGCAGATAACTAGCAGATATACAGATTGTTCCGTAGTTATTTGCGGACGAGAGCTCTACGTCGACTTCTTAGTAATAGATATACCAAGTTTCAATTTCGTATTCGGTATTGACTAGCTATGGACCTTTCACGCCATGATTGATTGCCGACACAGAAGAGTGATGTTCAAGATTCTGAACCACCTGAGATTCAAATTCATCAGCGGAAGCCGATTCTAAGGACCAGTGGAGTAAAGAGCCAGATTTACAGATACAATGTTAACTTCTATGGATAGTGCACCAAAGAGACACGAGATAGTATATGAGTTTCTAGATGTATTTTCGGATGACCTTACAAGATTGCCTCCGGACCGCTCCGTGGAGTTTGCGATTGAGCTAGTGCCATGAGCTCAACCTTACTCTAGGACTCCTTACCATATGGCTCCATCAGAGTTGGTTGAAGTCTGGATCCAGTTGAGCGATCTTTTGCAGAAAGGCCAGCACATCATCATGGAGTGCCCCGATACTATTGGTAAAGAAGAATGATGGGTCCAGGAGGATGTGTGTGGACTACATGGATTTGAATAAAGTGATGGTGAAGAATCAGTACACTCTACCACGCATCGACGACTTGTTTAACCAGCTTGGGAGATCTTGTATCTTTTCTAAGTTGGACATGAAGAGTGCTTACCATCAGCTAAAAGTCAAGTGTGAGGACATTCACAAGACGACGTTCAACACCAGATACGAACAATACGAATTCTTGGTATTGTTGTTTGGTGTAACCAATGCACCTGTGGTATTCATGTATCTTATTGACCAAGTGTTGTACGAGTACCTGGATAAGTTCGCGGTAGTTTACCTTGATGACATTTTGATATATTCGAAGATCGACTAGGAGCACACATCACACTTGAGTATGGTTCTAGAAACATTGAGGCGACACTAGTTGTATACTAAGTACAACAAGTGCGAATTCCGGATGGACCAGGTGATATTTCTAGGCCATGTGGTATTAGAGAAGGAATTACAGTAGATGCAGATAAGGCAGATGCCATTCAGAAGTGGCCAGTCCTAAGACGATGACTGAGATTCGGGGTTTTCTGAGTTTGGCTGGTTATTATAGGAGGTTCATTCAGGACTTCTCAAAAATTGCGAAACCCATGACTTGATTGACACGGAAGGATGTGATCTACATTTGGTCCAAGGCTTGTGATGAGGCGTTTCAGGAGCTGGAAAGGAGATTGACTATCGCGCCAGTGCTTATTATTTCAGACCAAACATTAGGATTCGAAGTTTTCTGCGATGCATCTGGCAATGGTCTCAGTTGTGTACTTCATCAACATGGACGTGCGGTAGCTTATGCATCAAGACAACTGAAGAAGCATGAACAGAACTATCCCAACCATGAATTGGAGTTAACCGCCATCATTTTCGCCTTGAAGATTTAGAGGCATTTCCTACTCGGAGAGCATGTAAAGGTATTCACGGACCACAAAAATTTGAAGTACATCTTCATCCAGAAAGACCTTAATATGCGGTAGAGACGATGGATTGAGTTGATGGCAGACTACGCCATTGATCTTTAGTACCACCCAGGAAAGGTCAATATTGTGCATCGGCACGCTGCATTGCGTCGACTTCCAGCGGTGCTTACCCATACGACTTAGTGGAGACTCCAACAAGAGATACATGAGATGGAGATTGATGTACATGGCTGACTTCTTCATTGACGGACCTTCAGATACAGTCCACCTTGGTAGACAGGATTAATGTTGCACAGACAAGAGTTACGAAGCTACAGAGAATCAGAGAGTTGGTGATGGCTGGACAACGACCAGAGTTCACGATACATGCAGACAAATCTTTGAGATTTGGTAACAGACTTCGTGTACCTTCTGGAGATATTAGAATGGATCTATTAAAGGAAGCTCATAGTTCGCTGTTCATCCGAGCGGAACTAAGATGTATCAGGATTTGAAGCAACATTATTGGTGGCACGGAATAAAGAGGAGTGTTGCGTGAAGCGTGGCCAAGTGTTTGGTGTGCCAGCAAGTGAATGCTGAGCACCAACGAGTTGCAGGATAATTACAGCCATTGCCTATTCCTGAGTGGAAATGACAGCATATCGCGATGGACTTCGTGATTGGCCTACCCCCGAGCAAGAAACAGAATGATGCTATTTGGGTAATTGTGGATCGACTGACGAAGTCGGCACATTTCATCCCTTTCAGAGTTGGTCAACCTATGAAGATTCTTGCCAAGAGATACATGGAAGAGATCGTGAGACTGCATGGAGTACCGGTGAGTATGGTTTCAGACAGAGATACTCGGTTCACATCACATTCTGGAAAAACTTACATAAGAATTTGGGCACTCATCTCAAGTTCATCAATGCTTATCACCCCCAGACAGATGGATTGTCGAAGCGTACCATTCAAATTTTGGAGGATATGCAACGAGCATGTATATTGGATTTCAAGGGGTCTTGGAAAGATCACTTATACCCCATGAAATTTATATACAATAATAGTCATCGGGCGAGCATTGTGATGGCGGCATTTGCGGCGTTGTATGGAGGGAAGTGTCGGTCGCCATTGAGCTGGGACGACATTGGAGATCAATAATTGATGAGGCCTGAGATGAAGTCAAAAATTAACTTGCAGGTACATTATATCCGAGTGGAATAGGTGAGTGCCAGTTATACATCATCTTTATTATATCATCTCTCTCACTCCCCTCTGCGGCATGAGCTTCTTAGGATCTCTTATCTTGCACTTCTATTTGTAGCTTACAAGCATGTTATAATCAAAAAAGTATGTGGATTAGCACAACATGTACATTCTTCTATGAACACACAAAACATGCATAAATTAATTATAAGCAGATTTATATGAACTCTTCATTTGTAAAAAAGGAATTTGTGGTACCTTTTTTAAAACAAAGTTTGCAGTACGAAGTTCATTTTACTTACAGTTTCAGCAATCTCTACAACTTGGGGAAAACAGCGTCGATGAAATTTGAAAAAAGTGTTATTTGTATTAGTTGTTCAACCATCGGTAATAAAGATGCGTTGCTACGGTTGTGGTAATTTTCTACTCCATAACTATGCTGAAATTGAAATTTATGTGGCCGTCTATTGAAGTTGAAAGAAAGGGATTGGAATAAAAAATCGCAATTTGATTCTTGATTTTATTGGTCATTATTGTGTCTTGTAAGGACATGCAACGAATAAATCTATTATACGTAATCAAAGACTTGCATTTAACTACCAGCCTTGTGTTCGCCTAACCAACATGTGTTGCCAAGTAATATACAACTTTACTCAATTTAATTGTTGCATGTTGGTCGTTCTTCCATTTTATTTAAATGAACATTGTTTGTGTTCTGCATAGTTTTTAATGAGTAAAGGGAAATTAAAACTACAATTATGGGAATCCAAAAGGAATTCGAATTAGTCTTTTAATGTTGAGTCAATTTTGTCTTTGTCTCTGAGTCCTTTTAGAATTTTAGAATTTTAGTCTTTTTAGAGTTTCCTTTTCCAAGGAATATAAGTCTTTTTAGTGCATTGTTCTAAAAAAAATTTATTTTATTTATGACTCTTTATTTAAAGTTTATTTAGGAATTTGAGAACAAGGCAAATTAGTTTTGTTTTGCATGTAAATATGATATTGTATCCAACTTTTTAATTAGATTAGTTATTGAATAAAATTTAGAGTTGTGCAAATTTTTATTACCACTTGAAAATCTTGAGCGTGAGAGGCGAAGCATGGATTTGGTTTTCTGGACGTGAGGTCCGAAATTCTTTACGTGCGAGGCATTGGTGTTGGTAACTGTCATATTCCCATCGTAAGAGGCCTATATTCATATCAATTCCCTTGATTAGTTCCTTAATTTCCCCCACCATAACTTTTCCCGTTCCGTTGTGCATCAGAGAACCTCCTTTATTATATTACCTTTAACTTTATTATATCCACACATATGCATTAGAATCCTACTTTTCTAACTTGTTTATATACATAATAACTGTTATTATCGTAGAACCAAGCAATTCTACTTCACCAAAGAGTAATGTGGGTTGCCAGAACATGAGATCATGTACAAACATCTTTGTATTAAGCCAGAAGATAGAATATATGCTTGCAAACCCCTCTAGGAAGTTTTTTTTTGGCAAAAAAATACCACATGTATATGAAATGTGATCTAAGAAATATTATTGTGTAATTGTATCATACATGCTTAAATCTGTAGTTTCAAAATAATAAATAAATAAAACATGTCTATCTTGATTGACTTTTTGCAAAATGAGTACTTTTCTGTCCATCCTTTTTATATGAATCCCTACAAACTCGGTCATTTTTCGGTTAGATACGTGTGCATGCAAAGAAACTATTAGTAAATAAGCATAACCAACACCACGTGTGCTCAATTCCGCAGGTGAGATCAATCCCTAATGCTCAAGTCCCAACTAAAAACTATTGAGCCAAGTGAAAAAGGTAATTAAATCCACTCACATAATTAAATCCACTCACATATATTTAAACCAAAATGAAAGGGGGAAAATCATGAATTTTACATGTAGTGTTGGCTTCATCTCTTTGCATCCTATACACGTTAGCTGGATGTTTCGGTTGCTCTTGTTGGGAAGAAGAGTAGAAGAGACCACCTTTTGATACTCTCCAATATTTGTCCCTTGGAGATTCATGGAATCACTGTGGGAGAGAGAATGAATCTGGAAGCCACTGCATTTTCCAAGTTAATGACTGTAATATCCAGATTCATTGATAGCATGCAAGAGGTTATGGTGGGCTGAATCAAATCTGATTTACATGAATGAGGAGTGTGCTATCTGCAAACCAAAGAGCATAAAAGGATTTACAATTTCATGTATATAATATCATGATGTTCATGATTGAATCCAAAACATTTTAGTTGTTGATATATAAAACATTTTGATTTTATTAAAAATAAGAAAATCTATATTGTACTGGTCATTTAAAAGAAGCTGAAATCAAGAATGCCACATATTTAAAGGCTGGCAGGGAGAAGCAACACAAATGAGGATGCATACAAGGTTGAAAATTGATTTGGCTGATCCACCTCAGTCACATACCACCTCATGGTGTGTCAGCTTTCAGGCCCATCGGAGCAACAACATGGGTTGCCAAGCTTAATTATGCCAGGTCTAGCCGGCATTAGAATAAAATCCGAAACTTTGATCATAAATCCCATTCTCTTTTTTCTGTTGGCTTTTGGGGAATATCAGAAGGTGCAATCTCTCATTGCATACTATCATGATGCTTTGAAAAGTGTTGGGATGGCTGAAACTAACATTTAAGCAATTGATGATACCAAAATCCTTATTAAATCCAAATTTCATAGGAAGCTAAATCAATGATTCACACAGTGATATTTGAACCTTTATGCATTCCTGTATCTACAATCAAATGTGTTGGAACCCTTACAATTTTTGAACTGACTTTGATTTAGGATAGTGGCATACATTTAGTCCCATTCTTTACCTGTTCATTCACAGGCTTTTACCTTTAAGGAATGTTTATCTCAGGGATGTGTTATTATGTATTGATGGAGGTAAAAGTTTGGTCCTCGGACTTTGTTTTCGCACCACACATTTCTAGCATGTGTGACACCTCCTGAAGTTGCCTGTCATATTATTCTCACTGATCTTATTCATGCAACAAATCACATCTTAGAGCTGAATATTATCCGACTGGAAAAGGGTAGCATCTGCAGCATAACATGGTGATTCATTGCGACTGTAGCTGTGTTTAGAAGGATAAGAAGGTTAATGTTTTCTGACAAGTCTTGTGTGGTTTTGTGCATGCACTTTGTTGTCATCACAAAAACATTCAACAGTGCAATGCGATTTCAATTTACCATGTTAAATTTCGTTTCAATGCAGATGACAGCTCTTCGTCAAGAAATAGATGAGAGCAAGAAAGCCATGTTGGAGTTGGAGAACAAGCTCAAATTCAAGGAGGAGACTGCAGCTGCAGCAATGGCCGTAAGAGATGCAGCCGAGAATTCCTTGAGGCTTGCGGACCTGAGGTCCACAAGGCTGAGGGAGAGAGTGGATGAGCTGACTCGCCAGATTGAAGGGTCCGATAACAGGACGGGTCCGAGGAACAATAAGAACACTCATAGATATGCATGCTGGCCATGGCAATGGTTTGGTGTCTTTGGACCAAATTTTGTAAGAGAGCAGACTGATGATGTACGGGAGAGCTCTAATGAAATGGAGCTCTCGGAACCCCTTATTTAGGTTTGATATGATTTCTTGTAATGGTTACCTTGTTTGTTTCCCTCCTTTTATAGGAGAAAATAGATTTATTTGTCAACCCTAGATTAAGGATTTCTTCCATTGATGGAAATTTAGGGGTTGAATACTAGTTAGGGTGTCTTTAGACGGCAATCACAGTAGGCATTTGTTAGCACTCGCAATCTTCTTAACATTTTCTGTGTTGCAATGAAACATCTCTTGTGGTGAGAAAGGAGTTCAATTTATTGCCATTGTTTCCTCATCGCACCACTATCATATCCACTATCATATCTTACAATGATCTGAATATTGAGTAATGTGTTGCATTCAAGTCTTATTGCTCCTTGAGGTAAGAGATGAACTCCTTGGGTGCTGGTGTCTATAGATGTTGAAGTCCTTTAACTCCTCCATTTTTTTTCTTGAGAGAATCATGTTGACATGGAATTTACATTTGTTGATGTCTCTTGGCAGCTTCACATATGTTTTTTGCTCCAGATGTTTTGTTTGGGTTGGAGTGTATGTTTATGTCTTTGAATTATCAAAACGGCCTTTCAAAATCCTATACACAACCCTCTGGTTTGTAAGGAACTGAGTTCATTCTCATTCTCAACTCTTTTGCTCACTCTCAGTTTATATATTTTATTATCTCTTCTTTAGGTTCTTATTTGAGTGTTGGACGAGTTGAAGCCGGTGCTCCTGCATAGGTGTGATTTGTTAGTGCTATTGGTTGTTGTGGTATGCAGGTCTCTCGTGACTTTCTACCGGTAGTTGGAGGGAGAATCGTTTAGCTCTACTTGTTCATCACAACATCATTGTCTTTTTTAGGAAGTAATGTAGTTTAATGCAATTAACTATACTTTGATAAATGAACTTTATATTGAAAAGTCTAGTTTCATCTATTTCAAAATTCCAACACAAAGTGTACTGTGTTAGATGAAGAGGTAAAATAACTAGTAAGAACTATATTGCCTTCCAATAAAGGTCATAGTTGGCAGTGTCACAGTATCCTAGTACCTTGGCACGTGCATAACATGTGCATCCAATTGATGAATCTTGCATCTTTATTTTTCTTCTATAAACATCTAACATATGAATATTCTTTTATCCTTTAGCATTTGTCTCTTAAAGAGTTTGTATGCCTTGGCCATTTTTCATAAAGACAAACTCTCATTTTCTGTTGGTTTTGGTAATGAAAATAGATGTATTCTTGGAATAAAAGAGGAGGGAGCGTATTGGAAATTTAAGAAAGAAATCCAATCGTGCGAAGTTATAAATGTAATAGAATTCAAATCGAATGACAAGATTAATATTGATAGAATTCAAATGAAAGGACAAGATTTTATATAATACAAGAAGTCATATTTACTTTTACACGAATAGTCAGGATTTAGTAGGGGAATCTCAAGCCAAATCTAAGTTCATCAGACGATCCTTTTGGTCTGCTTTTTATTTTTAGAGATATACTACTATTTGAAATATTATAAATGAATTGCTACCTATTTTGGTACCCGAGAGCTCTTTGTTAACCAATTTCCATACCAATCCATTCCAAATTAATTCCTCGTGGAAAATTGCGCGTACAAGCAGCAATTATCCAAAATTAAAACATGCGGCATGTTGTGAAGGGAATTTAGGGAGAATAGGTGTAAGGGGTTAAGAGCCCCCCCTACCCGTGTATTTATAACTTTCAATAGTGGGTTGGATACCCAATTGGCCCAATGGGCCTATTCATAACACTTCCCCTTATCCAATCAACATTGAAATAAGAGGTGGATTCTTCAGGATCCGAGTTAAGGTAACTGTCTTGTTAAAAAAAGAACAGTTAACCCATAACTTCCCCTGTTTTGGGGATGTGTCTAGGGGTGGATACTTCAGGATCCAGAGTCAACGAGGTTGCCTCGTCAAAACCTTGACTACGGAAAACCCAGTGGGAAAAAACCTGTAGCCAAGGGAAAAGAGTACAACTCTGCAGTTGACTCCCCCTTATCTGACCAAGCTTCAGGCTTGCAGATTTCCTATGAATCTATACATCAGTCTCCTATGTATCTATGAGTTCATAGTTCTCTCATCCTGACCCAGTTTACATTTACTCACTCTCCTCATCCCAATCCCATATACAAGTTTTTCAAAGATACTAGTAGGCAGGGATTTGGTAAGCAAATCCGCCAAGTTATTACATGATTGGATCTTCTGTACCTCAATCTGCTTTTGCTTCTGAAGGTCGTGCATCCAGAAGAACTTGGGGGAGATATGCTTCGTCTTGTCACCTTTGATGTAGCCGTCCTGTAGCTGGGCTATACATGCTGCATTGTCTTCATGGAGTGTAGTGGGTGCAAGAACGCCGGTCGTCAGGCCGGTGGAGGTGAGTATGTGCTGGATCACCGAGCGTAGCCAGAAGCATTCCTTGCTTGCTTCGAAGATCGCTAGTAGCTCTGAGTGGGTGGATGAGACGGTCGTCATGGTCTGCTTCACAGATCTCCAGGATATGGTAGTGCCGCCATATGTGAACATGTATCCGGTCTGAGACTTCTCTGTATGAGGATCGGACCTGTAACCTGCGTCAGCATAACCAACTAAACCAGTTGATGCCCCTTTCCTGTAGAATAGACCTAAGTCTATGGACCCTTGGAGGTAGCGCAGAAGATGCTTAACTCCGGCCCAGTGCCGCTGTGTAGGTGCAACACTATATCTGGCTAGTAAGTTTACTGCAAACGCTATGTCAGGGCGAGTGCAGTTAGCCAGGTAAAGGAGTGCACCGATAGCACTTAAATAAGGCACTTCGGGGCCTAGTACTTCCTCCCCCTCTTCTAGCGACCGAAAGGGGTCTTTGTGTACATCCAATGATCTGACGACCATCGGAGTGCTGAGGGGGTGGCACTTATCCATCTGAAACTTTTTCAATAAGTTCGATGTGTAAGTTGACTGGTGTAACAGGATCCCATCTTTAAGATGCTCTATCTGAAGGCCTAAACAGAATTTTGATTTTCCGAGATCTTTCATCTCGAAAGTTTCTGTCAGTCTTCTAGAAATCTTTGCGATCTCTTCAGGAGATCCGATGAGGTTTAAGTCGTCTACATAGACGGCTATAATTACAAATCCTGTTGCCTTTGCTCTTATAAAGATGCAAGGACAGACTGGGTCGTTTTTAAATCCTTGATGTGCAAGGAAGTCGCTCAGTCTGTTATACCACATCCTTCCAGATTGTTTTAGACCATATAATGATCTTTGCAGTTTCACTGAGTAGATGTCACGTTCTCTCTCTTTTAGTGCTGCAGGCAAAGAATAACCGTCAGGCAATCTCATATAGATGTCTCGGTCTAGGTTGCCATATAGGTATGCAGTAACCACGTCCATGAGTTGCATATCTAAACCCTCTTGTGCTGTTATGCCAATGAGGAATCGGAAGGTGATCGCGTCCATGACCGGGGAGTATGTGGCTTCAAAATCCACCCCAGGACGTTGGGTAAAACCCTGCGCTACAAGCCTTGCTTTGTAGCGTACGATCTCATTCTGTTCATTTCGTTTTCTAACAAATACCCATTTATAACCCACAGGTTTTACACCTTTTGGTGTCTGGACTATTGGTCCGAAGACCTTGCGTTTGGTGAGTGAATCCAACTCCACTCCTATTGCCGCTTTCCACTTTGGCCAATCATCTCTGCTTTGACATTCTGTTAGAGAGCGTGGTTCAATATCATCGTCGCAGTACGCGACGTTGATGGCAATATTACACGCAAATGTGTCATCTATTGTTGTGCTTTTTCTGTCCCAATACTCCCCAGTTCGTACATAGTGTATCGATACTTCATTTTCTCCCGGTTTTTCCTCTTCATGAGAGTTTGGGAGAGATGGGGTAGCAGGGCTTAAATTAGCATCCTGTGGTGGTATTTGTTTACCATTGCCAAGGGTCCTACTCTTTCGAGGGACTTGGTCCTTGGATCCCGGTGGTCGTCCTCTCTTTTTGAGAGGTCCAACCATTTCTGCTGCAGGCGGATTGCATCCATTTTGCGGTATGTCAATCCTAGCTGGAGTGTTAGCAGCAGGGACGTGTGATTTGACAATCTTCTGGTTGTCAGTAAATTTGTCCGGCAAGAGATGGACAGTGTTTTGGATGTGGAGAATCTTCAGGACCTCCTCCTCACACTGGCTTGTTGGCGGATCAAAGTGACATAAAGTTTTTGTATCCCAAGTGATACTTTCTGAAGCTTCGGGCTTCTTTGTCTGTGAGCCTAGTCTTGGAAACGATGTTTCATCGAATTCACAGTCTTCTAGACGTGCCTTAAAGACGTCCCCCGTAAGGGGTTCTAGGAATCTAATTATGGAGGGGGTGTCAAACCCAACATAAATGCCTAGGCGACGTTGTGGACCCATCTTTGTCCTTTGTGGTGGTGCTATGGGGACGTATACTGCACAACCAAATATTCTCAAATGTGAGACAATTGGTGGGGCTCCAAGTGCTAGTTGCATTGGAGAAGATGATTGACCTCCAGAGGGTCTTAATTTTATTAAAGATGCAGCATGCAAAATTGCATGACCCCACGCATTCACTGGCATCTGGGATTGAAGTAATAATGGACGAGCGATCCATTGCAGTCTCTTAATTAGAGATTCTGCTAACCCATTTTGGGTGTGAACATGCGCTACAGGATGTTCGACTTCAATTCCCTGAGCTTGGCAATAGTCTAGAAAGACTTGTGACGTAAACTCCCCCGCATTGTCCAGACGAAGTTTCTTTATCTGGTGGTCGGGGAAGTGGGCCCGTAACTTTATTATCTGAGCTAAAAGCTTAGATAGTGCTAGGTTACGGGTGGACAGTAGGCACACATGTGACCACTTAGTAGATGCGTCTATCAGGACCATAAAGTACCTGAACGGACCACTTGATGGGTGAATCGGCCCACAAATGTCTCCGTGGATTCTTTCCAGAAAACTGGGAGACTCCACATCTACTTTCAGTGGAGAGGGTCTCGTGATCAGTTTACCCTTGTAACAGGGTGGACATGGGAATTTGCCTTTTTGAAGAATCTTCAGGTTCTTCAGGTCAATGCCCCTGGAGTTCTTTATGATGCGGTACATCATAACCGAACCAGGGTGTCCCAGTCGACTGTGCCAGAGTTGGAATTCTGGTGTTTGGGGGCACTGCAGGTGCTCCACCATGGATGTTTCTGGAGTTTATATACTTGTTTGGTAGAGTCCCGAGGGGAGTCCCTTGAAACGTTCCACAATGGTTTTTGAACCATTTGTAAGAGCCGTTACAAGCAAGTATTCCCTTTTATCTTCCTCGACCGTCTCTAAGTGATATCCGTTTAAACGGATGTCTTTAAAACTTAGGAGGTTTCGGATGGATTTAGGGGAGTATAACGCATTTTAAGTGTTATTTGTGGGTTGCCGGGGAGCAATATAATTGCTTCCCCTGATCATTCGATTATGTTTGCTGGTCCTGAGATTGTTCTCAGTGGGCCAGAATAACTACTTATGCTCGTGAAGTAGTCTAAGTTTTGAAGGATCGAGTGTGTCGATGCACTGTCCATTAGGCAGATAAGTTCCATATCTAAAAAGGGGGGGAAAGACATTCAAGCAATAAATATAGATAAAAGATTCACTTTCATAAATAAATGCTCAAAAAAGATATTGTTTGACATGGAAAATAGAACTAGATATGATGCATAAAATTGAAGATACATTGCTAACTGCATAAAAGTGGTCCAGATCTAGAGAGTGTCGTCTCCCATGAAATCTTCAGGAGTCCATGAGGTCTCTGCCAACGCTGCGCTCTCCATCAGGTTTGTCTCAGCTCGAGGCTTGAGGCTTGCCTGGTAGAGGTCCTGGAGGTGTTTTGCTGTGCGGCAGATTCTGGACCAGTGGCCCGTCATCCCGCATTTGGAGCATTTGTCCTCCCAGTCTTTCTTGGGAGTGCCTCCTTTGTTGGGAATCCTCTTCTGCTTCTTGTCCACGAACTTCTGGTTCTGGGGAGGAGCTGGGGGAGTGGCCTTCTTCCGCTGCTTCTGTTCTTTCCATTTCTGGAATTTTGCCTTTTTGTCCGTCTTCTTCTTCTGGGAAGACTGGAAGTGGGCCTCTGCAGGAGGTGGCAATGGAGCGGAGCCAGGAGGGCGCAGGTTGTGGGTGGCAACCAACAGGTCTCTGTTCTGTTCAGCCATAAGCAGGCATGAAAGAAGGTCAGAGTACTTTGTGAACTTCCTCTCTCGATATTGTTGCATAAGGATCATGTCCTTTTCGTGGAAAGACGTAAACGTCTTTTCCAGCAACATCTTCTCCGTCACTGGTTCACCACACAACTTCAGGCGTGAGGTGATGCGGAAGAGAGCTGAGTTATACTCCGCTACGGATTTGAAATCCTGTATGCAGAGGTGAGTCCACTCGTACTATGCACGGGGGAGTATGACATCCCTTTGATGTCTGTACCTCTCCTCGAGTGCATCCCACAGGTCGTAAGGGTCCTCTACAGTGAGGTACTCGTCCTTTAAGGTCGAGTCTAAGTGTTTCCTGATATATATAATGGCTTTCGCCTTTAATACATCGGAAACTTCCTCTGTATGAGGTGCTTCCACTGAAACCTCCTTGTTAGCTGGGGCAATACTAGTTGTTGCCTTTTCAGTCTGTGTGAGACTGAAACCATGAGAGCGCAGATGGAACTTCAGGTCCAACTGCCAACTCAGGTAGTTTGACCCATCGGCCTTCAGGACCGAGAAGTCTACATTCGCGAGTCTGGCCATTTTATGATCTAGCAATGTAAAGAAAAGTAGCATGTATCATTAAGACTGAATAAAACAGACATCCACGCATGTAATGTAATCATTTTCATAGCATGAATTTTAATGTGATTTTAACATACATGCTTTTTTCAGATAATGTGAATAATTAATTACTAAAAATTAACAATCACGCATGCTGTTAAGGAATTTCATTGTGACATTAGAAACATGGTATTTTAAGTTAATTAACAACCACGCAGTTTAATGCATAAACAATGAAACAGAAAAATGACCTAGGGCTATGGGGATCAACCAGCCGACACCGAAAAATAAAAAGAGTCCAGTCCGAAGTTACATCAAAAAATAAAATGCATGAAAATTAAAGTACAACTCGGGAACTTCAGAGAGAAGCCCCTATCTTCATTGAGCGAACGCCTTCAGCTTCTTTTTGGTGTCCTTCGGTCTTCTTTTTACATTTTCATCCTCACATACAAAATTTCTCTCAAAAAAAAGAAAAATTGCAGGAATTTAAAACGGTGTCGGAAACCTGGCTGATCCCTAAAAACATAGCCTAATATTTGCACATCCACGCAGATAATATATTCGCGACATACAACCACGCAGATAATCGAAACACAGGCATTTAAAATAATTTAAAATTGTGTGCGACATGCAAAAAAAATTTTTTTTTAAAACTTTTTGCCTTTTGATCCATATTTTAATGTTTTATTTTACCGCTTTAAACCCTTTCAAATTTTCTTTTAACTATTTTGGGCTTTTTAGGACCAAAAATAAATAAAATAATTTGTGTGAATGGGCTAATTTTCTGGCCTTATGGGCCATGAAAACAACCCATTAGGGTTAATATTGGGCCTCCCCCGAGAAAAAAAAAGCCCGTTAGGGTTAGGGTTTCGGGAAACCCTAGGGGGGGCCCGCGGCGTGTCGCCGCGACGGCTGGCCGCGTAGGGCGCGGCCGCCGTGGCGGCGACGGGCCGCGGCCGCCGCGGCGGCGGGCCGCGGCCTGCAGGCCGTGGCAACTGGCCGCGGCCTGAGGCCGCGGCACAGGGCCGCGGCCTGGGGCCGCGGCGTTCGTTTTCCGCCGGCGGCGCAAAGGGCGCGCCGCCGTTTCGCCCTACGGGCGTGCGGATTTTTGGATCAAAGGCGGGAGGTAAAAATCGGGGTTTTCAACAATTTTGATCGCTAAAAAACAAGTTTTTATTGTTTTAAACATGCAGATCTTATTAAAAAGGTTGAATTTCACCGAGTTTATAAACTTTTTGATCCTAAAACATGCAGATCTAATGAGAAAAGCAAGTTTAGATCTAAAAGTTTGGATTTTTACCTCTAGATTCGACGAGGAATCTAGGCGACGGTTGGTGAAGGATGCCCTTTTCGCTCCCTGTTGAGAAGATTACGATCTTCTTGAATCTGAGCGATTTGTGGATCTCCTTTCCCGCGAGCCGCCGTCTCCTCCAACGAGCGTAATCGTGCTGATAACGTGTTGTGAAGGGAATTTAGGGAGAATAGGTGTAAGGGGTTAAGAGCCCCCCTACCCGTGTGTTTATAACTTTCAATAGTGGGTTGGATACCCAATTGGCCCAATGGGCCTATTCATAACACGTCACACGTATAATATATTATAATACTAGTAAAAACTTGTGCCCAAAGGGCATGGGCCCCCAACCTCCAATTTCTCATCTGTCACAATCCCCATGTCTCGCATCAATTCTCCCACATCTCTCCCCTCAGACAGCCCCCATCAATTCTCCCACATCTCACTCATCATTTCCTCTCCTTCACTCTTAGGGCATGTTTCTTTCGGTGAGTCTGGGGTGAGAAAGTGACTTATGTGCACGGTTTACGGTCACTTCCTCTACTATTCATCAATTATCTCGCTCCACTTTCTTTGCTCGTGTTTCTTTCGCTCCGCTGCTCTGCTCTTCTCCGGCTAATCTCGATTCCGACGTGGAGCGGCCAAATCCCTTGTCTGAAATCCCCCCGAATTCACGGGGATTTTGCTAGGAATCCTTGCTTTGGGGCCCACTTGGTTAGAACACCCCTCCTCTCTGCGTCGTTTTCGCGGGTTTCAGCTGGTGCGGCAAAAAAACCCTAGCTGTGGGGGGGGGGGATTCCGTTGGATTTGGTTGCCTCCTTTGATACCTAGGTCGGATCTGACTTGGGTTTGCCTAGCTTGGGCGGATATCCTTGCCGTCGAAGCTCAGAGCAATACCCTAGTCTGCTGGGGAGATCGGCAGGATCGGTGAGCTGACCTATAATTTATCTGCGATATTATCGACGAGGTATACTTTCTTCAGCTCTCATATGAATTTTGATTTGCTTTGATGCTGCAATGGGTTCCTGCCGTCATTGATCTTTGCGGCCAAGTGTTTTTGATATTATACCTTGATGTTCTTGATGGCATACGGCTAGGGTTTCCAATTTCATGGGTTTAGGCCCTATGCGGATCTTATTTCGTGATGTTGGTAGGGATGGATGCATGAATTCTATGTTTGATGAAATATTTGTATGATGAATGCAATGACATGCGGCTAGGGTTTTCAAATTTCATAGGGTTAGGCCATATGCGGAGCTTAATTCGTGATGTTGGTAGGGATGGGTGCATGAATTCTATGTATGATGAAATCTTTGAATGATGAATGCAAAGAATTGTGCATTCTTCCAAATAGCCCAATGATGAAAAAAACGTGGAAGGTCGGAATGGATTTGAATAAGTACATACACACTGGATGGCTTGCTACTTGGAACCATTTCATCCCCATTTTGATTTTTATAATCATGGATACCCATTTCAACTGCAAGTGAATGTTTTTATATGTTTAAAAGCAAGTATATTTAAAGGCAAAGTTTCAAAATATTAGAATTTATAATTTATTTTTTCAGTATACAAATTGTTTAATTACGTCGAATTGATGATTGTGAAATTTTTCTGCTGTGTGAATTTTAACTTGATATAATGTTTGGGTATTTATGGGGTGAAATTGCAGGGGCAACGGCTCAGCAACCGCGTGTGTGACATGATTACACATTAATTCTGAGGGCTACTATTTTGGATATGCACACGTGTATATGAAATGTGTGATTCATATTTTTTATGCTATGTATTTAATTTATAGGGGATATCAAGTGGGTTATGTTTTGAGCTTGTCATAAGTCTATATGATAATGGGAAGAGACATGTATATTTTTTCCTTGCCAGCCTTTATGGTAATATCATATGTCAGTCATCTCGTATGCGTTAGTATTGTTTGATGCAAATAAGGGGACATGGATATACAAGGAGACCATTCAACTTGTGAGTTATGTACCTCTGCCGCGGCGGCAATAATGTTTGTCATCTTAGCTTTACAACTTGACAATTCCGCTAGGCCCGACCATTTACCTAGAGAGCCCTTAGCAATGCGGGATTTGCATAGAAAATCCCACATGCGGAGAATTCTGTATAGGTCTAAAAGTAGCTGTTTGCACTATCTACGAATGCGAAGACATGCTTTCATGAATCTTGCATCATTAATGCGACATCGTGATCTTCTCAAGAACACTATTCATGTATCTGTCGAGGAGCAGGTGGCCATGTTCCTGCATATTGTAGGGCACAAGTCAAAGAATAGAGTCATGCAAGTGGATTTTATAAGGGGCGGGGGGACAGTTAGCTGTTATTTTAACAAAGTGATGGCGGGGCTGTATGCACTTCGGGATAGGTTCCCGAAGCAAGCTCTTAATGAGACGCCACCGGAGATAGTCAATAATCTTAATTGGTTCCCATTTTAAAGGTATGTAAGATTATCTATATATGTGTCAGTACAATAAGTATCGTAATGGGGATTACAAATTGGTCTCATTTAATAAGTTGTAGGACTACATTGGTCTCATTGATGGGACGCACATAGATGCCATGCTACCAGCAAGGCTCGTAACCCGCTTTAGAGAGCGAAAGGGGGTTACACAAAATGTGCTAGCAGCTGTTACTCCAAATAAAAGATTCACATACGTACTGGACGGGTAGGAAGGATCCGCAAATGATTTTACGGTTCTGAAAGATGCATTGTCTTTACCCCCCACTGGGGCTTCGAGTGTAAAGGTAATATGCATAAATTTACATATAAATTATAATTACGTATCTCAGAAAGCGTTGGATCATAAACTTGGTTTCTTTGTTCGAATGTAGGTAAATATTACCTTTGCGATGCTGGATATACTACAATGCCAGGATTCATATCTCCATACAGGGGAGTTAGATACCATTTGAAGGACCATACTGATCGGGTTCCTTGAAATCGACGAGAGCTATCCTACGCCATTCTACATTAAGATCAAAGACCGAGTCGACATTTGGTATCCTAAAGAACAAGTTTAAAATATTGACATCCAAGCCTCACTAATCATTCAAAAGTCAAGTCGATACCGTACTATCGTGCACTGGTTTGCATAATTACATCCAAATTGTAGATCCTCATGACCCCCCACCTAACTGAAGATGGTGATGGGTTTGAGGAGGATGTAGAGGGTATCGATGATCAGGATGACGATGTTATTGATCTATCCCAACAGGTGATCGTTCGTGAACAAACCGAACAACTGATCGCTGGAAAATGCGTAGTGAGCAGATAGATTGGGATATGTGGGTGGACTACTGTAACATAAATAATAACAAAAACACAGTAGAGCATGGGCTATGAGGGGGTCGTAATAGTTGCATACTAAGTCTGAACATTTTAACATTGTACCTTGATTATTGCATTATGTTTGGTATGTTGAGTCTGACAATATTTTCATGCTTTGGCTTATCCTTTCAATGATTTACAATTCTGTATTTTTATACACCATGCGGTATAGTTTCAGATAATATGATGGTTGGATGTTTATTTTAAAATTATGCATTTTCATTATCCTAATATTGATGTTGTAGGGATGTAAGGATCTTCAAAATCAGGGCATGGGGGTGATCCATACCCGGATGGGAGTGATCTAATGCATCAATTTTATGAAAATGTATATGGGACACAACGTGGAGAAGCAGAAAGGAGGGTGGATCCTCTTCTCAACCGACCAATTCCCATGAGGATGCCTCATATCCCCTACCACATGCATGGCCTCATATTCCCTACCACATGCATGGCTTCCAAGCTGGTGGGCATGGAATGACATATCCACAATATGGCAATTTCAACTTGCCAATGCAAATGCCAATGTTAATGCCATCGCATAGTGACCATGGGTATATGCATATGCTCCAAAGGGAAAACTACCCACTTTCAGAAGCCCCTCGTCTCATGGTACCTTCGCTATGCCAACGCCACCAAGTGTCAATGAAAGAACTCCTGACAATGACTCTTCGAGGAAGTCGAGCCGACGTAGCAAGGATGTCGAGGGGTCGGTATCAAGTCCCAGTAAAAAGCAGAAGCAACCTTCCTCTTCTTCATAACACAACAAACTATGGAAGCCCGAGCACGATGCCACCCTTATTCCATTCCTAGGTGAACTTGCACGGTAGTGCCTTAAAGTCGATAAGACATTTAATGGGGCCGCATTCAATGCTGTTGTAGCCGAAATCAATAACACTCATGGGACGACGTTCACAATCACATGAAAGCTTTGAAGACACGTTTCAAGGATGTTTATGAGTGCATGGAAATGAGTGAGGCGGGATGTGATGCAAAGAGGAAGGTAATTGATCTGGATCCCGAAACTTATGACATGTGGGTGACAGTACTTACTTATATCTTATATATAGGATATGTGCTAGTACATTAAATATAGCTATGAATGGTATGTTCATATATGCTCTGCTAATTTTTCAGGCAAACCATTGGAAGCGCGCTTATGTGAACAAACACATACCTTGGTTTGACGATCTGGTTGTCATCATTGGGGATGACGCTGCACGGAGGGGATTTGTCATGTTCCTTGTTCAATAGCTTTGGTGGCCCATTTTCTGGAGGGGAAGGAGAGCCCATAACGCCTGATCTGACACATATTTCTACTCCATCCCACTATGTCCCTGAGGACATACCCACACAAGCGTCGACAGGAGAGTGTCCACAAGGGGGACAAGAAATGCTACCCCACCATCGCTGGGGAAGAAGAAACAGCGGCGACGCTCCTTGAGGGAAGATCCGGACGTAATGCGGGATATAGCTGCTAATGTAAAAGAGATCGCGGATGCTATACGGAGCGCACACTCCCACTGGACAGAAAATCTTGCACATCATGTGTACGAGTTTACGGAGTATCCTCCCGACCTCTTGTTGAAGATGTTTAAAGACCTAAGCATGAATAAGCTGGCGGGTCGACAATTTTTGTCCGTGCCACAATCGGGTCGGAAGCTTATCCTTGAGGATTTAGTTGCTGAGATGGAAAGGGACTTGCGTGAAGCATGTTATGAAAAAGGAGATGGCAAAGGAAAGATACGAGGATGGGTGGTCCCTATGGCATTTAGGTTGGGTGGGGATGAGTGTGGGTTGGGTTGGGGATGTGTTGTATGGGGGGTAATATGTTATTATATGGTGGTGTTGTGGGGAAGGGATTCTGGTGGGTTGGTGAAGGTGTTACGGTTGGATGGGTATGGGTATTATGTTGGGATGGGGTTGTTAGTGATTTTTAGTTTCATATGTTCATGGCTACTTGGTTCAGTTTTATGGGGCATGTCTCCTTGTTGATTTTTGTGTTGATGTGAAACATATGGGCATGGCTCCTTGGATCAGGTTTTGGGGCATGTCTCCTTGTTGCTGGGTGAGATATTTTGAAAATATGTGCATGGCTATTTAGTTCAGTTTTTGGGGCATGTCTCCTTGTTACTTTTTGTGTTTATGTAAAACATATGGGCATGGCTCCTTGGATCAGGTTTTGAGGCATGGCTCCTTGTTGCTGGGTGGAATTTTATGAAACATATGGGCATGGCTCCTAGGAACAGGTTTTGGGGCATGGCTCATTGTTGATGGGTGTGATTTTTTGCTTCATATGTGCATGGCTACTTGGTTCAGTTTTTTGGTATTTGGCTCATTGTTGCTTTTTTTGTTTATGTGAAACATATGGGCATTACTACTAGGTTCAGGTTATGGGGCATGGCTCCTTGTTACTGGGTGGGATTTTACGAAAATATGGCATGGCTCCTATGAACAGGTTTTGGGGCCTGGCTCATTGTTGATGGGTGTGATTTTTTGTTTCATATGTGCATGGCTACTTGGTTCAGTTTTTTGGTATTTGGTACCTTGTTGCTTTTTTTGTTTATGTGAAACATATGGGCATTGCTCCTAGGTTCATGTTATGGGGCATGGCTCCTTGTTGCTGGGTGGGATTTTATGAAACATATGGGCATGGCTCATTGGATCAGGTTTGGGGCATGGCTCCTTGTTGCTGATTGTGATTTTTTTTTCATATGTGCATGGCTACTTGGTTCAGTTTTTTGGTGCATGTTTCCTTGTTGCTTTTTGTGTTTATGTGAAACATATGGGCATGGCTCCTGGGTGCAGGTTATGGGGCATGGCTCCTTGTTGCTCGGTGTGATTTTATGAAATATATGGGCAGGGATCCTTGGTTCAGGTTTTGGGGCATGGCTTCTTGTTGCTGGGTGTGATTCGTTGAAACATATGGGCTTGGCTAATTGGTTCATTTTTAGGGGCATGGCTCCTTGTTGCTTTTTGTGTTTATGGTGCCTTCACATATGGACATGGCTCCTAGTTTCAGTTTTTGTTTATGGCTCCTTATTGCTGGTTACCTATAACCCAATGATGAAGATAATTATTTGATCCCTTTGTCCCTTGGTTATGTATAAATAGTTGGTATTAGGCTTGATGGTTCCATTACTCCCCAATGATGTATTTTACTGAGATACATTGAAATCAAATGAATTGATATGGACTGTATGTATCAGTTTATGAGATGGGTGAAGGTTAAATGAGGGGGTGATATATGATGGAGCAACTGCCTATGACCAACATGTTTTCTTGATAAATTAAATTTCTTCCTTAGGGCTTATGTATCGCAAAAACACAACAGCAACAAGGAGCCATGCCTCAAAACCTGAACCAAGGATCCATATCCAGATGTTTCAGCCCTATGATGATGAACATATACTGATCAATTTGTCCCTCGGTTATGAAGATAAAGTGGTATTTGGCGAGAAGGTTCATTCATAATGAGCAACCACCGAATACATACTTAATGCTAAAAAACATGTTTACCTGAGGGCTTTAATTTAGTAGTAATTTAATTATCTATTGGGATCAATTTTTGGGGCATGACTCCTTGTTGTTGGTTGTGTTTTCTTGAAACAAATGGGCATGGCTCCTGGGTTCAGTTTTTGGGGCATGACTCCTTGTTGCTAGGTGTGGTTTTTTGAAACATATGGGCATGGCTCCTGGGTTCAGTTTTTGGGGGCATGTCTCCTTGTTGCTGGTTGTCTTTTTTTTGAATCATATGGGAATGGCTCCTTGTTTCAGTTTATGGGGCATGACTCCTTGTTGCTAGTTGTGTTTTCTTAAAACAAATGGGCATGGCTCCTGGGTTCAGTTTTTGGGGCATGTCTCCTTGTTGCTGGTTGTGTTATTTTGAATCATATGGGAATGGCTTCTTGTTTCAGTTTTTGGGGCATGACTCCTTGATGCTAGTTGTGTTTTTTTGCAAAATATGGGCATGGCTACTGGGTTCAGTTTTTGGGGCATGACTCCTTGTTGCTGGTTAGGTTTTTTTGAAACGTATGGGCATGGCTCCTTGTTTTAGTTTTTGGGGGCATGACTCTTTGTTGCTGGGTGTGGTTCTTTGAAACATATGGGCATGGCTCCTGGGTTCAGTTTTTGGGGCATGTCTCCTTGTTGCTGGTTGGGTTTTTTTTGAATCATATGGGCATGGCTCCTTGTTTCAGTTTTTGGGGCATGACTCCTTGTTGCTAGGTGTGGTTTTTTGAAACATATGGGCATGGCTCCTGGGTTTAGTTTTTGGGACATGTCTCCTTGTTACTGGGTGTGTTTTTTTGAATCATAAGTGCACGACTCCTTGGAGGTGGTTGTATTTTTGGGGTGGTACGTGCATGGCTCACTGTTTCAGTTTGTATGGCATGGTTGTGTTTTTGGGGGTGGTTTGTGCATGGCTCACTGTTTCAGTTTGTGTGGCATGGCTCTTTGTTGCAGGTTGAATTTTTGGGGCGGTTTGGGCATGGCTCCTAGTTTCAGTTTTTGGGGGATGTCTCCTTGTTGCTGGTTACTATAGCCCAATGATGAAGATAATTATTTGATCCCTTTGTCCCTTGGTTATGCATAAATAGTTGGTACTAGGCTTGATGGTTCCATTACTCCCCAATGATGTATTTTAGTGAGTTACATTGAAAATCATATGAATTGATATGAACTGTATGTATCGGTATATGAGATGGGTGAAGGTTAAATGAGGGGGTGAAAAGTGATGGAGCAACTGCCTATTACCAACATTTTTTACTTGAAAAAATAAATTTCTTCCTGAGGGCTTATGTATCTGTTGCAGACAAACAGCAACAAGGAGCCATGCCACCAAAACTGAAACAATGAGCCATGCACATACCACCCCAAAAACTGAAATTGATACACCCCAAAAATCCAACATATGCTTGGCATTTGAGAACTTTGCAAATGTATCATGTGCCTACTGTGGACGTTGGTTATTTATCAGTTGGATGTGTTCATATAGCCCTATGATGATGAACATATACTGATCAATTTGTCCCTCGTTTATGAAGAAAAAGTGGTATTTGGTGAGAAGGTTCATTCATAATGAGCAACTGCCTAATACATACTTAATTCTAAAAAATATGTTTACCTGAGGGCTTTAATTTAGAAATATTTTAAATATCTCTTCTTGATTCTTTCTTTATCTTTGTATTATTTGGGTTTCTGCGTTGTCTATGTTTTACTTCTGATTCAATTCAGATGATCTCATCTTTCGCGGGTGTTGTAACTGTTCGTAGGTACGCTTCTTAAACCATTTTTCATCTATTTAATTTTCATATCTCTTTAAAACATTATTCATTCCAATTGTTTTTATTTCATGCTAGGTTCAAATGAGCACCGGGTCCAGCTCTTCTATTCAATCCAAACCCAGAGTTGATGCAAGTAGTGAGTTGGCTGCTGATGAAGATGACTGCAGGTTTTGCAACTGTGGGCTGAGGGTTCCAGGAGGACATCATGGACCCGAAAAAATCCCGGCAGGCGCTTTTGGAGCTGTCTTTCCCGCGTGAATAAATGCAAATTCTACGAATGGAAGGATCCACCACACTCGGACTGGTCCACATATGTGATACTACAGTTGCTTGATGAGATTGAAAGAGACCCCACCAATACTTCATCTTCTTCAGTGTTCTCTGATCGGCGGCTTTTAGAGATAGAGGGGTGGTTGGCCACACTCGTGGGGCGATTTGAGCGGACCATGGTGAAAATAGACAACATGAAGTTGGTTTTGTTTACGCTCCTAGGTTTGATGTTAGTATTGTTATTGTTGATTATAAACAAGAGTTTTTGATGTTAGGTTGGCTGCAATATAATGCTTTATTACTGTTTGTTGGTTATGCAAAATGAGATTGTATTATGGATACTATAAGTATTTTGTATTTGCTAGATTAATATGGTATGTTAAATGGGATTGTGATATCTGTTGCATACATTCTATGCCTTTCATTTAATATTTTTCTAATTTATGAATGTTGGATATGAAATGGTCTACATTGTTTTGTTGCTTGAGTTGCCTGGCATGCCTTCGTTTATATTTAATAGCCCAAAATGCAATTACTTAATTCTTTTTTATTATTAAATTCGGTATTTTAATATTTCTTTTTGAGTAGTGGGATTTAATTATGCGTATTTAATAGAAATTTATTTAATGGTTACTTGTTAGTTAACTAATAGTTATTAGTTTAGTTAATTAAATGATTTTTCTACTTCATATGTGAATAGGAGGGTATTCTCACCTCATAACACCATAACCAACTCCCAACAATCCTCGTCCAACAATCTCAATATCACTTTAACCCAAAGAAATACAAAACTTTAGTGTGGGACCCACAAACAAATCCCAAACCTACTTTTCAACCCACTTTCCTCCAAAAGAAACACAAAACTCTACTTCTCTCTCCTCAAGAATCCAACATGGATTTACTATTCACAACAGTAAATCCCAACCCACAATCACACAAAGAAACATGCCCTTAATGGACTGGGACCTATTCATCCCATGTCCCATCTGACAACACTACCCACATCCATCCCATCAATTATCTCTCATAAACTCTCTTACATCATCCATCAATTCTTCTCCTTCCCTCTTCATGCACACAAGCCCAAAGCCAAAGCCAGATCCACAACCTGGCGGGACCCACGTGATGCTGAGTATTGGATATCCCAATATATGTTTTGATGATGTACGAACACTATTTAGTGGTCTAATGAATTTCATTGAGTGTAACAGGATAAATTAGACCAAGTGATTTTGCTTAAGATTGCTCAAGCATAGAATATAATGATATCATAGGAAGACTTGGCTAATGGAGGTGTGACTCCAAGGCAAAGAATTGAATAGGATGGATTCAATGACAAGAGGATGAAAAATCAAGTCTACAACAATTCAAAAACTTGAAGACATTATATGTAAATTGTTGTATCTTTTAATTCTTGTCATTAGAATTCTTGTAATGCCTTGAAGATGTCTCACACACGCTTAGGAACCCCTATAAATGTTTTAAAATGATTTAGATAATGTATCCTAGTGTTTTCTGATACAAAACTGTGTATCAAAAATGTAGTCGACTTCCATATGAATAGGAGTCGACTTTTGGGCTGTTGGCTGTGCTAAGGAACTTTCTATTTCCTACTGGAGTGTTTCTACACGAGTCGACTACTGTTGTTCCAGTAGTCGACTTCAAGATGTACATTAGTCGACTACTGTGTTAGGACCTGAGATGGCAAAGAGAACACTAGATGGGGAGTGAATAGTGTTTCCGAAAAATTAAAACTCCTCTAGAATTTTCTCCCTAAGATCAAAATTAGAGTTATCTAATTTAGTCTTAGTCAACTAATAATACTTGCAATAATAAAGATGTGTAGAAGAAATGAAATGCAAGTAAGAGGAAAATAGCAATTCACAAACATAGAAATTTTATCGTGGTTCACCCCTCCAGAGTTACGTCCAATCCCCAAATCTTCGTTGGGCTTTGAATCCACTATTTAACCAAATAATACAACGAGCAATTTTACCTTTAATGAGGAATTACAACTCACAACACCTTCCCTACAAGAAGGATTTTACGTTGCCTCACAACCCTTTTACAACTCACCTCCCTACAAGGGGAGTGACACTCACTACACCCAAGTGAGAAAGACACTTACAACGCTTTTGAAGAATTACATATAGCCTTGTCGATTTGTAGCCCAAGTGTAGAAGTGTTGCTATATGATGAACTTGATATCAAAGATGAGAAATTTAGAAGATCAGGAGATCAAGAATCAAGGCCAAAAGGAATTTGAAAATTATTTGAAATTTTGGCCAAGAAGATATTTTGACAGAGAGGTTGAGAGAGAACTTTTAAAAACCTTTTGAAAAAACTAATTTTTAATCAAAAATTCTTATTTTCTTGCTTTTAAAACCCAAGCTCAAATCCTCTATTTAAAGATGAAATTATGCTCAATGTATAATCCCAAAAATGCCCCTCTAATGGCTACAAACGGTTATGTGCGTGATTAAATGAAAAAGTCAAAATATTGCCGTTAGGTTCAGATAACAGGCTATTTCCCTAGGAGATAGTCGGCTATTATCTTGTCGATATTCGACTATAAATGAGATATTCGGCTACTACATTCCAGAAAGTTCCTAGCTTTTCCATGCTCAAGAATAGTCGGCTATCATAGATGGGATAATAGGCTATTATGTGATATATGGGATTTTGGCTTGAAAAACTTAGGGAAAACATTTTAATACATTTATAAAACATTTTTGGCATAATATTAAGTGTGTGTGTGTGCTTTATCAATAGGCTTTAACATATTCCTGAGACTCAAATAAAATTCAATACGTTACATAACACTATTTGAGCTAGGATGCAAATCTGTCTATTGCTTTGGCTTTCACTTGAGCTTTTGATCCCAATAGCCTCTGTGCTTTTTCTTCAATGCTCCTACCTTGGATGCAACTTGATTGTGTGTCTTCTTTGATTTGGTTGCACCAATGTATAAGCTTCTCCATCACTAGAGCTTTGATTTCGTTTTTGTGATCATCAATGCTTTATCACATATATTAACAATGCACTTCCTACAAACAAACTCAATGAAAAACATTAGTACTATAATATGTTGCTTATCATCAAAATAACCACGGGATGTAGACTCAATACCCAATATACTGCTCTACTGGCAGCATATAACAGTCAAATTTCTGTCCGTTTTTCCTGACCGTTGGGATGGGCTTTTGGGGTTTTTCTTGACCAATTTTCATGAACTATATATGTAATGATCTCTAATCATTTGTCATTAATTCTAAGGGAAATCAACTAAAAAATAAGAAGAAAAATAAAAATAAAAAAACCTAAAACCCTCATAGCTCATAGTTCACTTTCTCCATACTTATTGAGCTTTCTTCTACTCTTCCAAAGTCTAAATCTTAAAGAGTAGAAACCCAAATCCCTAGCCACACAAAACTCATTGTGCTTCATCTTCAAGGCCTAGGTAAGGTTGTAAACAATTGCTTCAAAGTTGTATGTATATTCTAACCTTGTGAGAGAGAGGGAAAATCCTTGTTGTATGTAAGGTGTATGTAAAAGCACGCTTATAGGAAGGCAAGGAAAAATCCTCATTGAAGGCGAGATGGTTGTAACTATTTGTTTAAATAGTGGATTAATGCCAAATATAGTTTTGGGGACTGGACTATCCCTGGAGGGGTGAACCATGATAAACTTGTTGTGTTTGCGGTTGTGCTCTCTTGACTTGTTTCTCACTTGCACTTTACATTCTGTTGCTTATCTTTATTGTTGCAAGTTAGATTGTTGATTGTTAAGTAACTCTAATCATAATCTTAGGAAGAAATTTAGAGGATTATTTTATAATTTCATAAGTACTATTCACCTCCATTCTATCGCATCTCCTTGCCATCCACATGATCCCAACATGTGATATCAGAGCTTGGTTATTGGATGTCATCAACAAGCAACATGTTTCTCCAAGGAGAATATCCATCGAGACCCCCCACTGTTTGAGAACATGTCGTACGGTCAATGAAAGAACCAGATGAAGTACTACATTATATCCATTGGCTATGATATGTGAAGTCTCGTGAAGGAACCATAATGCAAACCCTCAACACCTATCTCCAAGTGGTCAAGTGAAGATAAACAAATGGCCACTCACAGATATGAGGTAATGAAAATCTTGTTTTCCTCTTTATCTGACAAAGTTTTGAGTTATGTGTCAGACGCTACTAGTGCAAATCATATATGGCACAAGCTTGATGGTTTTTAGGAATTCAACAATGTCTCAACCTCAATCAATATAGCGGAACATCAAAGGGAAAGGGCTATGGTATGCTTCATGGCACAATGTAATGACGAGATAAATTCTGTTGGGAGATGGGTATGCCCTCGAGGCAATTTACCTTAGTGTACGTGTACAAATGTCGTGGTCAAAACAACAGTAAGCTGTTTCGTAAGAATTTACCTAAGTTAATAATAATGTAGTCGCCATTAGAACTTAGGTAAAGTCCCAAGACTTAATGCTAGATTAATCACGTATCGAAATGAGGATCTCGATCATGGAGAATTGTTTGACCGTTAGTAGCATAAGTCTGAAATCGTTCGTGGTTGTAGAAATTTCAAGAAAAGGATATCGAAACATCGGATAGACCATTGTGTCTTTGTCTTTACCATGGAGTGGTGACGATGATCTCATGGTCGTTCGACTTGGCGTAGTCAGAGACGAGACACATGTGCTCATTTGAGAGTGAGTTCACTGAACGACCCAACGAGAATTATCATATGGTTAACATAACAAATCTGTCAGTGATAACTCTCGGTGATGATAGGCTAGTTGGTCCTTAGACTTGAAGTCATTATACGAACATGTACGTGAATGGTGTCACTTAGATCTCTGACCTAGCTTCGAGGCAAGGCATGTCGAAAGGTCTTTGGTTGGGTGACACTTGAAGCGTGCGAGGAGAGTAATGACCAAGAAAGAATTTGTCTCTCCCATTTATGGGGAGTTAGTATCGCACGTGTTGGTTCGGTTTTTAGTGAAAAACTTTGGCCAAGGTATGTTGGAAGAAGTCCAATATTATTTGACTAAAGACCGATGGAGACTAACCAAGTTCAAGCTATTAGGGTTGACAATTTGATCGTACCTTAGGCTTGACTAGGCAACAAAGTTTTGACGAAGGGACTAAAACTGCGGTATTCATCACGGACACACTCAGGATGGTCCCAAAAATACTCATGTCAATGAGTTAACCACATAATTATGATACCGAAACAGGGACGACACCTGCTGCTCATGGTCACTGCCGTCTAGGGTTTCTAACCCCACCTGTAGTAGGGTCAGGCTGTAGGGTCTAACATAGAGTGAGACATTCGTCAAGTAATAGATAGAATTAAGGGAGATGATACATTGGATGCAAGGGAATTAATACGTCACAAAATGTTTGGGACAAAAGCTTTATCATGTTTAGGATATGGGAAATTGCATACGATGCAAGAGGTCTTGAATATGGCATAAAATATTTGCGAGCATATTTTATATAGAATGGATACATAAGTTATGTACCTAAAAGACGAAAACGTCCTGGTCTAAACCCAAGTTCAAACGGCGTCCAAAACGGACTCCAAAGGTGAAAGATAGAGCCTAAACCATGCATATAGCCCTAATTGGGCATTACGGGTTAGCACCCGCTATGCAGGTGCTCGACCCTGGTAGTCGGGTGCCCGCGTCTGTGCTCGCTGGCAGCGTGCAGGGCCCGCCTACCGCGAGCGGGGGGCCCGCCTACCGCGGACGGGGGAGCCCGCCCGCCCGCGCCTGTGCTCACTGGCAGCGGGCGAGGACCGCCTGCCTGCGTACGTGCCCGCGGGGTGCGTGCTGAGCATGCGCCCTATTAGGCTGGCACGTGCCAATGGGGCCCATGCTGTTTGCCCCACTGCTTGGGGTTTCGAACCTAAGGGAAATGGCGGCTGGTTTTATTCGAAATCTAATTTTTGGTCCAACTTTTGACACACGTTTGAGGGGTCAAGCAAAGTCAAAATTGAGCCATGTTTGTTTCTATGTGATCACCTTTTAGTGCTCTTCGATTTGATATATTGATATCACTTGCGAAGCTCAAGGTGAGGAAGGAAAAATTCGCTAAAGATTGCCCTTTGTGAAAGGCAAACTTTAATTAATTTTCTCCTCCAAAATATTTAGTCCCACATTGTTAATTGAGAAAGGGGAGGGGTCAATCGCCTATATAAATAGGGGCCAATCCCCCTCCTTGAAACCTGCACCAAGCTCCAGATCTGAGTAGCTTCATTAAACGTGAGTAAGCTCGGATCTAGGCTTAAATTAATATTCCCCCATTTCCCTATTTCTTCCTTGCTCCTGATCGGGTTCTAGCAATGCTACGATGGAGTCCGGATAAGATCCGAAGTCTTGTTGGAGAATCCACTCAAGGTTAAACGTTCTTTGGTGCGTGGTTGACTCGGTGACATGAGTGTTACTCGCCTCGGGATACGGTTCAGCTCGGGAGGTGGTTCGGCTCGGGACGTGGTTTGGCTTGGAAAAAGCAGCGCGTGGCATCGCTTCAGAGATAAAGAAATGTTACTAAAATGACGCTCCGTATTCTGAGGAAGCGAAGTGAAAGGTATGTAGATTAATTTACTTGTGTTTATAATTGCAATTGTTAGATAGATCTATCCTTTGGGTTTGGTCGGACCCAACCCCGGGATAGTAGATATTCTGGCTAGGGTTTATTCTTTTGGTGCTAGACTTAAAATAGTTTAAAGTTGGGTTTTCTACTGCCTTTATATTTTCGATGTCCGTTCGACTTAGGCCGGACGTCGATTTTATAGTCTTAAGGACATAGAAAACCCTACAGTGGTATCAGAGCCAATCCACATTGATCTATGGTTTTGCATTATAAAATTCATAGGATGCAGCATGTTTCTCCATAAGATGGAGGTTTTTAATTAAGCTATTAAATTGTCGTTCCATGTGATGGTTTTATCTTCAAAATTTGTTTTTTGAAAATTAGATATAATTTTAAAATCATGTGATAATTTTAATAATTAGATCTTTAAAATTATATGATAATTTTTAATGTAACTTAAATTTATGAGATATTTTTAAGTTGCATGCTTAAATAAATTTTATGAGATAATTTTAGCTGATCTGTTATCATGCTAAAATATTTAATTGATATTTTTAATGGTTATTTTATTCTTGTTGTTTATATGATAATATAAGAAAAACTTTTAGGATAGCCATTAAAAAGCTTTCAGAAAATTATAAGATAATTTTGATGGACATGCTATGATTTAAAATTGTTGCAACAAATTAAACTCCTAATACTTGATTAGGGTACCCTCTCTAATTATTATTATTTTAATTGTTCTAATAATAATTCTGAAAATAGGCTATGATTTAAATTGTTGCAACTTGAATTTTAAATTCCTAATACGTGATTAGGATATCACCTGGAAAATGCTTATAATTGATAAGGACATTAATAAAAGTTATTAACCAATACTAATAATTTCGAATTTTAGGATTCAACTAGTTGATATGATTAACTAGTTTTAATGAAGACATTTCAAGTCGATGTCACAAATATGAATAATTAGTTTCCTTCATGGATCATGATCCGGTCTAGCATTTTTTGACTAGTGTTGTGGATCACCCTAGCTCGACTGGGGAGTGATCCTAACCTAGCCAAATCCCTGGCCGTGTTCCGATGGATTGCAAGGATGCGAATTGTTATTATGTGAAACCATCGATCACATCTAGTCAATTACGTTTAAAATCTTCTTCAAGATTAGACGTAGCCGCCCATGTTTTAGAGGTTGGCAACTATAGGTTCTATGTTGTAGTTGCTGAGCACACTCAAGCTATGACATAGCTATCTTATGGAAACCAATTTCTTATTATATGAGATGTAGTCTAGACTTAACCCAAACCATCGCGTCGTGATCATACACCGAGCACCGACGTAAGTTAGGCTAGACACGAAAACAAGGGTCCGGCTATACTAGTAATTGTGATTTGGATCAGCATACTCATGATCATAAGTGGATAAAGGTAAAAACAAATAAGGGAATCATATGTGATATGATTGATGAAGAGTCATCTACCAATCGTAGAGTCAAGCAATTTGTTAAGCACACTCAAGGTTGTGAAACTCAGGGTGGCTGGGTCCCTTTCCCACTAAATTTAATTAATTTAAATCGATCATTATTATGGCTTAAAATGATCGCCAAAACAGTGGAAGGATAAAGTTAGATGAAAGCCATTCTACCTATATTTAATATTGAACATATGCTAAACTAGGGTAGTTTTACGTTTACTGGGTGGAATCCAAACCATAATATCCTAAAAGAATATGGTAAATGGTCAAGAAGATTGATTAAAGGAATATCAACTCAAATTCTATTTGATAGACTAAACTATGTTCTCACTGACATTAAAGTGTCATTCTTAACACTGGATCATGGACAATGACTTCACTATCAACACTGCCTCACGATTATATATATATATATATATATATATATATATATATATATATATATATATATATATATATATATATATATATATATATATATATATATATATATATATATATATATATATATATATGGATTCCTATCTCTCTCTTCGTTTCCTAGAGAGAGAAGCTCTGATCTGAGCGCGTTCGTGAGGGCCTCCGCCGGCCGCCCCGCGACGGGCGCAGGAGTCAGATCGGTGGTGCGGTGAAGGCTGGGTGTCTGAGAGCTCGGGATTGGCGTGTTGTGGAGTTGTCTTGATCCAGATCTGGAGTAGATCTGATCTCGATCCTGATCCACGGCGTTCGCGAGGGATCTGACTCATCCCTCTTGGTTCTTGGCTCCATCTCCTCTGTCGAATCAAGATCTCCCTCTGGGATCTTGATTCGGGGTGAGACTCTTTACTTTGTAGATATCTTGTTTTTGATTCGGTTCTTTCCCCTTTGAGGCGCTGTGGTGGTTGTTGATCTGTTTGAGGTGATGCCGGTGCGGATCGCGAAGTGATCTCCTCCGTAGTCTTGATCTCCTTCGAAGTCAGATCTCAGGGGCTTTGGATCTGGCCTAGAGCGCTACCTCCGGTTTGTATCAGGATCTCTCATCGGGATCCTGATCTGGCAGTGAGTGTGCCGATCTTTTCCACCTGTTTTTGTTGGTGATTTGATCATCTCTTTGATCTTGTTCCTTGATCGCTTGTTGGAGCTGGAATCTGCGTGATCTGCGTCTCCTTGTTCATCATCTTCCAAGTGCTGGATCTGGTGACTATATCTTAGCTATTTTCATATTGTGTGGATCAAGTTCTCTCTTCTGGAGACTTGATCCGGTAGTGTAAGTTTCGCTCCTGGTGGATATTATTCCATTGATTCTTGTTATTTTTCTGATTATATTCCCCCTTTGTGAGCTGTTGATGTTCTTGTCCTGATGGAGTCTGGCGTGAGCAGCATTCTCAAGCCGTCGGAGGAATGGAAGGAAGTAACACAGAAGAATGTCAGACTTGATCCGTAAACCAAATCTGGCAATACTAACAACCATGGCAGGCCGACGGTGTCGACGCCAAGGAATTTTGGAGCGGTAAAGCGTAAGGATGTGGATAGGAGGAATATCCGCCCGAAGTCGACGATCAAGATCAGTCCTACTACGGAGAAGCTCTCTTGGTTTGATGTCTGTACCAATAGGAGAGAGATTGTATCTGCTCTTGCTATGTCTTTTGTTGATCCTGTGGTAGATCCTGAACTTGGCCCACTGGCAAGGGTCCCTGGAGATCTGCTTGATGAAGCTGCTGAAAGCTGGGGTAATACGCTGGCCGGCTACGTGCTGGGCGACGTTCCATTCTTTGGCCAGATGCAAGCTTGGGCCATGCATAGTTGGAAGCCAAAGAAAAGCCTACAGATAGTCTCGCGTGATAACGGCTTTTTCTATTTTAAATTCGGCTGCAGCAAAGAATGTGATAAAGTTTGGGGCGGAGGGCCATGGATGTTCGACGACCGCTTGGTTGTTCTACAGCGCTGGAATCCTCGCCTTGGGTATGACCGAGACTCGCTCACGTCTGTTCCGATATGGATCAGGATGCCGAACCTCCCTCTGCATATGTGGTCGTTGAACATTCTTAACATCATTGCTAGCGTGGTCGGCAAGCCCATCTCGCTGGATCGGGCTTCTGCAACCTTGGAGAGACTGGCCTATGCTCGATGCTTGGTTGAGGTGAATGCAGCGTCTGAATTGGTTAGATGTGTGAATGTCTTGCTTGATGGGGGTGAATGCTTCAAGGTTGATATTCGCTACAAAGGGGAGCCTCCGAGATGCAAGGTTTGTAAAAGCTTCGGCCATTCCATTGCACAGTGTCCAGTTGCAGTGTCTGCAGCTGATAACAGCATGGCTGATGACGGAGGAATGAGCAATGTTGAGAATGCTGCTGTTGGTGAGCAGCTGCAGAATAGAGAAGCCGACTTTGGTCCTACTGTTGAGAATCAACCGCTAACTGGAGGTGCTAGCTATTCTGAGGGCGTTAAGTGTAAGCAAACTATCTCTGCTATTAATAGCTCTCTGTTAGGGGAGAAGGGTGGGGGTGGAAGGCTTTGTAAATAGGCCTGTGACTCAGGCTGAGATATCCAACCAAAGTGTGGTCTGAAGGGCTTGTGAGCAAGCCAATGTAAATAAGATTTGTAATAGCGCCACTGTGTCAAAGTGTATTGAAAGCAGCAGGCGGAAGTAGACAGGAGTCGCTATCATGGGCTCAAGCTTTCAGGTGATAAGGGAGGCTGGGAGCATCAAGGCATTCGACCAAGCAAATGGGGATCTTCTCACGAGCAAGTGTTCGTTCTCAGACCGGGTTGCTAGCATGTCATAGGATGTTGCTAAGCTTGATCTTGAGCCTGATGTATGTGACGACCCTGGGTCGGTGTTGTGTAACACCAATGCAGTTTCTCTTGGTAAGTGAGAGGTGATAGTAGACTGTATAGGGCTAGCTGCGTCTAGCTATACAGATGTTGTCATGGGGTCGGCGGCTCCTAGTGGTGAGAAAAGGGCTTGTGAGCAAGCCAATGTAAATAAGCTATGTAACAGCGCCAATGTGTTGGAGAGTATTGGAAGCAGCAGGCGAAAGGAGACGGGAGTCGCTAACATGGGCTTGAGCTTTCAGGTGGCAGGGGAGGCTGGGAGCACCAAGGAGTTCGACCAAGCAAAAGGGGATTCTCCTCTCGCGAGCAAATGTCCTCTCTCAGACCTGGTTACTTGCTTGCCGCATGATGTTGCTAAGCCTGATTTTGGGCATGAAATATGTGATGACCCTGGGTTGGTGTTGTGTAAACCCAATACGGTTGCCCCTTGTAAGGGAGAGGGGATAGTAAACTGTATAGGGCTAGCTGCGACTAGCTATACTGATGTAGTCATGGGGTCGGCTGCTCCAAGTGGTGAGAGTGCTTGTAATGAGGTATTACTGAGCATGATCCAGAAGATGGGATGGGGGCTCTCGCCCCCCTCCTGAGCCTGCAGGGGTCGTCTGATAAGGCCCTAGCGAAATCCCCTAGGCCCGTGGTTCGCCCCGATATGGATGTGTCGGTTAGAGCTAGGCCTCCTTGGGTTGATGTCAACCCGTTTGACTTATTGAATGCGGGGGGACGTTCTCGCTCAGGGTCTTCTCTGCTTGATGATCCGATCGAATCTCCAGTTACTGAAATCGAGCCTAATGAATTGACCAAAATCAATGAAGAATGGTATACTGAACAGGAGAATCTTAACGTCATTAAAAAAATCGAAGTAAGCCTCCAGCGAACAAAATCAGCGAGGGTTCGGCTAAGGGCACTCGAAAAAGTGCTAGGATAAATAGGGTTGTGGGAGTGGCCCCCCACCACAATCAATGACCCTGTTCGTATGGAACACTCGGGGGCTTAATAGTATTGCTAGGCGGAGAGACCTCAGAAATCGTCTTAGCAAGTTTAAGCCCTCTCTTGTTGGTCTCCTGGAGACTAAGGTTGTGATTAATAATGCTCAGAGAATCTCTAATTGTTTCCTGAAGAGGTGGTTAGCTATCGATAATCGTAGTTGTCACCACAATGGGCGCATTGTTTTGATGTATGATCCGGATGTCTGGTCTTATGGGGTGGATGATATGTCGGCTCAGCATATCTCTATTGTGTGTGATAATGCTGCTGGGTTCCATATGGCGGTTACATTTGTTTATGCTTCCAATTCTGCCATTGATCGCAGAACCCTTTGGGACTCTATTGCTGCAAACTCTATCAAGCACAAGTCTATCCCTTGGCTTGTGAGTGGAGATTTCAATTGTGTCCGCTTTGCCATGGATAAAGTAGGAGGAAGGCCTATATATGGGCACATGGTTGAAGAGTTTAATGAATGCATTAATACTAGCGCTCTTATGGAAATGAAAACCATTGGTAATCCTCTTAGCTGGTGCAATAAAAGTATCGACCACAGTCGCATAAATGCTGCTCTTGACCGATCTCTCTGCAACAGTCATTGGATAAGCAAGCTCCCCAATTCCTTTTGCGAATATGTTGCAGGAGGCACTAGCGATCACTCTACCCTTGTTATTCGCCTTAATGCCATGGTCGAATCGGATCCTAAACCTTTTAAATTCTTCAACTCCTGGACTCAGGACCAGAGGTTCTTTGATGTATTGAAGAATATATGGCATGTTGATGTTGATGGTTGCCCTATGTTTCGGCTTGTCTCCAAGCTCAAAAGTGCTAAAATGGAACTCAAAAAGTTAGGGAAGGATATCAGGGAGGCTAATGATGTTTCTAAATGTCGTGCTGAGCTTGACGCTATTCAGGGAAATCCGGATCTTATTACTTGCTTTGATATGCAAAAGAAAGAGCGTGCTCTTACTCTTCACTTGGCAGATGCTTTAGACATTGAGGAGGCCAATCTTAAACAAAAAAGTAGACAGAACTGGCTGAGCTTGGGGGACCGTAATACTCGCTTTTTCTACACAGCTATGAAAGCCAGGCAAAGCCATAATAACCTTGGGCATCTCATTTCTAATGATGGTTCTCGTGATAACACGATTAATAAAATTAAAATTGATGGGCCCAAATTCTATGAGAATCTCTATAATCAGGATGACTATTGGAGAATGTTCCCTTGTATCACTACTAAAAGAGTCCTTACGGTTGAGGCTGCTGCTTGGGTTGAAAGGCCAATCGTTGAGGAGGAAATCAAAAGTGCGGTATTTCAAATTGGTGCTGATAAGGCCCCTGGCCCTGATGGGTTTAATGTGTTCTTTTTTCAAAACTCTTGGTGGATTGTTGGTAGAGATGTCACCACTGCTGTCCTCTCATTTTTCAGATCTGGTAGGATCCTTCGGTAAATTAACCATACGTTCTTATCTCTCATTTCCAAAGGTTCTAATGCTACCGGTCTTAGTGACTATAGACCTATATCCTGCTACAATGTCCTGTATAAAATTATCAGCAAAGTCCTTTGCAACAGGCTGAAAAGGGCTATTATTGAGCTAATCTCTCCCAATCAAGCTGCTTTTCTTCAAGATTGCTTATTTGCTGATTGTGCTCTTCTTGCCCATGAGCATATTTGTGATTTCAATAATCCCATGGGAGGTCGTGCTTGTTTAAAGTTGGATCTTCGCAAAGCTTTCGACAGTGTGAACAGAGAATTCATTTACTTCATGCTTCATCGCATGGGGTTTAAGCACATGTTTATCAGTTGTATTTGTGAGTGTATATCCACCCCCTCCTTCTCCGTTATGGTTAATGGTTCCCCTTTTGGTATGTTCCAATCTAATAGGGGGCTTAGGCAGGGAGATCCTTTATCTCCTTATCTATTTGTGGTTGTTATGGAAGCCTTCTCCCTCCTCATGGCCAGGGCCAATGCTTCACGTATTATAATGCCCATGAAGAGGGTTGGGGCGATTACTCATCTCCTCTTTGTTGATGATCTGTTGGGTTTCTGCCGTGCCAACATCAAATCCTTTGAAGGGTTGAAAGACCTCCTTGTTACATTTAAGAATATCACTGGTCTGGATGTTAATTGGAGCAAGAGTGCGGGCATTTTTAGCAAAGGCACTAAAGATCCTGGGTTTCTGGCTGATATCCTGGGTATTCGTCGTGTGCAATCACTCTCTACTTACTTGGGCCTTCCCCTTTCGGCTAAATACCCTAAAGCCTCGATGTACACTCGTTTGATTGATAGATGCAGAAGTAGATTGCAGGGATGGTCGTCGTCCCTTTTGTCTATTGCTGGATGCATAGAACTCGTTAAGTCTGTTTTCTTCGGTATGGTTTCCTTCTGGATGCAGGCATTCCGTATCCCCAAATCTGTTTTGTGTACTCTCAATTCCATCTGCAGGAAGTTTATCTGGGGCAAGTCCTATGCTTGGGCTTGGGATGATCTGTGTGTTCCCAAAAAGGAGGGGGGTGTGGGGCTCCGGCGGTTTTCCGATTTAAACAAGGCTTATGGTGTTAAGTTGTCTTAGTGCATGCTAACTCATGATGGCATCTGGGCTACTTATATGAGACGTCAATATCTTAATAATGGCGGGTTCTTCCTTGCTAATTCCAATCCTATGCAATCTGGGACATGGAAGTTTATGCTTCAGTGTCGTGAGTTCACCAAGAAGCTTACTAAGCGTATTGTCAGAAATGGGGCCTCTACACTATTTTGGTACGATAATTGGCTCCCTTGTGGGCCGCTTTGTGACACCTATGATGTGCCGGTGGGGGAGGGAAGAAAAATGGTTAGCGATTACTGGACTACGGAGGGGTGGGTGAACATCCCTTTGCTTCTTCCTATGAAGTCTGTTCTTGATACTATCTCACTTATATCTGGGGAGGACTCGTGGAAGTGGCTCTCTAAAGCCCCTTCTTTGCATGAGGCTTGGTCTGGTTCGTGTACTCTTAGGGCCATATTTCCTTATTACAAGGTGGTCTGGTTCCAGGGGCATATTCCTAAAATGGCTATTACTCTATTGCGTGCCTTTCATAAGAAGCTACTCACTCGGGACAAGCTCGTTCACTGGGGAGTCCCTACTTCCCCCTTTTGTGTCCTTTGCTCTGATAATGCATATGAAAGTGTGGACCATTTATTCTTTGAGTGCAGTTTTACTAATTACCTGCTTTGCAGGAGCCTACTTAAGCTAGGAATCACTACGGCTACGCCTATTACCCGTGCAGGGATGGGGGACCTGTTGATCTCTAGCTTTCATAAGAAGGATTGTTTGGGCAAGCTGGCCAAGACTGTACTTTCTGCTATGACATGGCACATATGGAGAGAAAGGAACAGGAGGATTTTTGAAGGTGCCAATCAGATTCAGACTCTTCTGTTTGAAGACATAGCTGCTTATGTTCGCATCGCTTTGAGACATGACGAGTGGGATCGTGAGAGTGTGCGTGTTCCCCTCTCAAATTGGGGGTTTGATGTATAATGTGGTTTTTAGGGCTCTTGGAGTAGAGGAAGATGTCAAGTATTGACAGGGAGCGGCGCATGTGCCCTTCTCCTGTAGTACTAACATCATCTTGCTATCACCCTGACCCCTTGTACATTTTTTCCAGTATCAATAAAGATAAAGCATATTCTCCATATATATATATATATATATATATATATATATATATATATATATATATATATATATATATATATATATATATATATATATATATATATATATATATATATATATGAGGAAACGGGAAATAGGGTGTCACAGGAGAGAATCCTCTCCTGTGTCAATCAAAAACTTCAAACTCCACAAGTTTTTTGGAAGATCCGATCCGTTCATCTCGATCTCTACCCTCTAAAACCTCTATCCAAAAATTTTCAGCATGATCCGAGGTGTTTTGTCTGTTCATCCATCCGACCCAAATTTAACGGTTTTGCATGAATAGAACTTTTGTGAATGGTGGATGAACGGGCAAAACACCTCGGATTGGACTGAAAATTGGTGGATAGGGGTTTTAGAGGATGGAGATCGAGATGAACGGATCGGATCTTCCAAAAAACTTGTGGAGTTTGGAGTTTTTGATTGACACAGGAGAGGATTCTCTCCTGTGACACCCTATTTCCCGTTTCATATATATATATATATATATATATATATATCCAAGGTCCAAGTTCAAATTTATACAATAACATCATCATCATCCTCACCATACCCTATGTACAAAGGTATACCCAAGAAAGAAACACCAAAAGTACAAGTCTCACGCCTTGCCCCTCACCATCTCATCCACTATCAGCACCACCTCCCAACTCCAGCTAACACCAATGCTCATGCCTCTAACTCTAATACCTGAAAAACAACGGGTATGACACGTCAATGCGTGACCCAGTGGGATATCCAATACTCCAACCCAAAGAGACACACACTATATGCAACCGCGTGCATGCATCATAAAAGCTCAGAGGGAAACTTAAAGCATATGCGCAAACCATAAAGTAAGGAGGTGATGTTAAGAGTGCTACAAAAGGGCTACCAGCAACCATACGACTTCAAGCATAAGGGAAAACTACAAATAACCACAAGTGGGCAACATGCATCATAAATAGCTATTTAAAGGGAAGGAAACACAACATCAACTCCAAGTACAAACTACTAGCAACTACCAAAGGGAACCATGTCACAACATTCATTCCACAAGCCACAGTTATGTGATGCTTATGATGGCATGTCCCCCTCATGATGCAAATGATGCGATCACAAATGCAATGCAAGGCATGCCTAGGGATCCCATTCCTATGCCACCATGCAAGTGCAAAGTGATTCTACTCCATTATCAATATGGAGTCACCTAATGGATCAAGAGATGGCCAACGACGAATTCTCCTGCCTCCTACCGCGACTCTTTGCCCATGCTCGTGCACTCCACCCATCGAGTCCCTAACAACATCATATCACATCCCATCTCATATTCCACGTGTAACCAACAAGAGTCTCAATCAACATCATTAACAAGAGCTACTTCCACAATAAGAGTAATAACAAGCAATAGAAGTGAACATGAATAAAGAGAAGTAACTCTACTAAACATGCACCATACATTGCCACAAGATCATGTTGAACTATGTAACAATCGTGATTAGAAGCAAGAAAGGCATAGAAGCTAATAGCTTGAGCCAAATCCCACACCTTGCATTTCAGCTTGCTGAGAATTTCCATAACAGTCAGGTCTAATGGCAATTTACTCCATATATTTGTATAGAACATAACAATGCAATGTAAATTAAAGTTGTACATATAGGTGTCATGAGTCACATATCCATTTTCATGAAGTTTGGATGAGTATTCTATTTAATACAGATTTTATACCAAAACGTACTTGTGCTGGAATTTAAAACAGAAACTACAGTAACTTGAGGACCAGATTACTCCTAATTGTTGGCAGATTTAGAAAAAGTGAAAAACTACAAAGTTGTAAGACTTGAAGTCTTCTTTTCAACGAGATCAAGAACACTAATTTATCTCAACTGTGCAGGGAGATATGCATGTTTTCTGAAAGGTGTACAGACTAGATAAAATTAGACAAGTTGTAAAAATGAAATTTTAGCTACTGTTTACAATCCGAATTAGGAAAAGTGCTCAACATGAAAGTTGTTAGGGACATCAAGACGTAAAACATATATTATTGCCAAGGTCTTTCTTATAGTAGTTTGAGAGAAACACATCAATCAAATTTCAACAATTCTGCCCCAAATTTCAGCTTCATCAAGGTGAAGAACCAATGTTATCCAACAAGCTTTAGCTCATTCTATCATGTATGCAGGGGATAAACAACATGTCTATATGTCACTCAATGACCATTCAGCAAGGCTAGCATGTTTGCATAAGAGCAAGAAAGTAAACGTAATAAAGTTAGCAACTTTAGCTTCTAAAATGAACAAAGATGGCTTCCCTTAAACAAGCATGAAAGTAAGCCCCTACACTAACATGAGCTACTAACTTTAACTAACACACACCAAGCAAACCACGTAAAAAAGATGGGAGCACTTGTTCATGAGAGGCATGCCTTTATGTAAGAAAAGATCATCTTTTATGAAGGAAACTCAATCAATGCATGCTTTGAGATGGAGTGGGGAAATCCTACCTCTAAGAGTTTCCTTTTCTTATCAAAATCCAAGCTGTAGCCTCATGAAAACTTCTTATCCAAAATCCATCACAAAAGCTACAATTTGCATGCACAATCTCTTCTTTTAAGCTTCAATCAACTCCTACTTAATAGCACTTAGGATTAGGGCTTAAAAGGAGGGAAGAGATGAGATTTTCCCATGAAAAATTGTGGCAAAAAGTAAGGGGAAAGGGGAAATCCGAAAATAACAAGAAAATATGAGAAAAATGAAGGAAAAAGGAAGAAAGAGAAAGGGAATTAAATGGTTCTAGATGTTTAGTATTGATTCCTCTGATTTGGTTTTAATGATGAACAAACATAAATATTGTGTACTAACTCTCTTTGAGCGCATTTATGAAGATCGTCGCCAAATTACTTTGTAGATCCCAAACGACATCCCAAGACTTCCTTAGAACGCGTGATCGATGTGACTAAAGCTTCGTTGAAGCTCAAGGAGTATTAATGAAGTCGAGGAATTCTGAATCTTCGTGTTGAAGCTTTGAAGACGGTTTGTCGAGTTATTTATTTGGTCTTCTTGCTTCATTTTGTAGAATGTTAAGCCTTGAGTAGTACTTGCCTAGTTATTCTTATTTCTATCCTAGCTTATCTCTAGGATTGCCTTAGAAGTCACTAGAAAGTCTTTCCTTAGCTTATCGCGTCGTTTCATGACTTTCTGTGCATCTTAGTTGGTTCATGAAGAAGGACCAACCGACTAGATGACGATCTAATCGGTTGGGAATCCTTCTTGAACCGACTAATCATCCTTGTGAATTTAGGCATTCTTACTGTTGACCAATTAGTCGGTCCAAGAAGGTTCACCGACTGACTAGTTATGAAACTAGTCGGTTAATGTTTCTTCTTAGACCGACTAGTTTATCATCCTTATTTCTCTATATTCTCTGTCAACCTTCTAGTCGGTCTAAGAAGGTTCACCGACCGACTAGTTGTCAAACTAATCGGTCAGTGATCCTTCTTAGACCGATTAAGCTGCTTTATTTTTCCAGACGTTGGAGAATTTATTTCCACGATTTTTCTTGATCTGTTTTGATTCTTTCCATATTTGCTTGACTCGTTTCTAACATGGAAATATTTCTAATATGAGATGAATTTGAGATCTAATTCGTATTCATTCGTTCATCAATTTCAAAAAGGCTTGCTCTCTCAAAAATCTCTCTCTCTCTCTCTCACGTTTGTGACCTAGTTTCTCAAGGGAGATTTTTGGATCTTGTGCGATGTGTGATCATTCCTCTATTGAACTGAATCACAGTCAAGATCTTCAACCTAGCTATTTTCACGCTGCTCATCGTTGCTAGGGTTTCGTGCTCACTCCTTCTCAAAATCTTTCCTTGCCCTAAATTCGTAAGTATTTTCTCAAGGCATAGGATTTTGTGGTAAGCGTTTGTCTATTTCAATAAATTTATTATATTGAGTTTATCTCTCGGGTTGTGAGAGAACTTTGTGATCCCGGTTTGTGGGAGTCACAATTCATTCATTGTATTGTTTGATCTTGTAGTAGTTTCTACAAAAAGTTATTTATTAGAACCTTGAGTTAGTGGATTCTAACTCAAGTAGCCGGAGGGGATCCTGGTGTCTGGGACGTAGGATCACCGGGAATAAGTCGGGGAGACTTGGGTGGATCCGAACCCATTACATCGCTTGTTTGCGTTGATATTGTTCTTGTTGTTATTACTTATTCCGCATAGTTGTTTGTGTTTGCACAATAATTAGGAATTAGACTCTTGATTATTTTTAAAGTACTATTCACACCCCTCTAGTACTTGTGCAGTAGCTACCAGGGAATTACACTAGATTTCTCTCATTTCTTTCATCTTTTTTTCTTTTCTAGACTTTTCTCTTTCTTTTTCTTTTTCCTCTTATTTGTCTCTTTCCTTCAAATTCTTTATCCTTTTTTTCATGGTTGAAAAGTCAAGATGAGAAAGAAGGGTAGAAAAGTCAAAGGGATGAAATCTTTAAATTACTTCACATACATCCCTCTCTTATATTTCTAAAAGCTACTTCTCTTCTCACTCCCCTTCTATATACACACGTGCATTAATCACAACAATACCATACATAGAGAATAAACACAAATACTTAATATAAACATACACTAACATGCGACTATGATTAATACACTAATACACAAATATTAATACCACACTACTATGTGCATTACATAATGTTGCTATATACACTACACTTCAAAACACACTAATATTAATAAGCCAATACAATTATGCAGCACACATCACTACATCACATTATTTAGCAACTACTACAATTAATTTTTATTACAATTATAATTAAAGATCAATCAAATAATTACATCACTTACTACACGCATACACCCCCACTTATAACCATCAACAAACATGCCATTCATACAAGAGGGTCTCCCTTCTTTAATAATACTATCCTATTAATAATCATATACAAAGAGTACTAGTACACACATACAGTACATACCAACAACATTTACTACAAGACATACAACCATATCACTAATTTACTATACACACTACTACATATATTATCAATCACATATACACCCAAGACATCCTCATTCAAGCAACCATATATATCCTGATAACACATTCATATAGGCATGCATCCATCCATATAGGTATACATGTAAGCAACCAATAGATAATTACCACACACACTACATATTTACTATTTACATTACATACACACACACATGTATATACACATACACACATCCTGGAGCACAAACATATACACCCTACTGTACATGGCACTATGGCCATTACAATCTACACACCTTAAAATACAGTCCGTCCTCAGAGGATGAGAGTGCACATATGTGCTTCATGGCCCTAGAAGATACATTCTTTGATGGACGCGATAGTGAGAATGATGAACCTGAGGTAACTACGGATGAACTTCATATTGCTAACGAAGAAGTATCTTCTAAGTATCAATCTCTTATGCTTTGATATACTAATTTGAAGAAATCATAAATCATCCATGCCATGCATCACCAACAATGACACCATTGTTGACACACTTACACTTGAGAAAGCCAATTTGGTTTCTTAAAATGGCACCTTGAGAAATGAGGTGAATTCCCTCAATGCTCAACTAGATCACGGTTCTTCTAAAGATAGTGTTGATCTTGTTTCTCAAAACACACAATTGGATATTGAGAATGATTCTCTCAAAACTTAAGTGCACGAGCTCAAAACACGTGTGTCCACTTTGGATACTAATATTTCTTCGCTTAGGGAGAAATATGAGCTCATATCCTCGCAAGTTAAGAGATTTAACAAAGGGAAAGGGCAATTAGATGAATTGCTTTCAAACCAATTTTCGGCCACACATTGTGTTGGACTTGGTTATGTGGAAGCAAATGAATCCAAATCTCGCACCTCCTATAGTGGTGTAACTATAGATTTTGTGAGGCCATCCTCCGATGCATCCACTAATGGTGTCAAAAACACTATTGGTAGCAAACCTAAGAAGAAGGCCACCACTTTACACTCTCCTTCTTTTGGTAAGAAACCCACTAAGTGTGGAAACCAAAAGAAAGGACTTGCATATATGTGCACTAACACTCACACACGTAGGAAATCTCATACTTCACATGTGGACTCATATGACACATTTTATGCTCCACAACCACGTACACATGCAAACTCAGACTTGAGAAATACTCATGCACGTGCTCCTACACATTCATATGTTCATATACATAATCCTCCCATGTATGCTCATGCACATCCACCACATCACATGCATACTCCATGTGCTTCATATAATATGCATGCTCCTCAATTTGCATATAACCCATATATGTCTCATGCTTATCCACCTCCACCTTCATATCCTAGATCTCATGCTCCTATGAAACATGCACTACATAGACCTCAACCAAATGTGCATGCAACTAGGAAGAGGACACCCAAAACATACACTATTTGGGGTCGTAAGAATACTAGCACAAATGATAGGAATGCTTATGTCAATTCTTATTTTAGCGATGTGATAAATAGTGGTAACTAAGTTGGGAAGCCAAAGTCCACTTGGACTTGGTTTCCAAAGGGCTAATCCCATTGGACCCAACAAGCTTGGGTACCATGAGCTTATGGTATATTATGTAGGTACTCAAGAACAAGAAAGAGAGCAATAATAAACATATTGGCTCTAAAAAGAAGTGATGGATACTCGATAGCGGTTGCTCCAAACACATGACAGGAGATCCCACATTGCTCTCCGAAGTGGTTCGCATCAAGGATGATGCAATGTTCACTTTCGGAGGCGATTAAAGGGAACCATAATTGAAGTAGGCAAAGTCAGTAACCCTTCCAAACCTCTAAGTTCAAATGTTTATTTAGTTAGTGGTTTATGTCATAACCTTATCTCCAGAAGTCAACTTTGTGACAAGGGTTACAAGGTTAACTTTGGAGAGGGTATTTGTAATATTGTTGATAATGATTCGCATGTTTTGTTTTCCAGTATTAGGCGTAAAAATATTTATTATTGGAGCATGCCTAATACCATAGAACATTGCTTAGTTTCTAATACAAATGAATAACTATTATGACATTGTCGTTTTGATCATGTTCATTTTAAGCACTTATATAAGTTAGCTAAGCATGATTAATTAAAGGTTTTCCGAAGATTTATTTTAGTAAGAAAAACTTTTGCGATTCATGTCAAATAAGTAAACTAAGTAAATCTTTTTTTAAACTTGAAGATTGTATAACTTCTAAGAGGCCCCTAGAATTACTTCATTTAGATTTATTTGGGCCAACTAGAACCACATCTTTAGGCAACGCTCATTATGGATTAGTCGTCGTAGATGACTTCTCTAGATTTACTTGGGTTTTATTTTTAACCAATAAAAATGAAGCCGTTGAAGAGTTTACTATATTTGCAAAGAAAATTCAAAATCTCTTAGGAACCACCATTATCACTATTCGTAGTGATCATGGAGGAGAATTCGAGAATGAATTTTTCACTAAGTTTTGTGATGACAACGAGATTACTCGTAACTTTTCTTTTTCTCGCGCACGACCTCAAAATGGTGTTGTTGAGAGAAAGAATAGGACCCTAATTGAGTGTGCATGCACCATGCTCTATAATAGTCATCTTGGACAACAATTTTGGATGGAGGCGGTGCATACGGCATGTTATGTGCTAAATAGGATCCTAGTAGAGCCTCGAACGAACAAAACTTGTTTTGAATTATTTTATGATAAAAAGCCACAAGTTAAATATTTTTGTGTTTTTGGTTCAAAATATTTTATAAAGAACACCTAGGGTAACTTTGATAAATTTGAGCCAAGATCCAATGAAGAAATCTTTGTTGGATATTCCACACGTTGCAAAGCCTACCGGATATACAACAAAACCTCTTCAATGATCGAGGAATCACTACACATTTCATTTTATGAAGATTTTGATATTCCTCATGTTGTTTGTGATAGTGTAGATGTTTTATGTGATTCCATTAGTAACATTAAAATTAATGATTCTATCATTGACCCTAACAATACTAATGAAAATGTTGAGGATGTCCCAAGTTATACAGGTATTCCCAAAGCTTATCCGACTATTCGTAACCACACACATGACCAAATAATTGGAGACATTGGTGTGGGTGTCCAAACAAGGTCAATGATTGATGAAATCTCTCATTGAGCCTTTGTCTCCACCATTGAGCCAAAGAACATCCAAGAAGCTTGTGAAGATAGCTCGTGGATTGTTGCAATGAAAGATGAGCTCATGCAGTTTGAAAGAAATGAAGTTTGGGAGCTCGTCCCTCTTCCAAATGGTCGTCAAGTCATTGGGATCAATTGGATTTTTAACAACAAGACGGATGAGAACGAGGTCATCACAAAAAACAAAGCAAGGTTAGTAGCTTAAGTCTACCGGAAAGAGGAAGGTATTAATTTCAAAGAATCCTTTGCCCCCGTAGCTAGATTAGAAGCTATTAGGTTGCTTTTATATTTTGCATCTCATAAAAATTAGTTGTAGCGCACAATAGCCAATACACCATTAGACGCATGTGTAGCATTTATGGTAATTACTCTGAGCTATCAGTGTTTTGGTTGACAACCGACTCGTCCATAATCCACTCGTCCTTATGCATAAGGCCATCACTGGTAGCCAAAAGAGAATTATCATTTTCCTTCTCTTCTGTAATACTAGCTTCGAAATAATTTTCTTTCTTCTAATTGTTATCTTCATTTTTCTATGTGTCATTCAATTTGTAGCACTCAATTTTGTTGTGTTCTTGCTTCTTATAATAGTTTCAAGTCATATTTTTATGATTCGACGTTGGTCTTGTCATTTTCCTTGATTGCAGAACCTCTTTGCATTGACCCCACTAGAACGAATAAACCGGTACCTTGACTATAACCATTGCAAATAGTCAACTCCTTGTTGATCTTCTCTCTATTTAAAAGATTTTCTTTGACATTTTGACATATTTTTTTAATCCATCCGATATTTAAGGAGTTAAATATTAGAGTACAAAATTAATGGCATATGAGGGCATTTGGTCTAGTGGTATGATTCTCGCTTTGGGTGCAAGTGGTCCCGAGTTCGATTCTCGGAAGGCCCCATTTTTCCCCAAACTGCATGCAGGGGATGAATGATGTGCGCCCTACCTTTGGCAAAACCTATGTGTGCCCTACTCTCAAATTCTTTTGCTTCGTTTACCGCATGTATAATGGGGTTTCATTCCACCTTTGGAATGTAGACCGAGAGCTTACCTACGACCAGTTAGATTCCCATTTTGGTTGGCCCTCAGATGGTTTGGCCCCGATGAGAGCACGTACCCACATAGGTTCCAGTCGGGAGCATTTTGGAGGCATATCACATGATCAGGAGCCTATGACTCGAGGACATCCAAGGCATCCATGATTGTCCACCCATGCCTCGGGATAGCACACCGGATCCTAGCTTGCACCATATTCGTTAGGACCGATTGCGGCATGGTTAACCATGCGGAGCTCCTGTTTTTGTGGCTCATGACCCAGCCCCATCTCTCTGATGACGACATTGGTATATACATACAACGTTATCCACTCCGGAGCTCAAAATGGATGGTGAACAAACTTATGAAGGTCGCCACCGCCCCTTCAGGAGACATTTGTGTTGGCGGCCTCATTACCCTCGTTGCATTTCACCCATCCTTCCAGATTGAGCTTACCGACGACCTTGCACCTGTTGAGGGGCATACATCACTTGATCTGAACGCTTTCATAAGGATGTCCATGACTAGGACGAGGGAAGGGGGGGGGGTATTTCTAGCTCTATGGGTAGAACCACACCGACCATAATATTCTGCCCAATGCCATATCCTCTCGTGCGGATGCGGCCACAGACTGGCTCTTTCCATCTGATATTGGTCGCGAGCGTCATCCCTGTGCTGTAGAGCCTTAGACCCACGTGCAGCACTCACTCGTGCACCATGACCGCTCCTCTTGCTTCAAGGAGGGCGGCACCTCCAGAGCCCATGACCACCATTGCCCAGTCTCCCGGATTTCAGTGCACGTTTTGGTCGAATGGAGCAAGTCGTTGAGGGCTTGCTCCATTTTTACATTAGCCAGCACTGTTGGTTTAACCATGACTTCCCCCTCCTCCCCTGTGGGAGGAGACGAGTGACCTTCCCCATTCCCATACCATTGCCCCCACACGCCTCACTTAGACACATTGGGGGCAACATGTCATTCTAGCTTGGGGAAGAGGCATTCCACTAGCCTCACTCCTAGCTTAGGCGAGTCAGTCAGGAGTCCTAAGGGTGACTGATGTTGTTTTCTAATCTTATCTGCTATTTGATGATGATGATTTTGGTTTGTGGTGTCCGTTGGTGTCACCGTCCCATGCCTTGGATGATGATCCTGTTCGTTACGTGGCCGAGCGGCCGTATAACCTCTTTATCTTTCTTTCTTATTTTCTCTTTTCTTTTTCCTTTTGTCTAGTTTTCCATTTTCTACATATTCGTTATTTATTTTTCCTTTTTCTACTCTTTACCCGTTTTCTTTTCTTTTTCCTTTATACAGCTTAATGATATGATCCCTCTGGGAAGCCCATGACCACTCAATGGCCTCGTACACTCTAGGCTAGAGTTAAATTTTTTTATCACACACTTTTGACACCTTTCAGTGGTACGACTTTCACACCACCACCCTTTTCTAACCGCCATCCATGAGTGAGATGAAACTAGAGCTCATTCTGCCTCCAATGAGCTAGGCTAGTCGTTCTTTCAATCCTTCCATTTCGTGACCCTGGGGTTTTTCGATAGCGTAAAGTAGATTGGGTCTTGATACCTGGATCATACTCCCTCATACTATGGTGTCAGCATGTTCAAAAAAATCTTGAGAATAAAGACACCGTTCTCCTTACTTCGTTGAGTAGCCGGGTCTCCGGGCCTCAAGAATCTCTGAGATTCATGCCAAAAGATAGTATTTGGGAGAGTGCATAGAAATAGAAGGGTTTACATGATTCGAGGGATTAGGTCCGAGGGGTCTCTTTTGACCCAATGCCCAAGACCCATCTGGTTTGGGAGCCATTGACTGAAACCTCGCTATGTGAATCGCCTAAGTACCAACAACAACAAAAAATGTGTTTTATGTATATAGAAATAAGTATACATATATATATATATGCATGCATGCCATCTACCATAGTTTAGAGGGAGTGACCACGACATTGCCAACCCAGTAGAGACTTAACTCTACCGCTTGCCTTCGTGATTTTTGCCTAGGCAAGCGAATGACGGGTCGCTTTCTACTGCCTATGTCCATCGAGAGGTCATGTCCGGTGCTAGTTTCACATGGGTGAGTGTGCTAGGCTTGACGTTGTGATGAGGGTAGAGTTTTAGTCCTTTGCCACGTTAGGTCGACATTGTGTGTGTGTGTGTGTAAGAATTGATTTCTGGTCTTGGTGTGTACACGACCCGTGAGTATTAGTGGTTCGAGAGGTTGATCGTCAGGCTTTTCCGTCAGATTCCTCCCCATTCTTCATTTTTAGTCTTGCTCGAGGACGAGCAAAAGTCTAGCTTGGGAGAATGTGTTGGGCATATTTTTTCTTTATTTTCCACCATTTTTCCGTATTTTCCCGGTCTATTTTCCACCACAGCTTTTATTTTCCCCGTCTTTTCTTTTCTTTTATCACTTTCACGCTTTTGGTGTTTTTTTCGTGATGTGCAGGTGATTAGCTAGAAACGATGTATTCTAGACGACTTTGAGGCCGCTGGGGTAGTGTAGAAAACGATGAGGACTTTGTCATGACCCGGAGGTTGATATGGGAGAGAAGAAGGGTTGTCACGACTATGCGTGCACTTGCACATCCTTGCCAGTGCACCATATACTCGAGCTGCTCTACAGAAGTCCCGCATGGCCATGCAAATTAGACAGAAGGCTCCAGAGACGCACGGGTAGGCTTGTACGACCGTGCAAGTTATGGGCATTTGGGAGACTGGGAGCAGCGAGTTGGCCAGCACGGCCGTGCTGATCAGCAGCACGGCCGTGCAAGAGATGACGACGCGTCTTCTACATAGGTTTTAGGCCTTTGCACGGTCGTGCCGATTAGCGGTACGTTCATTTACATTGTTTTTTATTTAAGAAATGTGTGTAACGAACAAAAGAAAAGAAAATTTTAAGATCCAGAACTCTTAGTTAGCGGTTTTAGGCGATTTTCTAGGGATTTCTTGCTGTTTTTCTGCTACTCTCATTGTAAGACCCCTTGCTCTTTAATCTAGTCTAATTAATCTCTTTTGCTTTCTTGTTTGCATTATGAATGCTTGTTATTGTTTGTCTGTCATTTGCCTATTCTCATTACTTGTTTAGCTATGAATCACATTTCATTGATTCCATTAGTTTTATCAATGAATAGTGAGTAGTCCATTTAGTTAGGGCGATGTAGATCCCTATTGTAGGTGTTGATCGCAATGGATCGTCCGAAATATCGACCCAAAATCGATTGTAGTCCCGTTATTGGCTGGATGATGAGCCTCACTCAATCCACTCCGTTGGGATGTTGCACAATCCAAATCATCAACTAACTCTTAGGATTTGGACTTGATGTGCTCAACGGAGGATTGACTACCTAATGTCTGGCGACGACGACCAATCAGGAACAATCACTAGAATTACCAATATCGTAGCTCGCGACTAACCATCGGGGCTACAATAGGGATCCAACCTATCATCCGAATCTCCTCTCACAGTTAGATGTCGAGGAGACGCGTATTGATGTATAACCCTCATCGATGACTTCAAACATTGTGTCGAGAAGTTAGATCTATTGTCTAAAACCCTTGTAATTGTGGTGATACGCTAGTCCAAGCACCTTCGCCCATCGACTTTCTTAGCTGTTTTCCCTCTACACTCGCCATTTTCACTCTCACGGTTACACGAAATTCGACATCAATATTAGGTTTCAAATCATTGCCTTCTCGTGTTCGACACCCATAGGCTACACAACCCATGTGCTTGCGGTATTATTACAACACAAAATAAATAGCAAAGAGTTTGTTGTTATTTATAGGAAGGAAAAAATTACATACCATATGTTGTTCATCCATTGGGAATTCAAAAAAGGAACAACACATTTAAAATTTGTGTGTGCCGAAAGGATTTTGAGGACACCTTCTTTGTTTGACACACTACTTGGGTTCGGGTCAGATTATTGTTCTATACAGGATCCGACTTGAATCCGAACCGTTAACATACTGCGGATAATTCGATGTTACGAAGGTCTGCTTAAATCCAGCGCAACCCTAAGATGAAGGATAAAAATCCTATAGACTATGTCGTTCATCCATTGGGAATTAAAAAAAGGAACAACAAATTTAAAAGTTGTGTGTGCCGAAATGATATTGAGGACACCATTGTTTAGGGGAATTTCAAATTTTAAAACAAGGAAAAAAAAGCATTCTGTTATAAACTCCAAGATGGAAACCAATCTAAGATTAGGAGTAGCCATGGCATAAGCCATGGCTGTCTATATATTCATTCTCATATTGGGGGTTTAGGAGGAGTCCAAGGGACTCCCCACTACACTTGGTGGGGAGTAATGGTGAGATGATGAGGGGAGGGAGGCAAAGGCCTCCCGTAACTCACAACACTCCCCATCATCTCTCCATTACCTTGGGTTAAGCATATGAATACTTCAGGATTCAGTATGCTAATGGGTTGGATACTTCTGGATCTAGAGCCACTGTGGTTGCCTCGTTAAAACCTTAGCTGTGAAAAACCCAGTGGGAAAAACCAGCAGCTTAAAAGAAAAGAGTACAACTATCGAGGGACTCCCCCTGATCTGTACAAGCTTCAGGCTTGCAGATTTCCTATGTATCTATACAATCATCTCCTATTCGTCTATACATCCATCATGTTCTGAAAGCAAATACAATCATCACTCATCTATAAAAGTTTCACTCATCTAGCGGCTATTGGAAAGCAGTGGCACTCTGGAGTGGAACGCTCTTCGAAGTTGGTAGATGACTCCACTAATGTATTCTTTGAATCAGTCTTCACTGTGTCTGCAAGGTACTGCTGGACCTGGCTGAGCATTTTCTAGACTTGATTTTTCGATGATAAGCTTCTCAGAAGATGTAGACTTTGGAGGATGATGTGTAGATCTTTAGGAGGTGGCCGGCCTTTTGTGTTTTAGTCATCGCAATGATCTTGGTGTATATTCCTTGACCCTTGGAAGTTGCGCAGAAGCAGCTATCCTTGGTCTAGTGGTGATCTCCAGGACATCACTATTGTAGGAGGATATATGCCCATAAGGCGATTTATCCTAAGTGTACATCTTGTTAATAGAATATATGGTATCCACTATCCTAAGTATGAATTCGTTTGAATAATATACTTAGATAATGTCCATAGACTTATAGTTAGGTCCTTACATATCCAGATAAGATCGCGATTATGAGTAGCAAGCGACCGTAAAGAAACTTAAGTCTTAAACGGTTCGTGGTCATAGATGTGTGGAGAACTGGATATCGGCACATCGGATAGACCACTGTGTCTTTGTCTTACCTTAGGGTAATGATGATCTCATAGTCATTCGACTTGGTGAAGTCGAAGACGAGACACAGGTGTTAATTAGAGAATGAGTTCACTGAACGACCAACTTAGAGTTATTAAATGGTTAACTTTAACTAACTGTCTATAATAACTCTAGGGTGATGATAGGTAAGCTGTCCTTAAGACCTGAAGTCATTTGTATGAACCAGTGAGTGAACAGTATCGCTTAGACCTATGATCTAGCTTCGTGGCTAGGCCTGCTGAAAGATCTTAGGTTGGGTTACACCTGAAGCTCTCGAGGTAAGTAGATGACTAAGATGGGATTCATCACTTCCGTTAAAGGGAAGTTAGTGTCACATGCTCAGTACGGTCTTTGTGTTAATCCTCAGCCGGGGTACGTCGTAAGATGTACAACGTGAATACAACAAAGACCGCCACATACTGACCAATGTTGTCTAATGGGGTTCACAGTAAACCATACCTTAGGCCAACAGAGACACAGTCTTGACGAAGGGACTATAGCTAACGGTATTCATCACTGACACAGCCAAAGTACACCCAACGATACTTTTGTCAATGGGTCGATCACGTTATGATGATTCTGAAACAGGGACGACAACTACTGCTCGTGGTGACTGTCGTTTAGGGGTTTCAAGCCCCAACCTGTAGTAAGGTCAGGCTGTACGGT
>CM061135.1:117444015-117466015 GCA_030789695.1 Scilla litardierei | reverse complement strand
TCTGCTGCGGTTCTTCAGCCTTCTGAGCCTGCTGCTGACCCAGTTTCCGAGCCTGCTCATGTATTTGCTGCTGCTGCTTCTGTCGAGACTCATGCTGCTGTTGCGCCTGTTGCTGAGATCTCGACTCCTGCCCCGACGATTCCATCTGTTGAGACACCTCTACTCCCTGCAGATCCTGAGTCCACTCCGTCGACTGGACCCACGGACGCTGCAGATCCTGCCTCCTCCTCGTGATCGTCTGTTCCGAGGACTCTCCACTGCATTCTGGATGATATATGTTTAGTGAGAGTGTTTTGGGTTAGGATGGGGTTCAGAGATGCTTTGATGTATTTTTTTTGTGCTTTCTGGTTGTCGGTGTTGGATTTTATGATGATGATGATGTATTTCTTTTTGATGATCTGTAGCGCTTGATATGATGTATCTCATATATTCGATGTGATATTTTTTGGATGTACTCATGTTGTCTCTATATATATATATGTTCATCATCGTTCACTTTGTCTTTTATTCGTTGAATATTCGTTGAATTCATTTTTTGGATGTACTCATGCAAATTTGAATATTCGTTGAATTCATTTGAAATGTTACTTCGTCGCTCGACGCATAAAAACTTGGTTAAATAGATTTAAATTCTATAATTGAATATTAACCAAGAATATTGAATATTGAAGAGTATGTTTCTTTATTCAAGAAATGAATAAACATTTGGTATTTTTGATGATTTTGCTTATCATTGATTTTTATTGATAATGGAAAATTTGGCACACCTTATTTTGATTTTCACAATTTTCCCTTGGTGTCAAGTTGGTCCATTGTCTTTGTCTACGACTCCCGATGTTGGATTTTACATTTCCTAATTGTTGTCGTTATATGCCCCCCATTTTTTGGGATAATGCCAAAGGGGGAGAGATAATGATAATAAATAGCGCAAATGAAAATTTAACTCAATTTCCAAGAATCTAGTTTGATATGTTAGATTCAGGGGGAGTTAAGATACATATAAGGATTTTTCAAAATCCGATATTTCAAAAATCAATTCACTCTGTTTATCTTACTCGTCTGCTTGATACAATTCATTTATATTCATTTTGGAATTAACGTATCATCAATGCAGGGGGAGTAAGTATTTTACATTTGTATTATTATCCTTGATTATTATTTATGTTGGTTTGTCATCACCAAAAAGGGGGAGAATGTTGAATATTGGACTCCCCGGATTTGGTTTTGGATGATGAGCAAACATAAATAATTCATGAACTAACAATTTGTGAGCGCAGTATTGGAGATCGTCGCCAATTTCACGCGAATATTCAAAGCGACATCTCAACACTTCCAAAAGCTCATATTCATGCCTAAAGCTTCGTTGAAGCTCTTGCGACGCTTTGGAAAATATGAAGATTCAATCGAAGCTATTGAAGACCGTTTATTAAGGTTTTATTTATAGTCTTTTAGTTTCGATTGATAGAATGTTAAGCCTTGAGTATATCTTACGTTTCTATCTTCATTACGCTCATTTCGTAGCTCTAGGATTCTTGCACAAGTTCACTCTAACTTCCTCGAAGCGTCGCGCTTCGATTCGGACTTTGTTGTGCATGTTAGTTGGTACAAGAACAAGTACTGACCGACTAGATGGTAATCTAGTCGGTCGGCCACTGTTCTTGGACCGACTAGTTTCTGTCAGTTAATTTCTTGGACTTTACTGTTTACAGTTAGTCGGTCTACGTTGACTCACCGACCGACTAGTGTGTGAACTAGTCGGTCAGTGATGCTTCTTTGACCGACTAGTTGTGACTTACTGTTCACTCTAAAATTCTCCTAAGCTACTGTTTACCGTTAGTCGGTCTAAGAACGTTTGATGACCGACTAGTTGACAATCTAGTCGGTCAACTTTTGTTCTTGGACCGACTAAGTCAACTTGCCTTCAGACTATGTTGTTTTGCCTCTTAGTCGGTCTACGTTCATTGGATGACCGACTAGTTGTGAAACTAGTCGGTCAGAAAGTCTTCTTGGACCGACTAGTTTTCTAGGTCTGAAATTCTATCTCTTCTCAGATCTGCTCTTAGTCGGTCCATGCTGTTTGACTGACCGACTAGTTGATGAACTAGTCGGTCAGTGATTGTTCTTTGACCGACTAATTCTCACAGATTTCTATCCGTTGGAGAATGACCTAACTTGTTTTTATGGGACCCTATAAATACGAACCTAGGTCATTTCTATCTTCAATAGAGCTGCCATTAAGAGATTCATTGAGTTCTAAAGAGATAGCCATTCTCCCTCAAATCTAAAGCTCTCTTCCTCACAAGAAACCCATTCTCTCTCATTTCTAGATCTAGAGAGAAGCTTGTTCTTGGTGAGCTCTTCAAGCTATTGCTTGATCCAAGTCTCCAACTCTTCCCTAGGCACCCATTGCTGCTCATTTCCTTGGTGCTAGGGCTTGGTGACTTCATCTTCCTCAAATCCTTCATTCCACCTATTGGGTAAGAAAAACTCAAGGTATAGGATTTTGTGGTAAGAGTATTTATTTCATTTAAACTCTTTATATTGCTTATTGGCTCTCTCGGTTGTGAGAGAAGTTTGTGATCCCGGGTTGTGGGATTCACTTTGCCATTGCATGTATGATTTGATCTTGTGAAGGTTTTTCACAAGATATTCATAGTGGAAATCTTGAGTTAGGGTTTCTAACTCAAGTATCCGGAGGGGATCCGGGTGGTTGGGACGTAGGATCACCGGGAACAAGTCGGGGAGACTTGGGTGGATCCGAACCCATTAACATCGTTTGTTTGCTTTGTTAATTTCATTGTTGTCATTCAATTTAAGCTTCCGCAAATTGATTTGGTGGTTGTTTGCAATTTAATTTGGAATTATACGCCTTATTATTTTAAAGTACTATTCACCCCCCCTCTAGTACTTGTGCAGTAGCTGGTAGGGCATTACAGGTTCTTCCCGTCACGGAGAGTTCCTACCATATCCATAATGATAGGAGACCCTAACGTGAAAAGAACAACCGCTGCGTTCTCTCCGTCACGAAGCGTTCCTACTATATCCGTAATAGTAGGAGACCCATTCGTGAAAAAGACAACGACTCGTTCGTAGTTTCGACGGGGCGGTGGTTTGACCGGGGCGAACCCATATGGCTCTGATACCAATGAAGGATCCTGTACAAAACAGAGTTAGGATCGATAATATGAAGTGTAGACTTACGCTTGCGTACGCTGCACGGTAGTCTACGAACTTCGCCTTCGGATTCGCCACGACGGATCGAGTCTACTCACGAACGGAGTAAGGCTACTAATCCCACAATCTAAATCTCTATTTTAGATTAAGAACTTGGATGGAGGGAGAAGAAATATTTCTGCAGAGCTTCGCTATGAAGAAGATGCATGCATGAATTTCATGCAAAAATGTGTAAGGAAAATGGCTGCCCTTGGGTCTTATTTATAGCCCCCAAGGTAGTTATTTTAGGGTAAGTTGTTCCTTTGGAACAACTTAATTAAGGTGTACCATGATACATAGCACATTATAAGCTTAAGTTGTACCATATGCATGGTACAACATAAGCTTAAGATATTCCCCCTTTATTAGCCATATGTCGCATGCACTTATGCATATATAATGCGACTTTCCCGCTCATACAGAGATCCTCTCCGCAAGGGAACAGATTCCCTTTGCACATGACTTCGTGTGCGCGATGTTCGAGGTCCGTATTCCCTCGTACATCCCCCACAAGGGTGTACAAACGTCTTCCATATCCAACAACTCCCACAACCCGGGATCACGCAAAACCTCTCACAACCGAGAGTATACAATTCAAATATAACTGAAATGAAATGCTTACCAACAAACTACCTATGCCTTGAGATTTCTTACCAAATTAGGGCAAAGAGGATTTTGATGGAGGAAGAGTCACCAAACCCTAGCTTCAAGAAGATGACCAGCAATGGAAGCCTAGGGATGAGATGGATGACCTAGAAACAAGCCCTTGGCTTGGAAGGCTCACAACCAATGAATCTCTCTTGAGGAATGAGAGTGAGAGAGAGATTCTTGAGAATGGGAGAGCTTGAAGATAAGAGTTGAAAGCTTCTCTTTGAATCAATAGAACTCTGGAAATAGCAGCCTTGGATCCTATGAAATAACCCCTCCAGGTATTTAAAGGATCAAGGGAAAAGAGAGAGAGAAACGTCACTTTCAAATCTCCAACGGCTCTAATCTGAAGCAGACTAGTCGGTCAAAGAACACCCACTGACCGACTAGTTCATCAACTAGTCGGTCGGTGAGACAACATGAACCGACTAAGAGGTGAACAGTGAACAGATTGAATTTCAGACCTAGAAATCTAGTCGGTCCAAGAAGACTGTCTGACCGACTAGTTTCACAACTAGTCGGTCGGTCAGTGAACTTAGACCGACTAAGAGTCAAAAACTAATAGTCTGAATACAAATTGATTTAGTCGGTCCAAGAACAAATGTTGACCGACTAGATCAACAACTAGACGGTCGCCAAACGTTCTTAGACCGACTAACGATAAACAGTAGCTCAGGAGAAAATTGGCATGTACAGTAAAGTCCAACTAGTCGGTCAAAGAAGCATCACTGACCGACTAGTTCACAAACTAGTCGGTCGGTGAGTCAACGTAGACCGACTAACTGTAAACAGTACTGAACAAGAAAATATTAACTCATACTAGTCGGTCCAAGAAGCTTTACTGACCGACTAGATCACCATCTAGTCGGTCAGTACATCTTCTTGCACCAACTAACATGCACAAACAAGTCCGAATCGAAGCGCGATGCTTCGAGGAAGTTAGAATGGACTTGTACTAAGATCCTAGAGCTAAGATAGGAGCGATATGAAGATAGACATGTAAGAATTACTCAAGGCTTAACATTCTATAAATCGAAGCTAAAAGACTATAAAATAAACCTTAGCGAACGGTCTTCGAAGGCTCCGATCAAATCTTCATGACTTCCAAAAAGGTCCAAAAGCTTCAACGAAGCTTTATACATTGAATACGAGCTTTGAGAAGTCTTAAGATGTCGCTTTGAGTGTTCTCGTGAATTTGGCGACGATCTCCATAACTGCGCTCACAAATTGTTAGTTCATGATATATTTATGTTTGCTCATCATCCAAAACCAAATCCGGGGAGTCCAATACTCAACATTCTCCCCCTTTTTGGTGATGACAAACCAACATAAATAATAATCAAAAATAACGAACTAAATGGAATATACTTACTCCCCCTGCATTGATGACACATTAGTTCCATATGAAATAATAAGCACATACATCAAGCAGACGAGGAAAGTAAAAATTCAAATCCAATATTTGAAATTTAGGATTTGAAATCCATTTTTATATCTTAACTCCCCCTAAATCTAACATATCAAATTAGATTCATGGTTAATTTCCATTTAGCACATGCCATTATTATATCTCTCCCACTTTGGCATAATCCAAAAAGAACGGGAGGAAGCCAATGACAATAAATCATGGCCAAATAATTCATAAAGCATGGGAGTCTAAGAATACGACCACGTTTCATATGACACCAAAATAAAATTCAAATAAAATCAAAGCGTGTCAATGAGACCATAGTCGAAAATGTTGGACGCAACGATCTAGGAACTTTAGTTTGATGATGACAAACGTGTGCGAACTATTTATCGTGTGTGTTGAGTGTTTCAGGAACGGCGAACGTATGATTAACTCACGAAGGGAATTGGTCAATGTGCAAGGGAGAACAGGGAAGTACCAAGTTTTATTATATACTTATAAGTGCTGCAACATCCCATTGAATTAGGCAAATACAGGACAGGCCGAAACTTTTTGATTTACTCTGTCTAATACTTGATTTGTGTTGACAGGCTATTTTTTTTGGGCTTGGCAATTCTCCAAGGCTGTTGCCAATTTTTGTTGTTTCAATTTAAGTGCTCTTTGCAAAAAAAAATCCCATGTATAAAAATTCCCAAGAGCCGGCTATATAAACAGGTTGTCTATGGTTTGAGAAAAACACACAGAGCCGAATTCTTGTGCAGCCGCATCAACAATCACGAGGGCGCGCAAAAAAAACCCCTTTCAATTATTCAACAGGCCGGCCAAATTTTTTTTTGGTTTTTTTAGTTTTGCAGCCGCCCACATTTTTACTGCCCATTAAAATTTCAAAGATGCGCCTACATTATTTCTGTGTCCTGCGAAAATAATCCCTAAGTGCCAAATTTTTGATCCCAAGGGTTTCAAAGAGGAGCCGAAAAGTTCCAAGAGGCGGCGCTGTTCAAAAATCCCCATTAGGCCGAAGGCACACAAAATTGTTGAGGGGATCAGCCGCATCTTCTTGTTGTGTCCACGTGTGGCATCAAAAATTAAAATGGGCTCATCCTCTCTTGTGTTTTGAAGTTGTTGGCCGAATCAATTGAATAGAAAAATCCACAGCTTCACATTTTTGTGTCTCCATGTTTGTAAATCCAAGAGAGCCTCATGGGAAAGATTTAATGTTTTGAAAATCCATGCACATTGTTTTGAAATTTTCCATGCACATTGTTTTGAAAGACAGCCGAAATTCTTGTCTTGTTTTCTTGAGAATTTTAAATGCAAAGCAATGTTAATTAATTAACACATTGACTGGCTGTGCATTGTTTTGCAGATCATCAGATAAAAAAACAGAAGAGAGCCGACAGTTCCTATTAGAAAAAACATCCCGAGCTCTTCATCAAAAAAGGAGCACAAGTCTTCCCAAAAAATCAAGAAGCCGCACAAAAATTAAGAGGGGAGAGCTGCATCTTGAAGAGCCCAGGCCGAATTTCTTTTATTGTGCTTTCCTTTAAAAGATCTCAAAGCACAGTCCCCTTTTTGATTAAATTAATCTGCTACTTGATTTTTTTTGCAGAGCCAATCATACAAGAGGCCGAAATATTGAAGAAGGGCAAGAGCACACACAAATTTCCGCACAAAAATCTTAGGGGGAGGCCGGCCTTGAACTGGTGACAAAGGGACCATTGATATCAGAGTAATTTCTTAAAGAGGAGTGCCGCAAGCTCCTATTGTAGAGTTGCCGTTGCCGAGAGACTACTAGTACTTGCCAGACGACGTCTGGCCCGTGCTGATTGACGAAGACGACACCGCTACACGATCTGAGCATTCTAAACTCTCTTATTTATTATATTGTGTAGTAATTGTGTTAGTTCTTCGTAGGGGAAACTTTTACCGTTACTTGTTACTTTTTGGGGACTTGACGACTTTGGGAGTCGTCACGGAGGGAGAGCATCTGACTAGATTGATAGTGTAGAGCACGTGGTGTGCGTACGAGCTAGGTGAGAGTAGATTTGGGATCTTGACTCATTGTAGCTGTACTTGATTACATATCTATCTAGTAGTTGCTTTCGGGAGCTGGAGTAGGTCGTGGGGACGACCGAACCAGGGTATATCTGTGTGTATTCTGTGATTGCTATTTTATTGTCCTGACTGTGCCTATAACTGCGTGGGATTGTTCATGGGTTGCACGAATATTTTTATTAGCCTATTCACCCCCCTCTAGGCTACGATCCAGATCCAACAAGTGGTATCAGAGCCAGTTTAGAGGATCTAGTCTAGACTTTTAGATGACCATGAATATATCTGATTGTGCTTTTGCTGAAGGTCAGTCTATAGCCCGTCCCCCTAAGTTTAACGGTGTAGACTTTTCATATTGGAAGGCTAGGATGAAAATCTATCTAGTGTCTGTAGATTATGATGTGTGGGATATTGTTGAAAATGGTTATAGTTTACCCACTATTAAAATTGAAGACACTGTTATGATTAAGCCTAAAGACAAGTGGGATTTAGCTGATAAGAAACTTTATACTCTTAATGGTAAAGCTATGAATGCGCTTATATGCTCTCTTGATAAATCTGAATTTAATCGTATTTCACATTGTCTAACTGCGCAGGAAATCTGGCATACTCTGGAGGTGACACATGAGGGAACATCGCAAGTGAAGGAATCCAGACTGCGTTGCTTTACACAGAATACGAGAGCTTCTGCATGCTACCAACAGAATCTGTGAAAGAGATGTTTGCGAGGTTCACGGACATTGTCTACAAATCCAGTTCCCTCGGTAAGCCATACTCTAGCCATGAACAGGTACGAAAGATCTTAAGGGCGCTACCAAGCTCGTTCAGGCCTAAAGTCACCGCTATTCAAGAAGCTAAGGACTTATCAACAATGAAAGTGGAGGACTTGATAGGCAACCTGATGTCACACGAGCTTGAGTTGCAGAGTATAGAAGCCAGAGAGAAACCTGAAGAGAAGACCAAAGCTTCCACACCATTAGCTCTTCAAGCTAACGACGACGATCTTGATGAAGAGCAAGCCCTAATGGTCAGAAACTTCAGGAGATACATTCAGACTGATCAAGGAAGAGCTGAGATGGGAAAAAGGTTCATTCGTTCTAATAACTCTAATTTTGGTAGAAATTCCTATGATCAGAACGCTATTAATAGAAGTGAATGTTTTAAATGCAGGAAGAAAGGGCACCACATAAAAGATTGCCCACAACAACACACAGCTCAAGTTGCAAAAGGAAAAACGAAAGTGCTGACGTGGGACATGGATAGCGAAGCTGAGGAGGAGGATGAGGAACATGAAGCCCACTCCTGCATGGCATTAATGGCCAAACACAATGAGGTAGGATCTTCCACTAAAGCTGAATTGTTAGAAATCTTGAAAGGAATGCAAAATACTATTAATGAGCTAGAAGCTGATGTGGATAGTTATAGGAATGATAACTTTGATATGCAACAATCTGAGTATGACATGACTAAGGAAATTGAAAAACTGAAAACTGAAATTGTTGCATGTAACGCTACAATTGACATGTTAAATAAGGAGAAAGCTAGCCTGCCTGAAAAAATTGATTGTCTTTCATGTTCCTCTTTACTAAAAGATATTAGCATGCATAAGCAAGAATTGATAAAGCTTGGAACTGAGAATGAATTGCTTTCTGAAAAGATTAACATGCTAAATCTTGAACTTAAAGGAAAAATGAGGGATTTTGAACAGAAAGAAGAGGAAAACAAGCAAGCTTTCATTAGTAAATGCACTTTGCTTGTGAATGAAAATGATATCTTGAAATCCAAAGTCACCACCCTAGAATTGTCATTAAAAAGATTTTCCATAGGAAAACAAAATTTGGATATCATTCTTGGAAATCAATTGTATGGCAATAATAGACGTGGCCTTGGATTTAGTGCTAAAAATGTTGAAAAGCCTAAGTATAAAAAATTTCACAATTTGCCTTCCATTGCTAAAAATGTTTACGCAAAGTGTTTTATGTGTGATAGTGTTGGTCACACATCGTACTATTGCAAATATAAGAACTCCAATATTAAATTCAAACAAGTATGGGTTCCAAAATCTTTGTTGACTAACACTAGTGGACCTTGTTGGATTCCAAGGTCACACACGACACCTCTTTTGTAGGTGGATGGAAATTTGACGAGGAGCATTAAATTGAATGTCTCATTATTTTTTAGCTCCTTAGTCAAACGGCGACGCGAAGGTATATCTCATTCTTTGAACTTAATGCATACCTTCATAGCATTTTTTTTCTTCTTAACATGTTTGTGTGCTTGGATTTTCTTTGTTTTTTGTTTTTGTCTGCTTGATTGTTTTTTTTGGCATGTTTTTTAGTTCATTATAAAACCAAAAAAATGAAAAAGACAAAAGCAAAAAAAAACTGAGCTTATTGCATACCTTCCTCTTCGCATTATTCTAGTGATATAAATGAATGATGATCATATCCATGTAGAAAGTATTGTATTATTATCATGGCTACATGCGTATGTTTTATTTCTTAATAGCCATGCCAATTTCGATGAATTGATAATATGATTTCTACACCTACTTTCACTTCCACGAATGTTAAACTATGTCGTACTTTTGGAGATACTATTTATGAATATTAGAAAGTGAATGTAGGCTGATTATTAACTGAAAAATCTAAGGGATATGATGTGATTTGCCATGAATAAAAATTGAGCACAAAACAAATGAAATGGATATGAAAAACAAAATTGAAAATTGCTCCATATGAAAAATGGATACAATTCATGGCAAATACACTACCCACGAGTATCCAACATAAGCTTTACGGTTAATCTTTAGCGTTGGTGTTTTTACTCGTCGAGCAATGTCACCCCCCACATCTAAGAGTCCTTTTAGGCTATGTTTTGGGGTGTGATACCTTGAACTCATTGTTAAATGAGGTGGGGAAAATCAATCCTAGGTGATATGAAGTTATTTGGAAAATGATGGTTTGATTTGGTTGGATTTGTAAAAGTATCTCCCTTTGTACTTCTATGTTTAACAATTGCACTTACACGATGGTGTTGAATTATATTTATCATTATCATTGGATTTGAAGTGCTAATTATAGAATGACGACATGCAAATGCTAGTTATAGTTAATAATGCTCTCTTTTTGCATGTGGTATGTTTTAATCTTCACGAATACACTTTTGATGATGACAAAGGGGGAGAAAAGTGTTGAAAGATTTGTGGTATTAAAGATTTGTGGTATTAATGTTGGCTTGTTAGCTCAAAATACAGTATTATTGGTTGAAGGGGGAGCATTGAAAATACATGAATATAGGGAGCTTGGAAAAAGGGGGAGCAAGCTAATTTATATTGTTAAATTGTGCATGCTCTAGTAATGTTTGATCTCATCTCATTGAATATATCATATTGCATTACATCCTTGATCATACGTCACACACACACACTTATTTGTAAAAATCCTTTATGGGTTTGTCATCATCAAAAGGGGGAGATTGTTGGATGCAACGATCTAGGAACTTTAGTTTGATGATGACAAACGTGTGCGAACTATTTATCGTGTGTGTTGAGTGTTTCAGGAACGGCGAACGTATGATTAACTCACGAAGGGAATTGGTCAATGTGCAAGGGAGAACAGGGAAGTACCAAGTTTTATTATATACTTATAAGTGCTGCAACATCCCATTGAATTAGGCAAATACAGGACAGGCCGAAACTTTTTGATTTACTCTGTCTAATACTTGATTTGTGTTGACAGGCTATTTTTTTGGGCTTGGCAATTCTCCAAGGCTGTTGCCAATTTTTGTTGTTTCAATTTAAGTGCTCTTTGCAAAAAAAAATCCCATGTATAAAAATTCCCAAGAGCCGGCTATATAAACAGGTTGTCTATGGTTTGAGAAAAACACACAGAGCCGAATTCTTGTGCAGCCGCATCAACAATCACGAGGGCGCGAAAAAAAAACCCTTTCAATTATTCAACAGGCCGGCCAAATTTTTTTTTGGTTTTTTTAGTTTTGCAGCCGCCCACATTTTTACTGCCCATTAAAATTTCAAAGATGCGCCTACATTATTTCTGTGTCCTGCGAAAATAATCCCTAAGTGCCAAATTTTTGATCCCAAGGGTTTCAAAGAGGAGCCGAAAAGTTCCAAGAGGCGGCGCTGTTCAAAAATCCCCATTAGGCCGAAGGCACACAAAATTGTTGAGGGGATCAGCCGCATCTTCTTGTTGTGTCCACGTGTGGCATCAAAAATTAAAATGGGCTCATCCTCTCTTGTGTTTTGAAGTTGTTGGCCGAATCAATTGAATAGAAAAATCCACAGCTTCACATTTTTGTGTCTCCATGTTTGTAAATCCAAGAGAGCCTCATGGGAAAGATTTAATGTTTTGAAAATCCATGCACATTGTTTTGAAATTTTCCATGCACATTGTTTTGAAAGACAGCCGAAATTCTTGTCTTGTTTTCTTGAGAATTTTAAATGCAAAGCAATGTTAATTAATTAACACATTGACTGGCTGTGCATTGTTTTGCAGATCATCAGATAAAAAAACAGAAGAGAGCCGACAGTTCCTATTAGAAAAAACATCCCGAGCTCTTCATCAAAAAAGGAGCACAAGTCTTCCCAAAAAATCAAGAAGCCGCACAAAAATTAAGAGGGGAGAGCTGCATCTTGAAGAGCCCAGGCCGAATTTCTTTTATTGTGCTTTCCTTTAAAAGATCTCAAAGCACAGTCCCCTTTTTGATTAAATTAATCTGCTACTTGATTTTTTTTGCAGAGCCAATCATACAAGAGGCCGAAATATTGAAGAAGGGCAAGAGCACACACAAATTTCCGCACAAAAATCTTAGGGGGAGGCCGGCCTTGAACTGGTGAAAAAGGGACCATTGATATCAGAGTAATTTCTTAAAGAGGAGTGCCGCAAGCTCCTATTGTAGAGTTGCCGTTGCCGAGAGACTACTAGTACTTGCCAGACGACGTCTGGCCCGTGCTGATTGACGAAGACGACACCGCTACACGATCTGAGCATTCTAAACTCTCTTATTTATTATATTGTGTAGTAATTGTGTTAGTTCTTCGTAGGGGAAACTTTTACCGTTACTTGTTACTTTTTGGGGACTTGACGACTTTGGGAGTCGTCACGGAGGGAGAGCATCTGACTAGATTGATAGTGTAGAGCACGTGGTGTGCGTACGAGCTAGGTGAGAGTAGATTTGGGATCTTGACTCATTGTAGCTGTACTTGATTACATATCTATCTAGTAGTTGCTTTCGGGAGCTGGAGTAGGTCGTGGGGACGACCGAACCAGGGTATATCTGTGTGTATTCTGTGATTGCTATTTTATTGTCCTGACTGTGCATATAACTGCGTGGGATTGTTCATGGGTTGCACGAATATTTTTATTAGCCTATTCACCCCCCCTCTAGGCTACGATCCAGATCCAACAAGTGGTATCAGAGCCAGTTTAGAGGATCTAGTCTAGACTTTTAGATGACCATGAATATATCTGATTGTGCTTTTGCTGAAGGTCAGTCTATAGCCCGTCCCCCTAAGTTTAACGGTGTAGACTTTTCATATTGGAAGGCTAGGATGAAAATCTATCTAGTGTCTGTAGATTATGATGTGTGGGATATTGTTGAAAATGGTTATAGTTTACCCACTATTAAAATTGAAGACACTGTTATGATTAAGCCTAAAGACAAGTGGGATTTAGCTGATAAGAAACTTTATACTCTTAATGGTAAAGCTATGAATGCGCTTATATGCTCTCTTGATAAATCTGAATTTAATCGTATTTCACATTGTCTAACTGCGCAGGAAATCTGGCATACTCTGGAGGTGACACATGAGGGAACATCGCAAGTGAAGGAATCCAGACTGCGTTGCTTTACACAGAATACGAGAGCTTCTGCATGCTACCAACAGAATCTGTGAAAGAGATGTTTGCGAGGTTCACGGACATTGTCTACAAATCCAGTTCCCTCGGTAAGCCATACTCTAGCCATGAACAGGTACGAAAGATCTTAAGGGCGCTACCAAGCTCGTTCAGGCCTAAAGTCACCGCTATTCAAGAAGCTAAGGACTTATCAACAATGAAAGTGGAGGACTTGATAGGCAACCTGATGTCACACGAGCTTGAGTTGCAGAGTATAGAAGCCAGAGAGAAACCTGAAGAGAAGACCAAAGCTTCCACACCATTAGCTCTTCAAGCTAACGACGACGATCTTGATGAAGAGCAAGCCCTAATGGTCAGAAACTTCAGGAGATACATTCAGACTGATCAAGGAAGAGCTGAGATGGGAAAAAGGTTCATTCGTTCTAATAACTCTAATTTTGGTAGAAATTCCTATGATCAGAACGCTATTAATAGAAGTGAATGTTTTAAATGCAGGAAGAAAGGGCACCACATAAAAGATTGCCCACAACAACACACAGCTCAAGTTGCAAAAGGAAAAACGAAAGTGCTGACGTGGGACATGGATAGCGAAGCTGAGGAGGAGGATGAGGAACATGAAGCCCACTCCTGCATGGCATTAATGGCCAAACACAATGAGGTAGGATCTTCCACTAAAGCTGAATTGTTAGAAATCTTGAAAGGAATGCAAAATACTATTAATGAGCTAGAAGCTGATGTGGATAGTTATAGGAATGATAACTTTGATATGCAACAATCTGAGTATGACATGACTAAGGAAATTGAAAAACTGAAAACTGAAATTGTTGCATGTAACGCTACAATTGACATGTTAAATAAGGAGAAAGCTAGCCTGCCTGAAAAAATTGATTGTCTTTCATGTTCCTCTTTACTAAAAGATATTAGCATGCATAAGCAAGAATTGATAAAGCTTGGAACTGAGAATGAATTGCTTTCTGAAAAGATTAACATGCTAAATCTTGAACTTAAAGGAAAAATGAGGGATTTTGAACAGAAAGAAGAGGAAAACAAGCAAGCTTTCATTAGTAAATGCACTTTGCTTGTGAATGAAAATGATATCTTGAAATCCAAAGTCACCACCCTAGAATTGTCATTAAAAAGATTTTCCATAGGAAAACAAAATTTGGATATCATTCTTGGAAATCAATTGTATGGCAATAATAGACGTGGCCTTGGATTTAGTGCTAAAAATGTTGAAAAGCCTAAGTATAAAAAATTTCACAATTTGCCTTCCATTGCTAAAAATGTTTACGCAAAGTGTTTTATGTGTGATAGTGTTGGTCACACATCGTACTATTGCAAATATAAGAACTCCAATATTAAATTCAAACAAGTATGGGTTCCAAAATCTTTGTTGACTAACACTAGTGGACCTTGTTGGATTCCAAGGTCACACACGACACCTCTTTTGTAGGTGGATGGAAATTTGACGAGGAGCATTAAATTGAATGTCTCATTATTTTTTAGCTCCTTAGTCAAACGGCGACGCGAAGGTATATCTCATTCTTTGAACTTAATGCATACCTTCATAGCATTTTTTTTCTTCTTAACATGTTTGTGTGCTTGGATTTTCTTTGTTTTTTGTTTTTGTCTGCTTGATTGTTTTTTTTGGCATGTTTTTTAGTTCATTATAAAACCAAAAAAATGAAAAAGACAAAAGCAAAAAAAAACTGAGCTTATTGCATACCTTCCTCTTCGCATTATTCTAGTGATATAAATGAATGATGATCATATCCATGTAGAAAGTATTGTATTATTATCATGGCTACATGCGTATGTTTTATTTCTTAATAGCCATGCCAATTTCGATGAATTGATAATATGATTTCTACACCTACTTTCACTTCCACGAATGTTAAACTATGTCGTACTTTTGGAGATACTATTTATGAATATTAGAAAGTGAATGTAGGCTGATTATTAACTGAAAAATCTAAGGGATATGATGTGATTTGCCATGAATAAAAATTGAGCACAAAACAAATGAAATGGATATGAAAAACAAAATTGAAAATTGCTCCATATGAAAAATGGATACAATTCATGGCAAATACACTACCCACGAGTATCCAACATAAGCTTTACGGTTAATCTTTAGCGTTGGTGTTTTTACTCGTCGAGCAATGTCACCCCCCACATCTAAGAGTCCTTTTAGGCTATGTTTTGGGGTGTGATACCTTGAACTCATTGTTAAATGAGGTGGGGAAAATCAATCCTAGGTGATATGAAGTTATTTGGAAAATGATGGTTTGATTTGGTTGGATTTGTAAAAGTATCTCCCTTTGTACTTCTATGTTTAACAATTGCACTTACACGATGGTGTTGAATTATATTTATCATTATCATTGGATTTGAAGTGCTAATTATAGAATGACGACATGCAAATGCTAGTTATAGTTAATAATGCTCTCTTTTTGCATGTGGTATGTTTTAATCTTCACGAATACACTTTTGATGATGACAAAGGGGGAGAAAAGTGTTGAAAGATTTGTGGTATTAAAGATTTGTGGTATTAATGTTGGCTTGTTAGCTCAAAATACAGTATTATTGGTTGAAGGGGGAGCATTGAAAATACATGAATATAGGGAGCTTGGAAAAAGGGGGAGCAAGCTAATTTATATTGTTAAATTGTGCATGCTCTAGTAATGTTTGATCTCATCTCATTGAATATATCATATTGCATTACATCCTTGATCATACGTCACACACACACACTTATTTGTAAAAATCCTTTATGGGTTTGTCATCATCAAAAGGGGGAGATTGTTGGATGCAACGATCTAGGAACTTTAGTTTGATGATGACAAACGTGTGCGAACTATTTATCGTGTGTGTTGAGTGTTTCAGGAACGGCGAACGTATGATTAACTCACGAAGGGAATTGGTCAATGTGCAAGGGAGAACAGGGAAGTACCAAGTTTTATTATATACTTATAATTGCTGCAACATCCCATTGAATTAGGCAAATACAGGACAGGCCGAAACTTTTTGATTTACTCTGTCTAATACTTGATTTGTGTTGACAGGCTATTTTTTTGGGATTGGCAATTCTCCAAGGCTGTTGCCAATTTTTGTTGTTTCAATTTAAGTGCTCTTTGCAAAAAAAAATCCCATGTATAAAAATTCCCAAGAGCCGGCTATATAAACAGGTTGTCTATGGTTTGAGAAAAACACACAGAGCCGAATTCTTGTGCAGCCGCATCAACAATCACGAGGGCGCGAAAAAAAAACCCTTTCAATTATTCAACAGGCCGGCCAAATTTTTTTTTGGTTTTTTTAGTTTTGCAGCCGCCCACATTTTTACTGCCCATTAAAATTTCAAAGATGCGCCTACATTATTTCTGTGTCCTGCGAAAATAATCCCTAAGTGCCAAATTTTTGATCCCAAGGGTTTCAAAGAGGAGCCGAAAAGTTCCAAGAGGCGGCGCTGTTCAAAAATCCCCATTAGGCCGAAGGCACACAAAATTGTTGAGGGGATCAGCCGCATCTTCTTGTTGTGTCCACGTGTGGCATCAAAAATTAAAATGGGCTCATCCTCTCTTGTGTTTTGAAGTTGTTGGCCGAATCAATTGAATAGAAAAATCCACAGCTTCACATTTTTGTGTCTCCATGTTTGTAAATCCAAGAGAGCCTCATGGGAAAGATTTAATGTTTTGAAAATCCATGCACATTGTTTTGAAATTTTCCATGCACATTGTTTTGAAAGACAGCCGAAATTCTTGTCTTGTTTTCTTGAGAATTTTAAATGCAAAGCAATGTTAATTAATTAACACATTGACTGGCTGTGCATTGTTTTGCAGATCATCAGATAAAAAAACAGAAGAGAGCCGACAGTTCCTATTAGAAAAAACATCCCGAGCTCTTCATCAAAAAAGGAGCACAAGTCTTCCCAAAAAATCAAGAAGCCGCACAAAAATTAAGAGGGGAGAGCTGCATCTTGAAGAGCCCAGGCCGAATTTCTTTTATTGTGCTTTCCTTTAAAAGATCTCAAAGCACAGTCCCCTTTTTGATTAAATTAATCTGCTACTTGATTTTTTTTGCAGAGCCAATCATACAAGAGGCCGAAATATTGAAGAAGGGCAAGAGCACACACAAATTTCCGCACAAAAATCTTAGGGGGAGGCCGGCCTTGAACTGGTGACAAAGGGACCATTGATATCAGAGTAATTTCTTAAAGAGGAGTGCCGCAAGCTCCTATTGTAGAGTTGCCGTTGCCGAGAGACTACTACTACTTGCCAGACGACGTCTGGCCCGTGCTGATTGACGAAGACGACACCGCTACACGATCTGAGCATTCTAAACTCTCTTATTTATTATATTGTGTAGTAATTGTGTTAGTTCTTCGTAGGGGAAACTTTTACCGTTACTTGTTACTTTTTGGGGACTTGATGACTTTGGGAGTCGTCACGGAGGGAGAGCATCTGACTAGATTGATAGTGTAGAGCACGTGGTGTGCGTACGAGCTAGGTGAGAGTAGATTTGGGATCTTGACTCATTGTAGCTGTACTTGATTACATATCTATCTAGTAGTTGCTTTCGGGGGGTGGATTAGGTCGTGGGGACGACCGAACCAGGGTATATCTGTGTGTATTCTGTGATTGCTATTTTATTGTCCTGACTGTGCCTATAACTGCGTGGGATTGTTTATGGGTTGCACGAATATTTTTATTAGCCTATTCACCCCCCCTCTAGGCTACGATCCAGATCCAACAGAAAATTGAAAACTTAAATCATCAAAATATCAAATGTAAATTCACTTATTGAAGAAATGAATTTACTCTCCAATATCAACATTTATAGCTATTTTAATGCATGGAAAACAATTCTATGTTTTCATACAACTAAAGCTATTGAATCAAAATAAATCGTCGAGCGACGAAATCAATATCACAGACATACATAAAATGTGCACAAAGGAATGATCCATCAGAAGAGTGGTGCACATCATAGAATATCAAATGACACAAAATCGATCGAAAATGAACATAAAGTAAAAGCACATCAAAACTAAGTGAAGTGTGCGATGAGAAGTGACAATGTGATAAAAGTAATACGAAAATTATCATTATAACTTTTAAAAACATGTCATGCCAAAAATAGATATGAATTTCAAAGCATTTATGGCATTCACAATTCTATCATGCTAGGAGAAACAAAATGATACCAATGTAAAGAAATAGATTTTAACCAAGCATGCATTCAACCCTCATGGATACCAAATGTAATATCATACTTACAACATTAAGCTCCCCCTACATTGGTGCATTACCTAAGCACCATCAACTCCGTTTGAATGAAAATCTTCGCAAATCGAGGAGTTGGTAGGGTTGGTATCCCACGGTGGATTGAACCTAGAAAACTTCATTTTGGTATCCAAAACCCCTTTTGGATCCAATGGGTTAGACAACAAATTTGAAATACGACATTAAAATAATTGTAACACATGAGTTAATGTAATCAAAATCAATTTTATAAACAAATGCCTTGGTACCCATAACATGATCATAAGCTCATGGTACCAAGCATTGAAGGGTTAAAGGAACTAACCCTTCGGAAACCAAGTCCAAGAGGAACTTGACTTCCCAACATAATCATCATTCAGAATAACATCATTAATATATGATTTCACATAGACATTCATAGCATCATCGCTAGTGTTCTTGGGACCCCAAATAGTGTACATTTTGGGAATCCTCTTCCTAGTGGTTGCATGCACAAAAAGTTGATTTCTATGTGGTGCATGTGGCCTAGGAGCATGAGATCTAGCAATAGCATTATGATGAGCATGAGATCCATGATGTGGTGTAGCATTCATACGTGGATAAGCATGAGGTGTGTATGCATGAGGTGTGTATGCATGAGGATGATTATGAGAGTAGGCATGCACATGTGGATGAGATGTTTGAACATAAGCATTATGATGTGCATGAGCATGATTACGTGCATGTGAGTGTCTCATATGAGTGTTAGCATGTGCTCGTGGGTGCGGAGCATAAAAATCATTATTAGCATGCACCGGTGGAGTAGGATGTGTGTTCCTACGTGGCATAGCATGAGAGTACAAAAATGCATGACCCCTCTTTGGAGGTCTACCCAAAGTGGGTTTCTTTCCAATCGGGGGTGTGCACGAAGTGGAAGCACTATTGGTAGGAGAACTACCAATGGGGTGTTTATTCCCACTCGTCGAGGCATCGGATGTCGGCCTAACAAAGGTGGTAGGCGATTTGGATGAGTCTCCCATCTTATACCCCAAGCCAATGTGGTGTTTGGCCGGAAGTAAGTCATTTAGGATATTATCCAAATGGCCCTTACCTCTATTGAAATCATTGATACGGCCTAACGTGCACTCATACTTCTCTTTAAGAGAATGCATCGAAGCATCCAAAGTGGATACTTGCGATGTGAGTGCATAAACACGAGATTTGAGATTCTTATTCTCAAAACTCAAGGTTGAGTTTTGAGACGTCAAATCCGCCATCTTGTGTTCATCCGATTTCTCAAAATGAACATGCTCAAGTTGAGATTTGAGGTTCTTCACCTCATTTCTCAACAAGCCATTATGAGTAAGCAAACTTGCTTTCTCATTGGCGAGTGTCTCAACAATGGTGTCATTGTTGGTGATGGTAGACTTAGGAGAGGTTTGGAGGCTAACAAGTTCATCTTTGGTCTTATTATATCTATCTACTAATTTAGTAAATTTAGACCAAATTTCTTGGTTTGCTAACCTCATTTCATCAATAGTAGGTTCTCCGCTTTCATCCTCGCTACCATCCTCGCTTTCATCCTCGCTATCATCGAAGGAGGACTTTCGATCTTTTGCCTCATTAGCCATGAAGCAAAGTTTTGCTTTCTCCACTCTTCCATCATCCGACTCTCCACTTGAGGAATCCTCTTCGGAGTCGGTGAATGTGCCAACAAGTCCTTTCTTGTACTTTCTTGACTTGTCGTACTTCGATGCTTTCCCCTTCTCCTTGTGTTTGTAGAGAGGACAATCCGGTTTGATGTGTCCTGGCTTGTTGCATTTATAACACACGGGAGTAGAAGTATTAGTCGAACTAACTTTAGATTTATTCAAAGATATACCTTCTCGGAGGAATCGATCGAACTTCCTTGCCATACGGGCAATGGATTCCATGTCCAATTCGTCTTCCGATTCTTCATCATCGGTAGATGGAGCGGCCTTGAAGGCAATCGCCTTTTTCTTTGGCTCATCTTGCTTCAAGTACGCTTTCATCTTTTCCTTCATTCGGATCTTACTATCCTTGCGTACCTCGTAAGACAACAAGGTACCCATTAGTTGTACGACGGTATATTTATTCATGTCATTACCTTCCTCGATGGCGAAGGTACGCTTTTCCCAACATGATGGAAGACCGTCGATAATCTTCGCGACTTTCTCCTTTTGGGTATAGACCTTCCCAAGAGCTTCCAAGTCGTTTGATATATCCACGAAGCGAGCGTAATATTCCTTCATGGTTTCGCCCTGCTCCATATGAAACAACTCAAATTTTTTATTAGCAACGACGAGTTTAGAATCTTTTACCGTACTCGATCCTTCGTGCAAAATAAGGAGTTGGTTCCATATTTGATATGCACTCTTACATGTGCATATCTTGTTGAAGTCCTCGGGCTCCAACGCACAATTCAAGGCATTCATTGCCTTGGCATTGGCTACTTCCGCGGCGACCTCCGCGAGAGTCCACTTCGCAAAATCTTCTTCGGAAGGCTCGACATACTCCGTCATGGTGGCTCTCCATAGTGAAGCGCTCCGGAGGAAAATTTGCATCCGGCATTTCCAGTACCCATAGTTGGTACCGTTGAAGTGTGGAGGCCTGACTGAGGATAGTCCTTCCATAACTGAAGAAGCTCCATCGCGGTTCTTGAAGACGTTGTAGTCGTTGTTCGTCATAGCTTTGAACTTTGGCTATGTGTAGCTTTGAACCTTGGCTCTGATACCAATTGTAGTGCCCTAGGAAGCCACTGCACATGTACTAGAGGGGGGGTGAATAGTACTTTTAAATAATAAGGAGTGTTATTCCTAATTATCGTGCAATTAACAAACAACGATGCGGAATAACTACAATCAAGAAATAATGCAAACGCAAACACAATGGTTTAATGGGTTCGGATCCACCCAAGTCTCCCCGACTTGTTCCCGGTGATCCTACGTCCCAACCACCCGGATCCCCTCCGGATACTTGAGTTAGAAACCCTAACTCAAGATTTCCAATATGAACACTTGCGAAAATCTCACAAGCGCAATCGACCTACAATCGATGACAGTGACTCCCACAACCCGGGATCACGCAAAACCTCTCACAACCGAGAGTATACAATTCAAATATAACTGAAATGAAATGCTTACCAACAAAATACCTATGCCTTGAGATTTCTTACCAAATTAGGGCAAAGAGGATTTTGATGGAGGAAGAGTCACCAAACCCTAGCTTCAAGAAGATGACCAGCAATGGAAGCCTAGGGATGAGATGGATGACCTAGAAACAAGCCCTTGGCTTGGAAGGCTCACAACCAATGAATCTCTCTTGAGGAATGAGAGTGAGAGAGAGATTCTTGAGAATGGGAGAGCTTGAAGATGAGAGTTGAAAGCTTCTCTTTGAATCAATAGAACTCTGGAAATAGCAGCTTTGGATCCTATGAAATAACCCCTCCAGGTATTTAAAGGATCAAGGGAAAAGAGAGAGAGAAACGTCACTTTCAAATCTCAAACGGCTCTAATCTGAAGCAGACTAGTCGGTCAAAG
>CM061135.1:117418537-117443515 GCA_030789695.1 Scilla litardierei | reverse complement strand
GGGACGACGATTCCAGATTCCAAAGCTAGCACGTGCGACGACGGGCTACGACGTGCGACGAAGTCGTACGCGGCAAGTCGTCAAAGAGAACACACCTAGGTGGGGCCCACAGTAGTCCTAGGGACCTTTGGGGGACCCACAATACCTCTGGAGAACTTGGGGGGCCCACGGAGGCAAGTGGTGCGACGGATGCGGGGTTGCGACGAATGACTCTCGGTCGTACAGCCTCGGTGCGGGGAGATCTCTCGGTCGCTGCGGGGGAACGGGGCTGTGCGGCGCTTGGGGGTGTGCAGCAGTGCAGGTGCGGGGGCCTCCTTCGGTCAGATCGGTAGGGAGGGTCGGTCGTGCGCTTGGATGCGAGCGGCTGCGACGTTGCAACGTTGCAGCGTTGCAAACATCGGTCGGTGCGGGCGGCTCGATCGGTCAGGCGCTGTGCGGAGCGGGGCGACAAGGCGGGGTCGATGTGGAGCGCTGTGCGGAGCGGGGATGCGAGGCGGATGCGAGCGGGTGCGGGCCAAGCCCTTGGTCAGACCGAGGGAACGGAGCGGGGCGGTGCGCTGCGATGCGAGCGGCGATGGATGCGGGGGCGGCTAGCGGTCGGAGCGGGGAAAATTGGTTGGTTTTCTCGGTCAGAGCGGTGGCTGAACGTCGCAACGTTGCGGCGAATCATCGCAACGTCCAATTTGGGTTTTGGAAGAGGCTAGGGCTAATTTCTTGCGAAAATAGGTCTTCCTAGGGGTTGCTTATATAGTATAGATGGGTTGACTTGGTCTAGGGCTAAATCTAATAGGATTAGAAGTTTAAAATAATTTAAAATTTGAAATTCAACTTCTCCAACTCACCCAAGGATTTGACTTGGTCCAAATGAGCTGGAAATTGGCTCAAAAATTCTTTAAAACGTTTAAAACTCAAATAAATTTTATTTGGTCGAAAATAATTTAAAAATTAATTATTAAAAATATTTTAAAGCTTGCTAAAAATGTAAAAGTGGTCAAATGAACTCCAAAAATTATAAAATAAATATCGGGGTGATCGGGGTGATGAAAGTGAGCTAACTAAGAAGACGGATCTCAATTTCGACGTCGGACGACGAAACCAAAAATAGAAACGTCTCCCGTCAAAAGTGAAAATCGCCACGTCTCATCGAATAAGATTAAATTGTGGGAAAACGACTCGGGAAACGTCGTTCCAAAATAGTGCCACTATTTAATACTCTCAGAGACATTCACAACGGCATATCACACGAAAGTGTTCACGAACAAACAAAGTCTAAAACAAACACGTGCACGGTCAAAAGCACGTGCACGAACAACGTACCACGAAAAGTGGTCGTTACATCCTCCCCACCTTAGAATAAAGTCCGTCCTCGGACTTTCTAATATAGCTAAGCGCTCTAGTAACTACCCCAATCAAGTCATATTATAATTCAACCAGGTATAGTCATTACAAGTGCTTATATATGCACTAGTTAGTCAAACATTAATACTACCAACACGTAGATATATTTATATATATTCACGTACGTTATACATTTATACCCATTATAGCCAGTCAATTTCATACATGTATTTCAATCATATATATAAGCATACATTCCTTATATCACTACTACTTACCTAAACACAAAACAATATTTCAGATACTCATATAGGATAGTCTCACACTTGGCAAATACAATCATTGCTCTACCTATAGGTAGCTACCTATGCACAAACATCAAGGGTATACTACCCTCTAATATTTCCTAGTATTCATCCAACACCAAACACATCAACACATGCAGTCACACCATACCATTATTAAATCAAATTCACTATATCTAATATACATTCACTATAGTTTCACAATATATATATAGTCATTCAATGCATTCAAATATTTCACCATACATTCGCATTACGTACGGTCCTATTACTGTATTTACAACACGCCACCTATACCATAGTCATTAATACCTATAACTAAGCACATACTTACCCGTGCATGGTGCACACCCATACACGCTAACTTTTCATTCACGTATACTAATCATATCATTATATAACTACCACACCTACACACCTAGTTTTAGCTAGTACACATACGTTCACGCATGCAAGTCCTTAATATATAACTATACCACAAGACCAACCCTATAACTATATACTGGTATAGCGACCCACAATCATGTGCGTAACACAACTAGGCACAAACACTCCTATCACTATACATACATCAAACATCGCTATATTCAAACTTCAGACATACATCCAAAATACTTAGAGTATACACACTCAAGCTTGAGTGAGACTCAATACACATATCAGAATATTCTATATACGTAACACGACATTTATACCTATACCGATACCACTCAAATATATATATATATATATATATATATATATATATATATGTCTACCAATACAACCGTATACATACCATAAGTCATTCACACCTAATATTTAGTCAGGTAATACTCACATAGTTAAATCAATTTATATACAATAATAATAATAATACAGACATCAGCACACGTATAATTATAATACACTCCCTAATACATGCATACGTATTCATCGTATAGTCACACACATGTAACATATATATTCACACCATAGCCCACTACCTATAATTAGTACACTAACACATCTATACATACTTAATTAAGATGTGCAATAGTCGTGTATACCTCACGGTATGCACGCATGCAACATCCCGTAAAAGCAAGCAATACCAATCAAAATTATAATCCTACTACCATATGTATATCACCTATATACTCATGCATCAAAACATAACTGCTTACTCCTAAGCACAATACAAATCTACCTACGAGCACATACTTATACGTACTACTATATGGGTCACTCGAAAGGCCTACTTACTCAACTATACTTACACCCATTATTATCACACCTAGCATACACATGGCTTTACCAATCATTTTATTTCAACCATTACAAGTATCTCTAACTACATACACAACTTAGATATTTCAACGCTAACTTTTATATACACAGGCATCCTTAGTATGGTATAGCTAACCACACACAAATCTATAAATACTAACACACAAACAACTTCATAATATCACGAATATCTCCGAGTATATATATATATATACCACACAATAGGCAAGCATCGATATACTATGGGGGGTATACTCATTTAAGCTCACGTACGTGCACTACAACACCTCACAAGGTCCAAGGGCCTACTAACAATTAAGGGTTGACACAGACATTGACGGACCCTAAGGCCTAAGCAATAAAGAGAGGTCGAGAGCGTGACGAGGGAAGGATCGATAAGCACGAGTTCAGATAGGACGAATACAAGGAGACAGCTTGGTTAGACGAAACATTGACTCAATGGTGATGTTTAGGTTGAAGGAAAAGGAGATGTAGTGATGCTTAAATAGGATACATGAAAGGGAAATAGGGTGAATAGCATAAGCTAAAATACGTGGGTTTTGAAAACTGTAGTACTTCAAAAATTGAAATCCTCGACTGAAAAGAAATATTTGGAGGTCGTTAAACTGGGTCGTTCAAAATAAATTTGAGTCGAATATTCATAATAAGAGAAAATGGTCTATTGGTTTTTAAAAATCATTATAAAAGGAAGTAAAATCATTTACACGAATATTAAAGACGTGGTTTAGAAAATTCATACGTCAGTAATTTAATATAATGTTGTCAAAAGTTTTGGAAAGTCAAGAATGAAATCAAGTATCGGAAGAATTTAAACTCATGTTAAATGCTTTCAAAACTTTTAGGCTATGGAAAATTTAAAATAATCAACATTGAAACTACTTTTTAGAGAACCAAGGTTTGCCAAAAAAATGAGAAACTGGTTTACATAAGGTTCTTAATAAACGAGCACAACAAGCCTGGTACGGATATAAAAATAATTGAAAGTATGTATGGTGCTCGGGAAAATAATAATAATGACTTAGTATAAGAATTATCAAGATCAAGCCTTTAAAATCAAATCACGGAGGGTCTAAATCAGGAAGTGGTTATGAAAGTAGTAATTTTGCAAAAAAAATCTGAAGTGGCGAAAACGACGAGCAAAGACCAGCTTGCTGAAAGCTGGAATTCCATGTGTCTTGAAAAACATATGAATGGCATAAATTAGGCGGGAAAATTACAAGTTGAATAAAAGTACGATTCAGAATAAAATTAATATATGAAGGGACGACACATTTGCATAAGTACGAAAAACATAGGCTAGGAAAATACTATAAGCTAGTATTCAAAAATTCCGACAAACGTTTTAAAAATTTAAATCAATGAAGGAGCATGAAGTATAAGTATATTAAAATCTTGGACAAAGTTAAACTTAGTGGAAGAGAATACTTTCAGAAGGTTCAAGTTTTGCAATGGCGATGTTTGTAAATTGACGACGACCGTCATGAGGCGATCTTGTGAATCGAGGCAAGGAAATTGGTCAGGTGATCAAAGCATACATACGCCTAGGATATGAATCAGGAAAGTCTACGGAAACTCCTACGGTCGACCAACTAAAGATTAAGAACTAAGCGCTAAGACTTTCTAAGGAGCTAGACGGTAAAGAAATGCGTTCAGCTTGGTCCGAAATCGATGAACCTAGGCGAACGACTAAAGGGAATTCTAGAACTCTAATATGATCAGAGGTAGACATGAACCACTAAGGTGACTCCTGCGACGATTAAATCAATTGCTGACAGGGGGTCTAACTAACAATCAGAGGCCTCTAACTAGCAAACACAGGCGTCTAACTAAGTCTTCTTACTCCTAGTGACATAGGAAAACGACTAGACTCAGGGCTTATGACTCGGATGTTGCAATTTATTTAATGGACATTCCGTTATTATCGTTGTTTCGTTAACTCTCAATTGCAAGACTGGACCTGCATGGGCCACCAACAAAACCTGTCACGCCCCGCATCCCAAAAATATGGAGGCGAAGCGTGAGAAGGTCCGCTCAGACTTGAAGCTACTAAGCTGCAAGTCCGATAAGCGTCAATCAAATTTAAACTGCAGGTCCTTGCAACGCGAAACGAAACAAAGATAATAATAATGAAAAGAGACAAAGAAGAAATCTCAGAATATCCATAATAATAAATCTCAACATCGCAGAAAAGCCACCAGGCTAAAATAAAAGAGAGTCTAAAGGCCCAAACATGGCCAACAAAAGTACAACGTACAAAACAACGGTGCTACGCACCGACAACTAACAGAAAACCTAAAACAAAAGAAAGCTCAGCAAAGTCACCAAGAAAGTTCACTGGCATCCACAAAACTCCTCCTAGGCAGACATGGACTCAGGCTCAGCGTCAGCAAACACCACGTACTCAGCAACGGTCTCTGGTTCAGGGTCTAACATGTGACACCCAAAAGAGCAAGGGGCACATGTCAGCAAGTCTACAAGAGACTTGTGCAAGGAAACTGAAAGTACAAGTAAAAGCAACCTAAAAGTTCTAGCATGATGCAATGACATGGCAGTTAAAGTAATGAGTGCAGCAAGTAAGGTAAAGTAAAGTGAAGTACGAGCATGGCATGACATTCACAAGACAAGTACAAGACAAGAAAAGTAAGCACCTCGTGCACAGAGTTCACGCCTTACAGCTGAAGAGGCTGTACGAGCACACTTCTACGCTGAGTGGTCGCTCAACCCTACCCCTCCACGTGTATCGAGCCAGGGCCTTACCCCCGAACGGGAATGCTCGCTTCTGGATCACGAGCCAGGAAGTGTTTTTAACAAGTATGGCGTAGGGGTGCACCTAGCCCGAGACAAGCAAGTACAAGTATGTAGCGTGTGCTACGAATGCAACATTCAATGCATGGATGACATGACATGGCAAGTAGTAAAGCGTACAGGTAAGGAAAGTAAACGTGACAGTTTAGTATGCATGAACAACAAGTTTAAAGAGTTGGATCTAGCTTCGTTGTCAAGCTAGGTCATTTAGGTGACGGATCTAGTTTCGTTGTCAAACTAGATCAAGTAGGCGTCTAGCCAGCTATCATTTCACTGACTAGTCTCTTTTACGCTGAAAGCAAGGAAGTGGCCTAAAAACATGGCCCTACACAAGAGTTGGCAAGTTTCACTTGCCTGCAAGTATCACGTCTGAGCAACACCGTTCAACGAGTCCAAAACACAATAATCCTACGTGCACAAGTCCACCAGCCTACATCCGTTTTATTAATCTTGATTAGTGAATACTAAAACATTTAAAATACTTTAAAAATACTGATTTTAGTCTTGATTAGCATGCAATTGGGTTGGGGGTCCTAGGGGTGCAAAACGTTACCTCAACACGACGCGAAAGCTACACCGGCGTTGGGTAGCGACGCCGGGGGTTGGAATAAAAGATCGCGCTCCAAGTCCAGATTCCAATTAGATTCCTCGCTGGAAATTTCAGAGCAATCAACCGGGACGACGATTCCAGATTCCAAAGCTAGCACGTGCGACGACGGGCTACGACGTGCGACGAAGTCGTACGCGGCAAGTCGTCAAAGAGAACACACCTAGGTGGGGCCCACAGTAGTCCTAGGGACCTTTGGGGGACCCACAATACCTCTGGAGAACTTAGGGGGCCCACGGAGGCAAGTGGTGCGACGGATGCGGGGTTGCGACGAATGACTCTCGGTCGTACAGCCTCGGTGCGGGGAGATCTCTCGGTCGCTGCAGGGGAACGGGGCTGTGCGGCGCTTGGGGGTGTGCAGCAGTGCGGGTGCGGGGGCCTCCTTCGGTCAGATCGGTAGGGAGGGTCGGTCGTGCGCTTGGATGCGAGCGGCTGCGACGTTGCAACGTTGCAGCGTTGCAAACGTCGGTCGGTGCGGGCGGCCCGATCGGTCAGGCGCTGTGCGGAGCGGGGCGACAAGGCGGGGTCGATGCGGAGCGCTGTGCGGAGCGGGGATGCGAAGCGGATGCGAGCGGGTGCGGGCCAAGCCCTTGGTCAGACCGAGGGAACGGAGCGGGGCGGTGCGCTGCGATGCGAGCGGCGATGGATGCGGGGGCGGCTAGCGGTCGGAGCGGGGAAAATTGGTTCGTTTTCTCGGTCAGAGCGGTGGCTGAACGTCGCAACGTTGCGGCGAATCGTCGCAACGTCCAATTTGGGTTTTGGAAGAGGCTAGGGCTAATTTCTTGCGAAAATAGGTCTTCCTAGGGGTTGCTTATATAGTATAGATGGGTTGACTTGGTCTAGGGCTAAATCTAATAGGATTAGAAGTTTAAAATAATTTAAAATTTGAAATTCAACTTCTCCAACTCACCCAAGGATTTGACTTGGTCCAAATGAGCTGGAAATTGGCTCAAAAATTCTTTAAAACGTTTAAAACTCAAATAAATTTTATTTGGTCGAAAATAATTTAAAAATTAATTATTAAAAATATTTTAAAGCTTGCTAAAAATGTAAAAGTGGTCAAATGAACTCCAAAAATTATAAAATAAATATCGGGGTGATCGTGGTGATGAAAGTGAGCTAACTAAGAAGACGGATCTCAATTTCGACGTCGGACGACGAAACCAAAAATAGAAACGTCTCCCGTCAAAAGTGAAAATCGCCACGTCTCATCGAATAAGATTAAATTGTGGGAAAACGACTCGGGAAACGTCGTTCCAAAATAGTGCCACTATTTAATACTCTCAGAGACATTCACAACGGTATATCACACGAAAGTGTTCACGAACAAACAAAGTCTAAAACAAACACGTGCACGGTCAAAAGCACGTGCACGAACAACGTACCACGAAAAGTGGTCGTTACACCATCGGAGCCAAGCACGATGACGACCTCCAAGAGGGCCAATTTACCAAATATGGCGGCATGATGGGAGACCCGTCGGACCCTCTTACGGACGAGGAAAAAGACGACACTGATATCTTCAAGATTAGAGAGCTATACAAGCTCTCTACAGCGAAGCATATGAAGAAAGCTCCATCGGACAACAAATCTTTACCACCGGCCAAGAAAAAGGATGTCAATAGCTCAAGCTTGGGGGACTCATCCCCAACTACCACCCATGATGAAGGGGAGCCGAGGAAAGCCAATGAACATCAACAACTAAATCCAAGTGGGCTTCTCGGCAAGTTTGACGCGCGCATCTCACATGCGCCGAACATCGAGCTTTAAACACGTATCTTAAGGGGTCGAGGTCAAGACCTTAAACGAGCGCTTGTCGGGAGGCAACCTGACGGTTCTATCTTAGTTTTAGTTGAATACCTTTTATTTTTGTTTTAGATCTTTATTAGTGTTTAGAGTCAAGTGTCGAAGAAAAACCTGACAACGTGCAATATTTTTCATTGCAGGAGATGGAGAATAAGGAACCATTTGAATGGAGAACGACCATGGCAAAGGAGAGCACTCCAGAGATGCGCTCAGGCTTCAGGAGAAGGAAGAAACTGACGGGGAGAAGAAAATCAGAAAGTGGAGAAAAAACAGAGAGTTGGAGCTGAAATTAGCAGCCCACTCGACCGAGTGATATTGTCATTTGGCCGAGTGAAGACCCTACTCGGCTGAGTAGGGTACTGATCAGGGAAGATCCGAAAAACCCCGCTCTGTCATTTATATGCCACTCGGCCGAGTGACTTTGTCACTCGACTGAGTGAATCAGACACTTTCAGCACTTGAATAGCTCTGAGTGGCCTTGCCATTCGGCCGAGTGACCATGTCTACTCGCCAGAGTGGGAAGAGCTGCTCAGCCGAGTCGATACTTTCACAAAAAATTTCGAAAATTTTATAAACTGAGCCATTCGGCCGAGTGGACGCGTCACTCGGTCGAATGACTAACCCTATAAATTCGTCAGCTTGCGGTCAAAAATCACAAAATTCCCAAATTTCCCTAGCTTCCGCCCGAGCCTTTCCCAATTCCCCCGAGCACCCCTTCGTTCTCCCGAGCCACACCGACCCTCCGCCCAAGTCGGTGACCCCGCGCCATCGTCCTCACCCTTCGACCGTCGCCGTCGGTGCCCAGTCTGCCACCGGCCATCCTCCATTTCGCCCAATTTCTCCACATTTCACCATTTCGCCATTTCGTAAGCCCTATTCCGCCCTGAATCAAAGTCAAACTCTATAAACATCTATTACTCTTGATTTTACCCCATATATATATTGATATTCATTGCTAATTTGTCAATTTGTGTTTCAGGCTAGCTTGGGGGAGAATCAGGGGCAGATTTGGAGCTTCTCGAAGGAGGCGTTTCTCCGCTCACATCCACCGCTTGCATTCACGTCGTGCTTGGGTACACTCGCTCCTTTTATATTGCACTTCACATTTTTTAGGCATGTCTCACGGCACACATGCCTCCACGGAATAGATCACGCACGCGGGCGCCCACCTCGAAGAGGAAGAGGACCAGCGAGCCTGGCTCCTCCTCCGCTAGAGCGGACTCCCCGCCACCTAGCCCACCACCACCCACACTTCCACCTCCTACCGCACCTATTCCACCTCCACCGGCACAGGCCGTCCCCGCTTTCGACACGATGGGGATCACGTTCAGAGATGACGCACACCGCGTCAGATTTGAGCGGATCTCCCATCATTCGATCGTACCCTCTAGGTTTGCACACATTGCAGATTTTGAACGCCAAGGGGTATTTGAGGGCCTGCTCCAGTTGTATGACAACGTGGGGTGGCATGACTTTCTGTCGGTGTCGGCGGACACCTACATCCAGCCGACACTCGAGGTCCTTAGTTCCATCCGTAGGACTCCTGGGGGATGCTCATTTCACTTGATGGATCGTGAGTACGAGATTACTCTCGATATGATCCAAGCCTACTTCCAGTGGCCCCCCGTCTGGGACCCCGACCACGCTTATAGTCCCACACACACCCCCCACCGTCATTCGACACTCACGCCTTCTGGACACTTATCACGGGATCACCTCTTGCCTTTGACCCTAGCCGGGCCAAGGCCTCCGCTATCCTCCACCCATGCCTTCGCATTGCACAGTGCCTTATGGCGACCACTTTCCTAGCGAGGTATGAGCCGGGGATGATGTCGACGCCTGAGCTTTACATGCTCGACACGATGACTCGAGCGAGGGACTTAGAGGTAGGTGGAGACGTCTTACTCCCCGCAGTTCAGATTGACATAGCCAGTTGGTACTTAGATCACATCATTATCTCTGTCGGCGCCAGGACGCCTATCTGTTGCGATGGTCTGATTACCCTTCTGGCTCCCATGTGCGGAGTAGACCTACCAGCTGGTTTGCTACGACCCCCGGGCCCCACTTCCATTTCCGTTGATGTCATGGCCCGCATGAGGATGTTGCGTCCTCATGGTCAGCACCACTGGGTATGGCTGCACGGTCCTTTTGGCGCAGATTACATGGTTCTCACGAGCCCCGCTCAGACCCATATTGGACCCACAGGAGGGGTGTGGATTCCAGCGATGGACGTCCTCATCCTAGCTGCGTACGTGCTAAAGCCTGAGGGCGCTCAGCAAGATCCCCTCCTTTCACCTCTGGACCCAGAGTCCCTCAGCCTGCACCTGATTTGTCTGCTCCTCCCGACAGCTCTGTCCACACTTCTGTCAGTGTCGAGAGCACACTTGCTGAGTCTACCACCACCACCACCACTGTGCCGTTGACCGTTGATCCTATTTCGTATGTGTGTTTTGAGAGCCCCACCACCATTCTTGAGAGCGGTGAGCCTTCTTTCGTTTTCGCAGCCGAGACACTGTTCACTCTATATTTCTCGACCCCTAGGGAGTCATTTTCTGCAAACTTGACGACCTCCCCAGTCGTCGACGCTTCCGTCTCCGCCGCCGCTGTCTTTTCCTAGAGTGTCGTGACGTCTGTCCCCATTTCTGTGTCAGCGACCTCTCCACCCTTCTCGCCCGTCGTCACTGCTTCAGCTTCTGCTGCTGCTCACACTTCTGAGAGCATTCCTGCGTCTCAGCCTCCCACAGAGGCTGAGCTTCTTTTAGTGAGCACAGCACCACAGCCCTACCCAGTAGTTGCACCAGTTGTCTACAGTAGCCGTGCTAGGTAGCCCTGTTCCCCACCTGTTCGACCCTCTGCCCCTCCTCCCCTAGACACCCTAGTTCAGCACCTGCGTGCTCTAGAGGGGGCCGTTAGTGGGCTTAGAGGAGATTTTTGGGCTCTCTCATCTACCGTTAGCACTGTACAGTCTCGTGTCGCTCTACTCCCTAGTATTCAGGCTAGCTTGAACCAGATTCTTACGCGACTATCACAGCCACCACCTGCCGCTCCCCGTCCCACTTCACATCAGCCACCACCACCACCACCTCCATCACAGGACGGTGCTGGTGCTCCACCACCCGCTTAGGCACACACTTGATGCCTCCCATATTTCTGCCGCTGCCGTGATTGATATCATTTTGTCTGCTGATTTTGCACCCCTCCTCTACACACATTTTGGTCACTTTTTGTTCGTATTTGTCTATATCATCTTGGGAGAGAGGAGGTATTTTTTTTTGGGGGGGGACAGTTATATTGCACCATCTTGATCTCTGCATGCATCATTTGCATATCCATCTCATTTTCTTTTATTTTCATACTTTATCATGCATGCATCCTCACCCACCCCACACATATCATATCTCTCCTTGTGCCACACCTAGCACATTGAGGACACTGTGCAGTTTAGCTTGGGGGAGTGAGTGTCTCACGCACTTTTCATTTTTTTTGTTTTTATTTTCATTTTTTCCACCTTTCTTTATTTTCCACTTGTTTTCACCCGCTTTTTCATTTTTCTCATGCATCACGTTTTCTTATTTTTGTGTGTGCTGCATATGTATAGTAGTCCTTATTTTTCCTTTATATTTATTTCTTTTATCCCTTTTTGCTAGAGATGAATTTTCTGTGATGATTATGACGTGGAATTAGCTTACCTCTATATGCATATTATCTTGTCATGCCATCATTTTTATTTCGGATATCATATGCCATGCTTGCTATGCATTCGAGATAGTAACCTGCACCCTTATTATATGAATGTGAATGAAATTCTACCATTAGCTGAGTCTGATGATTTATATTGTATACTTTTCATAGAAAACACACCAAGCTTCACGCATTGATTGCCTATATTTGGAGTACTGCTTTGTTGTCTGCTATCACTTCTTTTTGCATGAAAATTATACGCTTGACTTTCAGGTTTATTGAATGTATGCCATTTTGATATGACTGGATTAGTTTACTTTCTGAATTCAAACTGAGTAGATTACATTACTCTGCTGAAAGTTGTCATGCACATTCTAAAGAGTGAACTGAGCATTGCATATTTTTCTTTCTCCACATATCTTGAACATCATTTCTATACTTAAAATCATTGGTGAATCTCCCTTTAGCAAATCTTATATTGGCATCTTCCCCTTGCTATAAAGTCCACGCTCCAACACCCCAAAATCAAAAAGAAAAGAATACATGTATATCTCTCTATCTTTTGATTTGAGATCCTTATTGTATATATGATTATAAAAAAAGAGAAAAAAAGAGAGAAAAGGAAAAGAGAATAAAAAAGAAGTTCATATATGATCCCATTTCTTTCTTTCTTCCTTCCCTCTTTTATTTTTATTTTTCATGGAGCTTCAAAAATGGGGAAAGGTCTTATTGTTTTATTTGACGCCACACGCTATAGATAAGCTTGGGGAGATGATCCAATAAGATGTGCGAGAGTGACTACTTGTCTGTGCATGACGACCTAAGCTATGTAATTTTCTATACTCAGGGAGATTTCTAAAAGTATTACGAAGTCCATGAATTGAAATTTGGCATACATCTCATGAATACCATTACTTTCTATTCTTATTGCTCCATATTGTGTGATACCTATTATACTCCAAATAGAAATCGATCGATTGAAAAGTGTGCGATCTATGATTATGTATATTACTTTAGACGCCTCAGATGATGCTAATTCTAGAATTATTTCATGTTTCATATTGTTTTGATATTCTTGGTTTCTATATCGAATGCATTTATATATGATCATGATATCGAGATAAAAATCTTTGGCATGTTTTTATTCGTCGTATGCTATTTGAGTAAGCAGCTCCACGTCCTGAGAAAATGATCTAGCACCTCCCTCTTCGTTTTCTTTTCTATCTTATTTTTCCTTTTTCCTTATTTTTTCCCGCCGGGTTTGCCTTTTTACTCATCTTCCTCGAGGACGAGTTAAGCTTAGGGGATTTTGATCGCTCCTTATTTTACACCTTTTTTCTACATGTTTTCATGTCATTTTGATCACCCATATTGCGTTTTTCAAGACTATTCGACGATATCGCGTTGCTTTTCACTATTTCTTGTTTTTGTCGTATTTCAGGAGATATGGAGCGATCTGGAGCGAAAATGAGATCAAGGGACTTTCACGCGCACCGGAGCATCGCCCACGGCCTTATTGAGGAGCTAGCAGTGCTAGAGGATGAGCGAAAGAGGAAGAAGTTCGATAGAATCGACGAGGAGGCGAGGAGGATAATAAAAGACCCCAGAAACAGCTCACTCGGCCGACCAGGGAGTTCACTAGGCCGAGTGATGGAGTGCGTTTGGCCGAGTGAAACGGATACAGATTGTCGATTTTCAAAGTTCACTCGGCCGACCAAGAAAACCCACTCGACCGAATGGAGAAGCCCACTCGCCTGAGTGTGACATTGATCTTCTACCAAAAATTAGCCGACTTACTGTAAATTTGAGAAGACCCACTCGACCGAGCAAGAAAGCTCACTCGGCCGAGTGAAGAAGACCACTCGCCCGAGTGTGACAGGGTGACAGACCCCCGAAACCCCCAGATTCTCTATTTTTTATTGGGTCCGTCACTCGGCCGAGTAACATGTTCCACTCGGCCGAGTGATGCATTCCGACTGTGTCACGAATTAGGGGTTTTGGCTGCGCCAGGGGCAAATCTGTCAGGAATTTCTGGACGATTTTGACTTGTATTTAAGGCTAGTTTTATTCCTAGTTTTAGGAGAGACTTGAGATTATTTTTTGACGGCTATTCTTATTGTAATTCTCAGCTGGAGATCATAGACGAGCAATTTGGTTTGTTCTTTCTAATTAAAATTCTTGTTTTTATGAATTGTTCTCTCTTAATTATGAATTGTGCTATGATCTTATTCTTTATTTCTGAGATTTCTATGATGAATTGTGAGTAGTTCCGCTGTTCTAGGGCATGAGGATGAACCCTATGGATTTGATCTTGGAATTGTAATGAATGAATTGAATTGTTGCTAGGATTGATGAACGGTTAGGTCGTGATTGATATATTACGAATAGCTAGGAATTTCCATCGATTGGGGTTTGCACGAGATTGGATTCCAATTGATGGAAAGGTCTAGATATTCCAATTGATGGAAAGGCCTAGCTAGCAATGCAAGTTTCAGCTTGGGGGGAGTCACACTTCGTGCGTCATTTGTGTCTTTTTCTTCGTTTTTGAGTCGTTTTCATCGTGTTTATCTTTTTTCTTCTTCTCTTTTAATCTCTTTCTCTTAGAGATGACCCCATATGATGAATTGCCACAAAATCACACACACACACACACCTATCATGGCTTCGATAATCACTTTCACTAACCCTAGGAAGCCGAGTCCTCTTGCATTTCATGCTTCGTGGGTCCACTTAGCTTTTATGTGAGTCGTGTGTCGTGACTAGCTTATTGTGTGCTTCCACTTTGTGATTTTGATTTATATACCTGTCATAGGAATGACCCCTAGATTATCATGCTTCGATTTGAATATGCGGTATTTGCTTCCCCTGTCTGCTTCTATATGCATGAATATACATATATCGTATGCTTCATTTCGCATGTGTCGGGATTCCACAATTAGGACTAGGATAACCCATTTAGCCTATGCTCTGATTAGCGAAAAAAATTCTCCTTTGCCCAAGTGTTTAGAATCCGATTTCTTTTTTATTTTACTTCGTGCAAAACCCTCGTCGTGTACCGTTCTCCCACTTGGGAGAGTACACACTTGTATATACCCCAAAATCCAAAAATAAAAAAAAAAGAGAAAAGAAAGAAAAACAATATGTATAGCCAAAAACCCCCAAAAATACAAATATCCAAAACCCAAAAAAATTCCAGTGTGAATATTTTCCCACCTACCGAAAATAAAGGGAAGGCGAGAGTTTGCACCGAGTGTTCTACTCCACATCATCTCAACCTCCATCGTTTTCGAAAACACTTGGAATAGGGACTTTCTAGCTATTATCTAGGCGATAGTGTGGTGATTTTCTAGTCCCTAGCTGTGGAGTTCCTGACACATGATACGCTTCGATTCTTACTCTTCTCATGTATGCTTGAGCTATATATTCACCGCTTATTTCAAATCGAATCGATATTTGGGTCTTTTCTTGGATTAGTGTATAGGGAGCTTATTGCACATTGTAGATAGTGACACCGTCTGCTAGCACACGACCACACTCACTCGCACTTCACCGCGTGGGCCCACGACACTTGTTTGAACTCGTTTTCCTTGGTTTAGTGTGGTGATTTGTCGTTTGCTTGCTTGGTGTGGCGTTTTCGATTTTGTTGGCCCTGAAGGGCGATTTAGGATTCCGATTTCTCTTTCTATCTATTTTCTCCCTCTGAGCTCCTACTCTCACTCGTCTTCCTCGAGGACGAGGAAGGGTTCAGCTTGGGGAATTTTGACGTGTGTGTATATTTTATATATTCACGCGCGTCTTCTTTGTGTTTTTCCGTTATTTTTCACCGTCTCGTTTCCATTTTATCGTGTTTTCTAGTTTCTTTCACTTCTTCATGTTTTTGTGTATTTGCAGGAGTTTGCCAGCGTAGGGAACACATAACGAAGATATCATGAGTCCCCGGAGCAACGAGAGGAGTCATGCGCGATCCAGGGGGTCAACCGACCAAGATTGCCACTTTTCAGCCCCCACCCGATCGGTTGGACACAGCCAACCGATCGGGTGATGCACACGTGTCCGACCCAGACTGAAGCTGAAGCAAAGTGCAAGGTCAACAGACTGGTTCGTTGACCGGTTCATCCCAAAAGAGATCTCGGGAAATTGGAGCTAAATTTCAACCGATCGGGTGAACTTCACCCGATCGGTTCATCTGTAGCCGATTCTTCCAACAGACAACCCAAAGAGCTCAACCGACGTCCGCTGACCGTGCCAAATCGACGCAAGTCTCTGTTCTTTTGGGCGTATTTCCAACCGATCGGTTGATTTATCAACCGATCGATTCAACTGATGACCACAAGATCCAAACAACGAGCCGCTTGCGCCAACCGATTGGGTCACGTGAGCGGGTGAAGTTTCTGAAGACCGCAGCCAAAGAACGTAGCAGCTCACCCGATCGGTTGATTCTTCAACCGATCGGGTGACGCGGATTTCTATATATAGTTGCCTTAGGTTTCAGAAACGAGGGCTGTTGTATTTTTTCCTATTTTTCTCTATTGGTGACGGCTGGAATTTTATTGTATTCTGTAAGTGTTCTGATCTTTATGAAACATTGATATTATCTTAATAGCATTACTACTAATTCATTTCAATTGCCTGATTATGATTTTAACGGTCGATTTTCATTTAGATTGCTTTTTAGCCATAATGTGTGAGTAGTTCCCAAATCTGGGATTTTGGTGGAAACCCCTTCGTGGGTTCTCCCTAATGCGTCCATAGGACTAGGAAATCGATAGGAAATATGAATTTATTGGTTACACGGGGTGTTTCATTGTCATCGGCGGGAAAAAGACCGCCTTTGACCGTTGGGCCAAAGGGGAATAAACTTGGCGGTTGACTCCCTAGCCATAGCTCACGCCCTTAGCGTAGACATCAAATCCTAGCGCGTGGGAACGGCAGGATGAGATGTTGGGAGTCATTGTTGCGAGCTTAGTGCTCCCGAAGTCGGTCAGTGTTAATGGACATGGGAATGCCCACCGACCGAAACCGGGTAGTCCGGCGTATCATCCTGGGCACCGACCAGAATATTGGGCCCATGGGACGCTGGTATCACTCTTAGAGGCAACGTCTCACCACTAAACCCTAATCCCGATCGTATTCCTATCCGCCGGTCGTAATAGTGAGAACACATGATAGGGTGGAAACCGAAGTCCAAGGTTTCCTTTTATATTGTTTAACCTCGTATCTACAATTTGTGACAAACCATCTATCGATTCGGGCTAGCTCACCCATAAGGTGAACCGGTTACTTTTTGACACAAGCACAACCACGCCTCCCTGCGTTCGACCCCCACGCCACACAACAACACCATGCGCTTGCGGTATAAATATTTAAATCTGGTATCCCCAATCCCATTGCACATTGCATGCTCACGACCGTGGGACGTCAAGCTCTATGGCGCCGTTGCAGGGGAGGTAACGTGCTTGTTATTTTAGGATCCAATGAACCCTTGAGTCTAGCTCATATCGCTATCTCGCGATAATTTTCGCATCCTACTTTTTCATCTTTATTTTCTAATTTTTATTTTCTATTTTTATCTATTTCTATCCCACACGTGCTTCACGGATGTTTGTTGCTTTTCATGCGCAGGAACACAAGGAGTCTTGACGACTTGATTCCTGTTGATCTGGAGATAAATGCCACACTGAGGCGTCTAAACGCAGAGATGCGAAGAAAAGAAGAGTCTGAAGCCATGGGGGAGAATACCCCACCGCATAAGTCCCTGCTGGAGTACTCGATGCCATCCATCGGGTCCACCACCTCCATCCGACCTCCTGCTATTACGGCACAGAGCTTCGAGCTTAAGCCGTCTTTAGTGACGTGGATCCAGCATGATCAATTCTCTGGGGCACCCATGGAAAGCCCTAACGAACATCTGGACTCCTTCTTAGAGAAGTGTGACACCTTCCGGATTAATGATGTCACAACTGAAGCAATTCGACTGAAGCTATTCCCCTTCTCTCTGCGGGATAAGGCCAAGTAGTGGCTTAGGGGGAAAGGACCCGAACACCTTCAACACTTGGGAGAAGCTCTCGAACGCGTTCTTGACTAAGTTCTTTCCTCCGGGGAAGACCATGAAGCTGAGGAGTGAGATCCCCTCCTTCTCCCAAGCCAGCCATGAGTCCCTGCACGAAGCTTGGACACGATATAAAGAGATGCAGCGGAGATGCCCTCATCACGAGCTTCCAAAGTGGTAGATTATAAATCTGTTCTATAACAGGCTGAGGGATGACTTGAAGTCTTCGATGTACGCCGCGGCTGGGGGGGGGGGGGGTCCTTCATGTCGAGAAGTGAAGAAGATGCAGCCAACATATTAGAAAACATGGCATCGAACAATGAGCGGTGGTGTGATGAGCGTGCCACACCCAGATCTGGAGGAATTCATAGAGTCGAGGACGTCGACAAGTTGTCTAGCAAATTTGATTTGCTATCGACCCAGATCTCAGCGCTCATGGTAGGAGCTGGTGGTGCCGGCACCCAACAAGTATCGGCGGTGGAAGCGGAAGTCCTGGGAGACTTCGAGGGTGGTGACATTTCACCACCGGTGGATCAAGCTAGTGCGCTTTTCTTCAACCCTACGGGTAATGCACCATATCCACCGAGGACTAGCTCGAATCCGGTTTATTCTCCAAATAACCGAAACCACCCCAATTTGAGCTACCGGGCACCGTATCAGCAGCAGCAACAACAAGTATATCAGCAGCCCATGCAGCAGCAGCCACAAGTATTTCAGCTGCCTAGGCAACAACAGCAACAGTATCAGCAGCAGCAGCAGTATCCCCCCAGGAACCAGCAGCCCATTCAGCAGCAACAGCCATATGGCCAGTAGCGGGCTATCTCCCTGGTTGAGTCCCTCTTGACTCAGTACATTACTAACCAGGAGAAGATCAATTTGAAGCTGGAGATGGGGCAGATGGCTCTCACTGACCAAGCAACCCAGCTGGGGTTACAGGTCGCGAACCTTCAAAGGTCGCAAAACCAATTGCCGCCACAACCGGAAGTTAACCCGAGGGGCACGAACCAGACTTTGGCACTGACGCATGATCATGCGAATGTTTCCGCTATCGTCTTGAGAAGCAGGACACAAATTCCTACAAGAGTACCTGCCAAGGAACCTGAAGCACCGTTGGTCGTAGAGCGACCAATTGAAAAAGCTAATGACAACGGCGCTTCGTCACCAAAGACTATAACTCCGGAGGGAGTCCCTGAAGAGAAGAAGAAGAAGGACGAGGAAGGGAGCCTCAAAGTATTTAAGCCCGTTGTGCCTTTTCCACAACGACTTACCCGAGCTAAGATCGATGAAAAATACGGCACGTTCTTCGCTATGGTAAAGGATTTGAGCTTGCAGATCCCGTTCCTCGAAGCCATTGAGACAATTCCCTCCTACGCAAAATTTTTAAAGGACTTGGGGACGAAAGGTCCAGAAAGGAAAAGGCCGTTCTAACGGCAGAATGCAGCGCTCTCATTCAGAGAGCGAATCCGCCCAAGCTAAAAGATCCGGGAAGCTTCTCCATTCCTTGTTCAATTGGGGAAGTGAAGCTTGACGTCCCCCGCGTTTGCGTGCATGCAAGTGTGCAATGTATAATTAGGGGGCGTGAGATTTAAATATTTGTAACCGCAAGCGCACGGTGTCGTTGCGTGGCTTGGGGTGGAACTCAGGGAGGCGTGGTAATGCTTGTGTCAAGAAGGACCAAATCCACCCCATGGGCGAGCTAGCCCGAATCGGATAATGGGTTGTCACAGTAAATGGAATGTAAGGGATAAGCAATATAAAGGGAAAACCTGGGACTTTGGTTTCCACCCTATCGTGCGATTCTCGCCGATACGGCCTACGGGTAGGATAACGATCGGAATTAGGGTCTACTGGTGAGACGTTACCTCTAAAAGTGATACCAGCATCCCATGGGCCCGATATTCCGGTCGGTGCCCAGGATGATACGCTGGACTTCCCGGGTTCGGTCAGTGGGCACTCCCGTGTCCATTAACACTGACCGACTCTGGGAGCACTAAGCTCGCAACGATAACTCCCAACGCCTCATCCTGCCGCTCCCGCGCGCTAGGATTTGGCGTCTACGCTAAGGGCGTGAGCTATGGCTAGGGAGTCAACCGCCAAGTTTATTCCCCCTTGGCCCAACGGTCAAAGGCGGTCTTTTTCCCGCCGATGACAATGAAACACCCCGCGTAACCGGTAGATTCCTAATCCCTATCGATTTCCTAGTCCTATGGACGCATCGGGGAGAGCCCACGAAGGGGTTTCCACCAAAATCCCAGATTTGGGAACTACTCACACATATTTAGTAAAAAGTAATCTAAATAGAAATCGACCGTTAGAAACATGATCGGGCTATTGAAAAGCAGTAAGAGCAATGCTAATAACACTATATTAAAGTTTAACAAAGATAGGAAAACTTACAAATATCTGAAAAATTACAGCCGTCAAGAGAGAGAAAAACAGCAAAAAATAACAACTCCCGTTTCTGGAAAACCTAGGGGGTCATATATATAGAATACGATATCACCCGATCCGGTGAACAGTCACCCGATCGGGTGACCTGCTTCATTTCTTCGGCAGCTCAGAATAGGACTTCACTCGGTCCCACGGCACGGTCGGTTGAGGCTTGAAGCTGATCGGTTGGATCTTCGTGCCGTCGGGTGAACCGGTCGATTGATCTCTCCGTGTCTTGGCTTTGGAGAATCGGCTACAGGTGAACCGATCGGGTGAAGGTCACCCGATCGGTTGGCATTCAGCATCAGAATTCCAAAGAGTTGGGGGCGTTTGAACCGGTCTCTGAACCGACCGGGTGACTTCTTGGCTGCTCCAACTTGTGTCCGGGTGTTGTACGCGTGCATCACCCGATCGGTTGGAAGTGACCAACCGGTCGGGTGAGGGGCTGAAAGATGCGATCTTCGTCGTTTGACCCCCTAGATCACACGTGACTCCTCCTGTTGCTCCGGGGACTCATGATATCGTCGTTTTATGTCCCCTACGCCGGTAAACTCCCGCAAAATACAAAAAACACAGAAAAGTGAAAGAAAACAAGAAAACACGAGAAAACGAATACAAGACGGCAGAAAATAACGGAAAAACACGGAAGAAAACGTGCACAAATATATGAATTATAAACACACGTCAAAATCCCCCAAGCTGAACTCTTCCTTGTCCTCAAGGAAGACGAGTGAGAGTAGGAGCTCGGAGGGAGAAAATAGAGAGAAAGAGAGAAAAAGAGAACTCTATATCCTAGATCTCCCGTCAGGGCCAACAAAATCAAAAACGACACACCAAGCAAGAAAACGCCAAATCACATCACTAAACCCAGGAATACGAGTCTAGACAAGTGCCGTGGGCCCACGCGGTGAAGCGCGAGTGAGTGTGGTCGTGTGATAGCAGTGGGTGTCACTATCTACGATGTGCAATAGAGCTCAATATACACAAATCAAAGAATTGACCCAAATATCGATTCGATTCGAATTAAGCGGTGAATATATAGCTCAAGCATGCATGAGAATAGAGCGAGAATCGAAACATATCATGCGTCAGGGACTCCACAACTAGGGTTAAGGAAATCACCACACAATAGCCTAGATAAATAGCTAAAAAGTTCCTAAGCCAAGTGTTTTCGAAAACAATGGGGGTTGAGATGATGTGGAGTAGAACATTCGGTGCAAACTCTCGCCTTCCCTTTATTAACAGCAAGTAGGAAAAATATTCACACGGGAATTTTTTTGGGTTTTGGATATATGTATTTTTTTGGCTTTTTGGCTATACAATTTTTTTCTTTTCTTTTTTTTGTGGGTTTTTCTTGGGGTTTTTTTGGCTATACACATATGTACTCTCCCAAGTGGGAGAACGGTACACGACGAGGGGATTTGCACCAAGTAAAACAAAAAAGAAATCGGAATCTAAACACTTGGGCAAATGAAACTATTCTCGCTAATTAGAGCATGGGCTAAATGGGTTATCCTAGTCATTAATTGTGGAATCCCGACACATGCGAAATGAAGCATACTATATATATATAGCATGTAGAAGAAGCAGACAGTAGAAACAAATACCGCATAATCAAATCGAAGCATGATAATCTAGGGGGTCATTCCTGGACAGGTATATAAAGTAAAATCACAAAGTAGAAGCACACCAAACAGCTAGGCACGACGCACGACTCACAAAAAGCTAAGTGGATCCACGATGCATGAAATGCAAGAGGACTCGATATCCTAGGGCTAGTGAATGTGATTATCGATGCCATGCTAGGTGTGTGTGATTTTATGGCAATTCATTATAGGGTTCATCTCTAGGAGAAAGAGATAAAAAGAAGAAAAGAAAAAGAAAAAGAAAAAGATGGAGAAAAACGGCTCAAATAACGAAGAAAAAGAGACAAAAGACGCACAGAGTGTGACTCCCCCAAGCTGAAACTTGCATTGCCCTCAATGCAATAGAATTAAATACGGGAGGGCAACGAATGGGGGGGGGATACGCATAGACACAAAAACACACGAAAGACAAGAAAATCATACAAACGAAACTGAAAATAAGAAATAAAAATAAAAAGCACACCACATGACATATAAACAGAAAAGAAAATAAAATAAAAAAGGAAAATCACACGACACGACAAATAAATAAACACACAAAGAAAAATAAAACACGACAACACACCCAAAAAATTTGACTTCCCCCAAGCTAGACGAGACAGTGCTAGCGATAAGATTTGATCGTGAATAAGCAGAGATACGCAAGGGGGAGGTCAATCGGAGTCGCTAGCGGTAGAATGGTAAGGAGACGGCGAAGAAGGTGGTGAATAATGGTGGAAGGAGTCCTCCAAGGACGAAGGAGAGGGTGTGTGAATAGGAGAAGGAGGAGCAACAGGCAAGACTACCGGAGGATCGGGATACATCGGTGGATCGTGGTGAATGATGGTGGGACGGGGTGGACCAACACACGGGTGCCAATCGGGAGGATCCAAGGGTGGGAAGTGAACGAGTGAAGCGTACCAAGGATCTGGGTAGAACTCCCAGGGTAGGTGTGTAAGTCGTAAGGGGAAACGCTCCGGAGATGAGGGTGGGAGGATGGCAAAAGGAGTGTAGGCAGGATTATAGAGGTAGGCTGCACGATCCTCCCCAAAAGGAGTAAGCATACTGATAGAGATCAAGTAATCACGATCGATACGGCTACGTCCCGGGACAATAGGGAGGTCAGATGGCATCCTCAAGACAACTGACAATAAGAGTGACCATCACCCCACAGCAGATAGAGCCGGAAGCTGCGCGGCTAACGGATAGGATCTCGTGGATGATCCAATGAGCGGTGTTTAAGGGTAAAGGGATGTTGCCATGAATCCGATCATGTGACATGGCATAGAGAAAGAGCAACTCATCCCTAGACACTGTGGATACATCTACGCGAGCGAAAATGGTGTTGGCAAGGAAGCAATAGGCGAAACGGTAGCATGGGTGTATGATGTAGGAGGCGAGGGCTACCGCAGGAAAGGTGGTATAACGGGTGAATCTTTGCCAAGCGCCATCGGCCCGAAAGCGAGAAAAGATGTCAGATCGATCAAGAGTTGAGCATTCAACATGGCGATCGGGGTGAGGAAAGTATAGAATGTCATTAAGCGTGTTGAAGCTCATGGAAAAATCACAATTGAAGGCTCGGAAGGTGAAACCATGATCAGACACTTCAAGAGAACTGAGGAACTCAAGTGTGAGATTCCTGTGTGTATTGGCGTGAGTCCACAGAAGATAATCGCAACCTATGAAGCGAAAAAGTGCACAGACCCCCTAAATAGTCCAAGAGATTGTAGGGTAGGGAAGTCGGCGAAAAGAGTAGGTCGCATTGGGCGATGAAGGAGGGCTTGCAAGCGATCGGATTGCTCTTCGGACGAAGGGTTTATGCCGAGGAAAGATGTGGAGAAGGGACCGTAAAGGGGATGTCTGCATGACGACGAGGCTTTTTCCTTTCCCTTCCCGGACATGGTGACGGCGAGGGGAAAGATGATGGAGCGGATAAAGTGTGCAAACACAAATTCAAGACATTACATAAAATGAAATAAATGTGAAGAGTGGAAAGAGGTTACCCATCGACGTTGTAAGATCAAGCACCCGAAAGACCCCACGCAATATAAGGAAGCAATTTGGGAAGCCGCCGCTCGCTGATCCGACACGAATCGAAATTTTCGAAAATTTGGGGGTTAGGGTTAGGGTTTGGATGTTTGATGAGAGAATGTTGTTGATGGCGAGGTGGCGAGGGTGGGGGAGTATGGAAATGAGTGGGGTGAAGATCTAGGGGCAGTGGGGTGGATGGAGGAGGTCGATTCGACAGTTGGAGGGAGAGAGATCACGTGAAGGGAAGTTTGGGGGTCGGGTGGACGAAATCGTGCGACAGGGGTATTTATAGGGGCGAAAGCGAATCGATCGGGTGAGGATTCACCCGATCGGGTGGATAAGTCTCGAAAATTTCCCGTCGGCCAATAGCTACAGGTGAACCGATCGGGTGAGTTTTCACCCGATCGGTTGACCGCTTCTCAATTCTTCCCGCGAGTCTGTAACTTTTCACCCGGTCAGCCACACGACAGCGGCTTCACTCAATCGATCGGTTGGTATATCCCCTAAATTTCCCGAGAGTTCGGCCCTTCTCGCACGGTCTGCCACCCGGTCACGCGATGCTTCACCCGACCGGTTCGCAAGGAGAGCAGATACGACCATTGTCTGATACGTCTCCCCCGATTGGTTGAGTAGTCACCCGATCGGGTGAGGGCTTGTTTCCTGCAGAAATTCACGATTGGCCTAAGTTTCTCGACGGATGATCTCGCGGCTGAATTTAATTATTAAAATAGATGAAATAAAGTTAAAAATGAGTCTAAAAACAATGGTGAGAGTGTAGAACATGGGTTGCCTCCCATGAAGCGCTTTTGTTTAACGTCGTTTGCTCGACGCCTCATATGGTGGTCAATTAGGGTCCGGAGGGTTTGAGGAAGAGTCATCGGTCGCTGAGAATCTGACCGGAGAGAATTCTGGTTCTCCTACCATATAGTGTTTTAGGCACTGCCCGTTGACTTTGAATGGCTCATCCCTTCCCATTATCTCAATAGCCCCATGCGGGAATACCTTGGTGACGCGGAAAGGTCTTGACCACCT
>CM061135.1:117394041-117418037 GCA_030789695.1 Scilla litardierei | reverse complement strand
AGTAAATGTACTGTATTTTGAAGATGAAGGATCTTCAAGATCTCATCTTCACATTGACTAGTACGCGGATCATAATGAGACAAAGTCTTTGTGTCCTTAGAAGTGGTCTCAGAAGCTTCTGGCTTCTTAGACTGTGTGCCTAGAAAAAACATTTTCATCAAATTCACAGTCATCAAGACGTGCCTTAAATGCGTCACCCGTCAGGGGTTCAAGATATCTAATTATAGAGGGTGAATCATACCTTATATAGATACCCAAACGATGGTATGGACCCATTTTGGTCCTTTGAGGTGGTGCAATGGGGACGTAGATTGCACAATCAAACACTCTCAAACGAGAGATATTCGGAGGTGCACCATACACTATGTCACACCCCGCTACCCCAAATAGGGAGGATCGGTGTGACAAGCCGCAGTATTAGGGATACCCAGCGCTAATGTGTATACTAAATGTCTTGCAGGCCACTGCAAGCGCTGAGGAAACACAGGTAGTAAAGTACGAACTGAAAAAAAAACAGAACAGTACAGCTCCAACAACAGAAAGAAAGTACAAGGTACTACAACACAGGCAGCAAAGTAAAGTACTGTATAGAACACCCAGATGTCACAGAGTACCATAACTATGCAACTAGTACCGTACACGTCCACTGTACAACCCCAAACAACAAAAGCTCCCACAAAAGTACAACTCAACCCTACGGGGTACAAAGGGAACATGGGTACAAAACACCGCTATCATCCCACACCCACCCTAAGCTACACCACAAACCCACACTAACTACAGACTCTACGGACCCTGATGAGACGAGCTGCCCTCCGGGGTCTCCACTCCCAGACCCGCCGCCTGAGAACCAGTACATGTACCTGTGGGGGGAAGGGACATGTCACAGTGTGCCCAGTAGGAACTCCACAACTCTACTACTCTAATCATAGTGCACAACAAAAGAAGCACAACAAGAAAAAGGCATCACATTCCAGGGTTACTATGTTTTTTGTCTTTATAGGTTAGTTTTCATGCATGAATTCGAAACCTCAGTAACGGGTCAGACATCGGGGACTGGACCTCACCTGGTAAGGTGAGTGGAATGATACGACTTCTCGAGACAAGCTCTTACGAAAGAAGTCGTTCACCAACACAACCAACTCAACCACAACCGCACCAACTCCCCGCCGCTGAGGGTTCGTCAGGAGTGGCCCATAACTCAGCAGTCCATCCCCGCATGCTCACTCGTTACCTTAGTTTCCCCCAACCACTCATAGGGCACTCACCCACTTCGAGTGGAACGAGACAACCCTAGGTTATCTTTTAGCTAATCATTAACAACGGGTATGAAGCATGTAAAATGAGATCCAAATGCATTCTTTTCATCGGGATGTTCACAACAACTTGCATGCTCCATAAGCCATGAACATAAACATCCATTTCCAAACTTGCAACATAAAATAGCATACCCATAGACAACACTTATTACCGATGAATCCACATTAGCGATATGTTCAGAAGTAAACCAAAACAATAGTCTAGTCATTAGCAAACAATGCAATTTGCTGAACTTTTGCCAACAGTCACAAACATCAATGGTTATAAGCCATTTTTAGTGAGAATTTAACAAAACTTACTGAAATAAAAATTGTTGATATGGCAGTTGTGAGTTCACATATAAAATTTCATGCAAAACTATGAAGTATATGATTTATGGTGAATTGTTCTGTGAAAGCTGCCAGTTCTGTTTTTCAGACAGATTACAGGGTCTGTCTTGGTTGCTGATTTTGGGCCTATTCCAGTCAGAATTTCAAAAGATAAGCAATCACATGAAGTTGGAGAAAAACTTGTTAACCTTCCAACGAGACTAAGAACATACAATTCCCGTATGTGTGCAGGTAATTAGCTTCGTTTTTCTAAACTGTGTACAGGTTGACAAAATTACAGACAGGTTGTAAGGTTATGTTTAATAAAACACCTTCTACACATTTCTACCCTTTTCTTCTCACTTCTACACTCTCCCAAAATATCTCCCCTCCATTTGTTTTCATGTTAAGGGGGTTGGCTGAAATTTAGAGCAAGAGCAAAAAAACAACAACAAAGAAAGAAGAGAAAGAAAAGAGAGAAGAGAAAAGAGGAGAAGAAGAAGAGGAGGAGGAGGGATCAATCTAGGAAGAGACCCCCTTTGAGCCATTGATCTCTCTTGGAACCCTAAAGAGGTAGGATTCTTTACAACCCACTCTCTAATTGTAGATGAAGGAAGAGCTTTGCATCTTTTTTATCATGGCCCTCCAATTTATTACAAGTTTGCCATTACAAATATCTCACTTCTCTTTTTGCACAAAAACCCATTGACTTAGTGAAATTTGCCTTTAAGCCCACTTTTTGCAATGTGTAGGGTTTTCTGGGACCCTTAGGGCACAAAAACTCTATGTCCGTCTTAAGTCGGACGGAACATAGATAGAAATAGCAGCGGAAAATAATCATGTAATTCTAATTAACATTTAACCCTAAGGTCCAAGACCCTAATCCAAGATCTATGCCGACTTGGGATGGGTCTGACCATCCCAAGAAGGATCTAGCCTACTGCGATTAAATTAAACTAATGCTAATAAACACATACCCGGAATCCCAACCCTGGGGCATGTGAGATGTTCCGCACCGTCTTCCGAGCCGCTCCCGTCCCACGCCGAGCCGCTCCTCGAACCGCTCCCGAACCGCTCCTCGAACCGCTCCGCATCCCGAGGCGATCAATCCCGTGTCGCCGAGCCAACCACGCGCTGAAGAAAGTTTCACGCGAGTGAAACCTCCGCCTAGATTTCGGATCTGAATCCGAACTCCTTTGCGGCTTTGCCAGAGCCCTCAGGAGCAAGGCAGAAATTTATAGGGAGAGGAGAAATATTAATTTAGCTTAGATCTGAGCGTGCTCCAACATTTACGAGAGCCGCTCAGATCTAGAGCTTGGGACGAGTTTTGAGGAGGAGAGCAGACCCCTATTTATATAGGCGGCTGACTGCTCCTCCTTCTCAAAATCCGATGTGGGACTAATAATTGGGTTAATTAAAATCAAGTTAGTTTGCACTTCACAAAGTGCAAACTTCCGTGAATTTTAACTCACTCACCGTTGAGCTTCATGATTGATACAACCTATCAATCTGAAGGGTGTTCAACGGTGAACGCATAGGAAAAAACCGTTCGTCAATCGGAGTTCGTTTGACCCTCCAATTGATTGTCCAAAGATCAGCCCAAGGCTAGTTTTTCGCAAAAACTGAGCCGTCAAATAATTCTGCACAGTAAAGGTTCAAAACCCTAGGACTGGGGCCCACAGGTGGGCCCCACGCGTTCAGCGCGCACAGAAAACTGCCTGGGCAAAGCCCAGGCTGCGCCTGGGCTTGCCCAGGCGCTGGGCGTAGCCCGCCTGGGCAAGCCCAGGCCCGCGCCTGGGCTTTGCCCAGGCGCTGGGCAAAGCCCAGGCCCCAGGCGCCTGGGCCAAGCCCAGGCCCGCGCCTGGGCTTTGCCCAGGCGCTGGGCAAGCCTAGGGCCGCCTGGGCCAAGCCCAGGCCTGTGCCTGGGTTTGCTCAGGCCTTGGCTTCTGTTGGGCCTGGCCAGCAGTCCAGACCTAGTCTGGCCTGATCTTGTCCTTTGGGCTGTTTTGGGCATAACTTTGGTATTTGGTGTCCGATTTGGACGCCGTTCGAACCTGGGTTTAGACCGGGACATTCCCGTCTTACCCGTGAACTTTTCCTTGCGTTTATATAATTAAATATTGTCTTAAACTATTTAAAACACATTTAATCTCTTTTGCATCAAATGCAAAATAGTCCATATCTAAGCTTAAATTATCATTTGCATCAAATACAAATGATCCGAGGGCATATTCCTCTACATCTCCCACTTGCACTCAGGATCATTTATCCCGAATGCAGGAGATGATTGCAAACATCTTTTGCAATATTTTATCCCTTGCATCAAATGCAAATTATTCTCCCTAACTAATTTCTACCTATTACTAGACGAAGATCGCACTCTGTGTGAGACCCTACAGCCTGACCCTTACAACAGGTTGGGCTCGAAGCCCTATACGGCAGTGACCACGAGCAGTGGTTGCCGTCCCTGCTTCAGGAATCATCATTATGTGGTTGACTCATTGACATGAGTATTGTCGGGACCACCCTGACTGTTTCCGTGATGAATTCCGCAGTTATAGTCTCTTCGTCTAAACTATGTCGTATAGATCAAGTCTAGGGTACGGTCAAACTGTCAACCCCAATAACTTGACTCCGGTTAGTTTCTATCGATCTTTTAGTCAAAAATGTTGGACTTCTTCCAATATACTCTGGCCAGAGTTTTTACTAAAGACCGAACTAACCCTACGACACTAACTCCCATTGACCGGGAGAGACGAATCCTCTCTTGGTCATTACTCTCCTCATACGCTTCAAGTGTCACCCAATCAAAGACCTTTCGACAGGCCTTGCCTCGAAGCTAGGTCATTTGATCTAAGTGGCACCGTTCACGCACAGGTTCGTCAAAATGACCTCAAGTCAAAAGACCAACTAGCCTATCATCACTCAGAGTCATCATTGACAGATTGGTCAATATAACCATATGATAACTCTTGTGGATCGTTCAGTGAACTCATTCTCTAATGAGCACCCGTGTCTCGTCTACGACTTCGCCAAGTCAAGCGATCATGAGATCATCGCCACCGCTAAACGGTGAAGACTAAGACACAATGGTCTATCCGATGTTTCGATATCCTTGTCTCGAAACATCTACGACCACGAACCCTTTTAGACTTATGCTACAGACGGTCAAACATTTCTCCATGATCGAGATACTCATCTCGATACATGTTTGACCTTGCATAAAGTCTCAGGACTTTACCTAAGTTAATATCTAATGTTAACTACATTATAACATAACTTTAGATAAATTATTACCAAACAGCTTACTGTTATTTCGAACAAGATGTTTGTGCTATTCACACATGAAGATAGATAGCCTCGAGGGTATCATCTCTCAACATCTCCCACTTGCACTCAGGCCCATTTATCTCGGTATCTAATACCGTTTTTACACATAAGTTTTCCCGACTTCATGTGGTAGAGCCTTCGTGAGTGGATCTGCTAAAACCGTCTACACTATAGACTTAAGGAGTTTCTATGTTCATATTAGACCAACCATTTGAATCTCATTCAAATAATTCATTTGTTCTGTCGGAATCCATAATATTTTATTTATTTGGATCTTATCCAGTTCATCGTACCTTACGATAATAATCTTAAATTAGTTAATGGTCATAAATGGCTCATATCTATTTCTGATAAAGTATCAAACTCTTTTGATCACTTCATCAAAATATATATGTTCCATCCCTTTGATGCCTCACATGTAATTTACATGCTCCCACTAACCTTGAAAACTATCTGGCTAATTCATATAAGTTGGTCCGTCTAAATCATATTTAGAAAAACGAACTTGTAAGTGAATGCTCCAATTTTCATGGTCAACTTAAGCGTTTACATCGAGTTTGGTCCGAGTAGTTCTGTACACATCTGCTGGTGGAAAAACGGTTTCATTATAATCCGTTTTATAGGAATTAGTATGGAAAAACCGTTCTCGACCAACATGATTGCACTTCACTATATTCCTTTCTGCACCAATCTTTCAACTTAAAGATTTACTTGCAGAAAGTGAGGAAACATTTTCCTTGTGCACGTAAACTAAATTCCAAAATTTATTTACGCACACGGACCTATTCTGATTGCATCAAGTTTTAAATCGGAGTTACTACTCCGAATTTCATCCCGGAAGTTGACTAAGTCATCATCAGTTATGATGTCTAACTCGACTCTTCGTCTCACGACATTCGAGTAATTTTACAACTTCCTAATGATTGATTTTATGAATATCTTATTGATAATGTCCTCATAGAACATTATCAAAACCTAGGCATTACTATCTGGGACTTAACCCAGAGGGAGGACTTAACTCAGAGTCACTGGCTGTGGATCGCACCAAGTCTAACTAAGTGTGATTCATACCTTTTAACACACGGATGTGTTAACAGACTTGACCTGAGAGAAAATCACATTTTCTTTTAATTACGCAAGATTTACTGTAGCTAAGTATTTGACCATTCGATCTAATCGAATCAGTTTAAATACTTTAGTCATTTCGTTCTTTATTTTATCAGACTTGTGTTTCATCAAGAACACGTGTCTTAATAAAATATACGAATAACTTATTTTGGTTAATCTAGACTCGGGTACATCAGTATGTACCAGACTGAGTTCGACAACTCATTCTCCCACTGTCTTACAGATGGGTTTCGGCCATTATATCTAAGAGGATAAGACTCACAAGTGTCCATAGACTTCATAATACGAGAGGTCAGACCCCTCTTTATGTGACTTGTGAAGCTTAGTCTCTCGATACGGCCTAGTCTATTTTTCCATATGTTTGCTACTATCTTGTGTATTTATATATATTAACATTTAATATATATATTATCGTTATACATAAATTACTAACGCAAAACATTGCTTCAGAAGCGAGGTGACGACATTCGTCAAATTGTGTTAGACGTCTTTTGTATAACAATAATTATAAAATCGTGACATCAAAATATGTCACATTTTCATTTCCTCCTACTTATGCCTTTACTAATGATAAATTAAACTATTAAACTCGATTGACTTTCCGGAGTGCCTTCTTCCTTTTCTAAATCACATTTAGATATAAATAGCCCAACATAAATAAATAGCTATGCAAGCATCTTATGTATCCAAACGCCTGAGAGGTGCAATCTTGAGTGTAGCTCAAGAAGTTGCTTGTCTCAAGATCCGGTTGGGATACATAGTCTTGCACCGCTCATGCACTCGTATTCGACTCAAACAGTTTGATCGAATTCTCGAACTTTGCGGATCAAAATTGTTTGTCCATACAACCTTGAGGGTAGCTCGACAAGTTGTAGGGAGAAACATATTTCGAATATCATATATGTTCAAGCTGCCTCATATAGAGACGGGTGACATGTAGCGTGAATTTATTTGTTGGACCCAGAACTTAATGAAATCGTATTTCTTAAGTCTGTTCTTTAGAAGGTCATTTTAATGTCAACGAGAGTATAGTTTAATCCTATCAATTAGAATTTAACTTGATATTCAATTAATCAACCTATTTGACCAATTAACTAATTCCATTAAAAAATTATATTTTGATTCCTTCGGTAAACATAGTCTTGCCCTAGTTTTGGCATATGTTCAAAATTAAATATAGGTAGAATGGCTTTTATCTATCTATATCCTCCCACTATTTTTACGATCGTTTCAAAGCTTAATAACGATTTAATCAAATTAAAATTAATGGGTAAGAGGTCCAATCACCTTGAGCCTAACAACCTTGAGGGTAGCTCAACAAGTTGCTTGACTCTGCGATCGGAAGATGACTCTTCATCGATCATATCAGATATAACCCTCTTAATCGGTTTTACCCCTAGCCATTTGTGATCATGAGGGTGCTCATCCAAATCACAATGTCTAGTCTAGTCGGACCCTTGTTTTCGTGTCTAGCCTGACTTGCTCCAGCACTCGGGGTATTCACGACACGTCGGTTTGGGTCAGGACTTAGACTACATCTAGTCAGACTACATCATTGACTTAACTTACGCCGGCGCTCGGGGTACGAGACAACTGTTTGGGTCAGTCAAGATTTCATCTTATGTATTTAAGGAGTTGGTTTCTACAGGGTTGCCATGTCACAGCTTGAGGGTATCTCAACAACTGTAACACGGGTCCTATAGTAGCTAACCCCTAAAACAAGGAGGGCTACAGCTAATCTTGAAAAATATTATTAACGTATTTGACTTAGATATAGTCCAGGGTGTCATACAATCATGATTCGCGACATTGCGGTCCAACGGAACACAGCCAGGGAATTGACTAAGCCAGGATCACTATCCCTTAAAGGGTGATCCAGAACTCTTAGCCAAGCACATTGACTGGATCATGGTCCATTGAATGAAGCTTGTCATTTTTGTATGTGTGCCATAGACTAAACAGCTTTTATTAACAACTAATTAATCCTATCAACTAGTTGCATCCTTAAATTCAAAATTTTAGGATTTGTTTAATAACTTTTATTAAGACCTTATCAACTATAAGGTTCACGTGCTATCCTAATCGTTATTAGGATTTTAATAAACTTTATTAACAACGCCAAAAGCGAAGTCCTTTAATGAGAATTAATTATAACAATTAGAATTAAGATTCATTAAAAGGACTACCCTAATCATGAATTAGGTCTTAAAGGGTTGTTAAAAGTTTTATTAAAACATAGCATGTCATTAAAATTCAAGTAATAAATTTTAATCATTTCTTAATGGCTAACCTAAAGGGTTGTCTTGTGTTATCAAATAAGGGACAAGATTATGCATAGCCATTAACATAAGATTACACTAATTTTATCGCATAAAATAAAAGTGTACAACTATTTAACAATTTAAATAGAACAATGTCTATCACATAAACAATTTTAGCATGCAAACATAAATTTAACATTTAAATTTAAAATATGATTTTAAAATATTTTATTTTTATCTCATAAAAACTTGTTTTTAAAATCACAAATTTGCATGCTACTTTAAAAAAATTTATCGCATAAAAATTTTAACCTTTAAAATCAGTTTTAAAATATCTCATAAAATTAAAACATCATTTTAAAAACTTTCATGCTTAAAAATTTATCATATAAAATTTTTAGGCACTTTAAACTTATCGCATAAATTTTAAAAGATTTAAAATTAGTTTTAAAAATTATCACATAAATTTTAAAACGTCATTTAAAAAATTTCATATTCAAAAATTTATCACATAGATTTTTAAACATCAAAAACAATTTTAAAATTTATCTCATAACTTTAAAAACATTTTTAAAAGTATTTAAAAGCATTTCATATGTTTAATAAAATCGCAGGCTAGATCGTAACACAGACCATGCTCTGATACCACTGTAGGGTTTTCTGGGACCCTTAGGGCACAAAAACTCTATGCCCGTCCTAAGTCGGACGGAACATAGACAGAAATAGCAGCGGAAAAATAATCATGTTAATCTAATTAACATTTAACCCTAAGGTCCAAGACCCTAATCCAAGATCTATGCCGACTTGGGATGGGTCTGACCATCCCAAGAAGGATCTAGCCTACTGCGATTAAATTAAACTAATGCTAATAAACACATACCCAGAATCTCAACCCTGGGGCAGGCGAGATGTTCCGCACCGTCTTCTGAGCCGCTCCCGTCCCACGCCGAGCCGCTCCTCGAACCGCTCCCCGAACCGCTGCTCGAACCGCTTCGCATCCTGAGGCGATCAATCCTGTGTCGCCGAGCCAACCACACGCTGAAGAAAGTTTCACGCGAGTGAAACCTCCGCCTAGATTTCGGATCTGAATCCGAACTCCTTTGCGGCTTTGCCAGAGCCCTCAGGAGCAAGGCAGAAATTTATAGGGAGAGGAGAAATATTAATTTAGCTTAGATCCGAGCGTGCTCCAACATTTACGAGAGCCGCTCAGATCTAGAGCTTGGGACGAGTTTTGAGGAGGAGAGCAGACCCCTATTTATATAGGCGGCTGACTGCTCCTCCTTCTCAAAATCCGATGTGGGACTAATAATTGGGTTAATTAAAATCAAGTTAGTTTGCACTTCACAAAGTGCAAACTTCCGTGAATTTTAACTCACTCACCATTGAGCTTCATGATTGATATAACCTATCAATCTGAAGGGTGTTCAACGGTGAACGCATAGGAAAAAACCGTTCATCAATCGGAGTTCGTTTGACCCTCCAATTGATTGTCCAAAGATCAACCCAAGGCTAGTTTTTCGCAAAAACTGAGCCGTCAAATAATTCTGCACAGTAAAGGTTCAAAACCTTATGACTGGGGCCCACAGGTGGGCCCCACGCGTTCAGCGCACGCAAAAAACTGCCTGGGCAAAGCCCAGGCCGCGCCTGAGCTTGCCCAGGCGCTGGCCGCAGCCCGCCTGGGCTTGCCCAAGCGGCCTGGGCAAGCCCAGGCCCGCGCCTGGGCTTTGCCCAGGCGCTGGGCAAAGCCCAGGCGGGGCCCAGGCGGCCTGGGCCATGCCCAGGCCCGTGCCTGGGCAAGCCCAGGCCGCGCCTGGGCCAAGCCCAGGCCTGTGCCTGGGTTTGCTCAGGCCTTGGCTTCTGTTAGGCCTGGCCAGCAGTCCAGACCTAGTCTGGCCTGATCTTGTCCTTTGGGATGTTTTGGGCATAACTTTGGTATTTGGTGTCCGATTTGGACGCCGTTCGAACCTGGGTTTAGACCGGGACATTCCCGTCTTACCTGTGAACTTTTCCTTGCGTTTATATTATTAAATATTGTCTTAAACTATTTAAAACACATTTAATCTCTTTTGCATCAAATGCAAAATAGTCCCCATCTAAGCTTAAATTATCATTTGCATCAAATACAAATGATCCGAGGTCATATTCCTCTACACAATGCTACCCCCATTTGGGTACAAATGAGAAATTTAGGGGCAAAATGCAGATTTCTCCATTCCATAGGCTAGCATGCACACATACAAGGAGTCTAGGGTCAATTTAGTATTTGCACACTAGGTTTGTTACACGCTAGCTGCATCGGCAATAAAATATGGCCACCAGAGGGCTGTATTCTGATAAGCGATGCGGTATGCAATACGGCATGGCCGCAAGCATCCACAGGCAACTAAGATTGCATCAGCAATGGACATGCAATCTATTGCAGTCTCTTTATCAGAGATTCTGCTAACACATTCTGGGTGTGTACATGTGCTACTGGATGTTCAACTTCGATGCCAGTTTCTTGGCGATAGTCTTGAAAGATTTGATAAGTGAATTCTCCCGCATTATCAATACGTAGTTTCTTGATATGGTTATCGGAAAATGAGACCACAACTTAATTATTTGTGCCAAAAGCTTTGAAAAAGCAATGTTGCGGGTGGACAAGATGCACACATACGACCATTTTGATGATGCATCTATCAGTACCATAAAGTACTGAAATGGGCCACTTGCGGGGTGAATAAGACTGCAAATATCCCCATGTATTCTCTCCAAGAAGCTAGGAGACTCTAATCCTACTTTCAGTAGGGATGGTCTCGTTATTAGTTTGTTTACCCTTGAAACAAGGCAGACATGGAAAATCACAATTCTAAAGAATCTTCAGGTTCTTCAGATTATGTCCAAAAGATTGGGTGATGATGCGGTGCATCATTGTCGATCTAGGGTGACTATGTCTGTTATGCTAGAGTTCGAATTCTGGCTACGAAGGGCACTTCTGGTGCACAATCAAATTAGCTTCTATAGGTTTAATATGAGTATGATAGAGACCCGACGGGAGACCCTAAAATCGTTCTAAGATAGTTTTTAAACCGTCTTTTTGACGAGTAACATACAGATATTCATCCTCATCTATATCTATAGTTTCTAAGTGATATCTGTTTAAACGAATATCTTTGACACTTAATAGATTCCTATTTGATTTAGGAGAGAAAAGTGCATCTTTTATTATTAGTCTCATGTTATTTGGGAGCAAAATCATTGCTTCACCAGATCCTTCAATTATGTTTGACAGTCCTGAAATAGTGATTACAGGACCATATGAATCATTTAAGCTAATAAAATAGCTTTTTTCGCGAAGGATTGTGTGCGTCGAGACACTGTCCACTAGGCACTCACATTTCATATATAGATAATGAATTCAATACTTTAATAAAAGGAAGACATTCATTATTGAAAAAGTAAAGATTAAGCAAACTACAGATGAAGTACTGATAACAGATAAAGTAAATACACAACAGATAAATATGTCATCAGTCTAGGAGGTCTTCATTCTCGAAGTCATCCATTGTGAACTTGGTTGACGGCTGCTTTTCCACCAGATTTGTTTCAACGGGAGACTTCATGCTCGCCTAATATAGATCTTGGAAGTGTCGTGGAGTACGACAGTTTCTGGACCAATGTCCAGTCATGCCAAATCTGTGGCATTTGTCCTCCTTATTATTCTTAGGAATAGACGTCTGTCCAGTGTTCTTTTTCTTCCACTGGAGCTTCTTCTTTCCCTCATTGTTGTTGCTTTGGGGAGGGTTGTTGTTTTGGAGAGGACCGCTGGCCTGCCTCTTAAGGGCTTTCCCTTTGTTGAATTTCCTCTTATGTTTGTTCTTCTGCTTCTGGAAAAAAACTCTGTGAACCTCATGGAGAGAAGCTGAGCCTGCAGGGCGTAGGTTATGTGTGGCCAGTAGCAAGTCTCTGTTCTGCTCTGCCATGAGAAGGCAGGAGTGCAGGTCAGAGTACTTGGTGAACTCGCGTTCACTGTAATGTTGCATAAGGATTGCATCCATCTCATGGAAAGATGTGTAAGTCTTTTCCAGTATGCGTTCTTCCGTCACTTTTTCACCATACAACTTCAGGCATGAGGTGATATTGTGAAGTGCTGAGTTATACTCAGCAACGGACTTGAAGTCCTGTAGGCGGAGATTTTCCCACTCATAACGTGCACGTGGGAGGATCACATCTTTTAGATGCTTATACCTGTCCTCAAGTGCAGTCCACAACTCTAGTGGATCTTCTACGGTGAGATATTCGGCCTTCAGGGTCTGATCAATATGTCATCTGATATAGATTATGGCTTTCGCCTTATCTACATCAGAGACTATAGGTGTAAAACTTGCCTCAGTAGTGCCTATTGCCGTGGGCACAGGAGTAGAGATTGTGGCCATTAGGCCCTGTGCGCGCAAGTGGAACTTTAGGTCCACATGCCAGCTCAGATAATTCTTTCCAGCCGCATCGAGAACTTTAAAGTCGACGCTCGCTATTTTTGCCATATTATCTATGCATTTAAAATAACATGAATTAATAATAAAGTATATTAAAAATTATTGTAAAATTAATAAATTAGTTGTGTGGATCGGCCAGTCACCATATAATAAAGTCCAAAGTCCATAAGTTACACAGTCCAGAGAATACAAAAGACTAAAATGGAAAAGTACAACTTGGAAACCCATTGGGGTCCCTACAACTTTGCAATTTGGCTTCGGTCATCAAGAAAAGATACTCCGGCTTTGGCTTATACAAATATATCATCACTACAATTTCTCTCAAAAAAATGCGAGGAATATAAAATGGTGACAAACTGGCCGATCCAAAACCACAACGTAATTTATTAAACATCCACGCAATTTATAAATTATGCAACAAACACATGCATAAATATTTGCACAACGTCACATGCAAGTAATTTATATGGAAAAATTAAAATATTTAATAATTACTTGGGGCGCATGGAGATATCATGCACCGTTAGGTTAGATAACTAACGCCAGAGTGATCTCAGGACCTTTCATAATTATTAAACATAAAAATACTAATTAATCCAAATGTAATAATAATGCAAATAGTGATGTTATTGATATTCTATGGACCAAAAACAAAAATCATCCCAAAAAGAATATATTAATGCAACACATCAATTATCGATATTTCAGAATTTTCCAGTAATTTTCTGGTATTTTCTGATATATATCCAGATTTAATTGAATTTTTCTGAGTTAAATTTATATTTAGAACAGAATGATAATATACACCAATTATTAAATAAAAGCCCTTAGGCTTGCTGTGGGCTTTAGGCTTAATAGCCAATATGTATTAGTTTTATTGTTAATAAAGGGGTTAATGGGCTATTGTAAATAGCCCATATGTGAAATGTTGCATTATATATTCTTTACACTAAACCTAGGGTTTAAGATTATATCCAGCCCCTAAAACATGAAATATAGAACTTCATCATTTTCCATATTCTCAATTTCGCTGACAAAAACTGATTCCAATCTACTGCACCAAAATGCAGGAGGGCAGATCCGATATTCTCAATTTCAACATCTCCGTGCCAAGAATCACCGACAAAGACCGATTCTCAATTTCCCCCTCGCCCCCGACAAGAGGGCAGCGTGACGAGAGGAGCCCCCCGACAGGGTGAGGCGAAACAGGAGAGGAGCCCCCCCGAACATGGGGGAGGCTTAGGAGATGAGCCCCCCCCACAGGGGGGAAGGCGCCGGTGGCGAGCCCCCCTCGACAGGGGCGGCGGCACGGAGAGGAGCCCCCCTCGACAGGGCGGCGGCACCGGGGACGAGCCCGACCCCCCTCCGGCGAGGTGGGGGGGTGATGTGGCCGTGGAGGCCCCCCTTCAGGGGGGATTAGGGAATAAGGAATTTTTTGTTTTGTTTTTGTTTTTTATTTTATTTTTTTATTTTGTGATATCTCTAGATAATTAGAACCGTACAAACTGATCAAGTACAACAAAAATCAAAAGGTTTGCTTAAGATTTTTTTCACCTCAATTAACGAGGTGTTTGTACTTGATTTTTAGCAAAAAATGGATAATATATTGCATAATCTATATCTACGGGCCAAGGAATATACCTCTAGATCAATGATCTTGGGAAGAACCAATAAAATCCGTAGATAGAAAAATAAAATCCCTGCTCCTGCAACGCCTTGCAGGTAATCAATCGATCGTCGTCGCAACTTTGCCGCAACAAACACGATTCTTTCACAAGAGGGAAAATAATGTGGGGAAAATGAAATTTTTATGGCTCAAAAAAATTTTCTTCTCAAGAGCGTAATCGTGCTGATAACATGTTTGGAGAGATTAACCATGGCAATAGCCAATGGTCTCCTTTTATTAATTCATCATATGTGGAGGGGAGACCATACGTCTCTAGTAGACCAAAGGTTCACTCCACTACATGTTAGTGGGGTGTTATGGTGGATAAAGAAGGGATGTGAGACCATGAGTCTCCCTCACTAATAACAAATTTAGGATTTTGAACCGACCAACGCGTGGTATGCATTTTTGCCTATTTCTGCATGCAATTATCTGGTCTCAGTCTTGGGTCTTTATGTGTTCTTGAAATTTGTGGACGGTGGTTATTTGTGTGTTACTGAATGATCTTGTCTTTGAACTCTCAAACACAATGTTAAAACATTTGATGTTAGCACACGATTTAGCTTTCCATGGTAGCAATCCATATCAAAATTCAACCCTACATCATCATGTTATAATTGGTTATATAAACTCTTTTGGATCTTCAGCATCTACGTGTATATGGTTATTAATAAGATTCATTATGAAACTTGTATATTAGTCATATCATGTCATGCTACATTTTTCGGGGTGCGCGACAGTTTTACATGCAAGCAGGTCATGTTGGTTACTATAGAAAACAATATAAGCAACAGTAGACATGTACCAATATATTTATACAAATTTTCTCCTTCGGTACAATACAAACAATACAATACAAAAAAAATTCAGAGCTTAACATGCAAACACTAAAATGGTCATTGACCTAATACTCGGAATTCAGCGGCATGTACAACAAACTTGGCTTATTTGTATATTTGAGCTTCCTCACATTCCTGGTGGATACCTAACAGAATTAATAATAATAATAAAACCTCTAGTTTGGAGTGGATTTATAATAATTCAAATATTCAGAATTAAAAACAGGATATACAAAATGACTAAAATGAGACATTAAGAGAGCATGTACAATGACAGTATAACAGAATATTTAAAGTGATAGTATAAACATGGTATGTTAAGTGATAGTATACTAAAGATGTCATGTGTACAATTTTACTTCTAAGTTTTCATTGCTCATGTTCTTGTGAATATAGCAGGTATACCAATCTTAGGTCGTGACTCATATTAAAGAGTATGATCTGCAACCATAAGACCGCCTTGTACCATGAGCGAGCTCACCTAGACCGAGTCCAAAACTCATATATAAAGGGGACCCTGGGCCCATCTGACATAACTGGTCTGGGTCGTAAACAGATACTATGAAGGACCCGGCCGGAACAAAAATTGTGATGGATCCTACCAAATACAGTCCGAAAGTATGGTTCCAATCAATATCATATTTTCTAATATGGGTTACCAAACTTCCTGGTGAGTCTGATATATCAAGTAAAGTGTTCGTTTAAGCTTTATAGTTTCACTGTCAAAGTGAGTGTTGTTCAAGGGTGGCGACTAATTTCATGTTGTCGTCGTTTTCAAATTTACTTGCCATAGTATTGTTGTAGTCGTGTCTAACAAATCATTTATTTGGAAATACTGTTTCTGATACTGTAATGGTTTCCACATATAAACTTGAGAAATGGATTTTAGAGGTGGTTTCAATGGGTCTAAGAGTTGGCATCCGGTGTCATGTCACACCTTGTTCAATGTAGTACTTAGTTCCTGTTAAGGCCAAAAATGACCGAGACAGTTGTCAAGCTGATATGGACCCTTCGTGTGGAGTTGGAGCCTCGTCAGTAGGTTGAATGGGACCCTAGATTGGAAGAAACCAGGGTTGGTTGATGGATGTTGGTTGCGATGCGGTGCTCGATCGACCCTCGAACAGCTTGTACGTCGATCCTTCAAGGTTGGGAAGCAAGCGACCCACGTGGAAGATGGAGACTCGTCGATCTACACCACAAAGACACGTTAGGGGGGGTCAGATTTGGGTCCCGACCCAAATCCCCTCTGATGCTTAAGTTAGTATGGAAACTTAAGGATGAGAGGGAGCTTGGAGCAGTCGAGATCGACCCACGGAGGTTCGTCTTAGATCGATCGTTGCATTCAACCTGGTGACGAGGCTCCAACTCCACACGAAGGGTCCACGTCATCTTGACAACTGTCTCGGTCATTTTTGGCCTTAACAGTTTGGCACAGTCTGCAGGAATTCTCAAGTCGACATCCCAATCAATGAAATACCTCGACCATGTCAACTCGCCCATCAACACTCTCTAGTGATGCCTTGGCACCTCCCAGCATCGGCCTCATCAACATGATAATAGGAGGTCATCCGCATCCAGAGCTGTCAACATCGTTCCAAAGCTCCTACGTCGGAAGGTTGATGACAATATCCTTAGGGCGAAAGTGCCCCAGAGATTCTACACCTCTTATCTCCTTCTCGGATGAAGATCGAGAGGGTGTGGAACCGCCGCACGATGATGCCGTCGTCATCATGGCCACCGTCAATGAGATCTTCGTAAAGAGGTTACTTATTGACACCGGAAGCTCGTGCGATGTACTCTTCTTCACCACGTTGGAGAGAACGAGATTGTCCTCTGCAAAGTTGACGCCTTGTTTGGGGCCCCTAGTGGGATTCACCAGACACTCAGCCCCAATAGCGGGCATCATCACCCTATCGATGACCCTTGGCACGTATCCACGACAATTCACATGCCTGACTAGTTTCATGATGGTGAAGATCAACTCGACGTACAACGGGATCATTGGGAGACCACTACTAAACGTTGTAACGGCCACGTTCTGTCGTTCGTATCTCATACGTACTTCTTTGATGTATTAAATTATGGGTAGACTTGCGTTATGAATTTTTATTATTGTTTCATTGGCTCGAACTCGCAATTGGACCCCGTATTCACGATCCTTTCAATGGCACGATCGTCCCAGTATTTTCCATAAAATTTTTGGGCGACATTGTGTCGAGGGGCAAAGTTGTAATAAATCTAATACATTTTAAAGTATATTACTACCCTCTGTTTAAAATTCTAAATCTAATATTTTTATATATTAATACTTTCGAAATTTAAATCTTAAAATCTAAATTGTTAAAATTAATTGATTTTTTTAAAATTTGTATTATATCCTAACTACACTTTCTCATCCCCTCACCCTGCGGATCCAAATAGATCCATGCAACCAACTTGAAACCAACCCACGTCTGCCTCATCCCCTTCGTGCATGCGATAACCCCTCAACCTTGCATGCGGTAATCAACTGCACCCGCATCCCGCATCCCCCGCAACAAGCCAGTATCACTATCCTTTAAAAGGTGATCCAGCAAACTTAGCCAAGCACATTGACTGGATCATGGTCCATTGAATGAAGGTTTTCATTTTTATATGCGTGCTGTTGAGTATTGGACTCCCCGGATTTGGTTTTGGATGATGAGCAAACATAAATAAATCGTGAACTAACACTTTGTGAGCGCAGTTATGGAGATCGTCGCCAAATTCACGTGAACATCCAAAGCGAAATCTCAAGACTTCTCAAAGCACGTATTCATATGCCTAAAGCTTCGTTGAAGCTTTTGGACCAACTTTGAAGTCATGAAGATTCGATCGAAGCTTTTGAAGACGGTTTGTCTAGATTTATATTTAGTCTTCTAGCCTTGTTCTTTAGAATGTTAAGCCTTGAGTAGGTATTATCATTTAATCTTCATATCGCTCCTATCTTAGAGCTAGGATCTTAGTAGAAGTCCATTCAAACTTTTCTGAAGCATCGCGCTTCGATTCGGGACTTCTTGTACATGTTAGTTGGTTCAAGAAGAAGAACCAACCGACTAGATGGTGATCTAGTCGGTCGGAAAAGCTTCTTGGACCGACTAGTTTGTCTCCCAAATTCTAAGCTCTTTACTGTTCACAGTTAGTCGGTCTTAGTTGACTCACCGACCGACTAATTGGTGAACTAGTCGGTCAGTGATGCTTCTTAGACCGACTAGTTGAGCTTTCCATGTTCATGCCAAGTTACTGTTTATCGTTAGTCGGTCTAAGAACGTTTGGCGACCGACTAGTTGATGATCTAGTCGGTCAACATTTGTTCTTGGACCGACTAAATCAATTTGTATTCAGCCTAATAGTTTTTGACTCTTAGTCGGTCTAAGTTAACTGACCGACCGACTAGTTGAGAAACTAGTCGGTCGAAAAGTCTTCTTGGACCGACTAGTTCTTTAGGTCTGAAATTTCATCTGTTCACTGTTCATCCTTTAGTCGGTTCATGTTGTTTCACCGACCGACTAGTTGATGAACTAGTCGGTCAGTGGTTGTTCTTTGACCGACTAATTGCTCCAGATTTCCAACCGTTGGGAGTTGACCTAGCTCGATTTTGTGGGACCCTATAAATACGAAGCTTGGTCGTTTCTCTCAAGGTGAGAGCTGCTATTGAGAGCCTTATTCAGATTGAAAGAGTTAGAGATTGAAACTCATTTCCAAAGCTCTCTTCCTCACAAGAACTCCAATCTCTCTCTCATTTGAGATCTAGAATCCATCTTGAGAGAACTTTGTTCTTGTTGAGCCATCCAAGCTATTGCTTGAATCAAGTCTCCTACTCATTCCTAGGCACCCATTGCTGCTCATATTGGTGGTGCTAGGTCTTGGTGACTTCTCCTTCCTCAAATCCCTCCTTGCCCTAATTTGGTAAGAATACTCAAGGTATAGGGTTTGTGGTAAGTTGTTGTTTATTTCATATAAACTCATTTATTGCTATTGATTCTCTCGGTTGTGAGAGAAGGTTGTGATCCCGGGTTGTGGGATTCACTATTGCTATTGATTGTATGATTTGATCTTGTGAAGGTTTTTCACAAGGTATTCATAGTGGAAATCTTGGGTTAGGGTTTCTAACCTAAGTATCCGGAGGGGATCCCGGTGTTCTGGGACGTAGGATCACCGGGTAGAAGTCGGGGAGACTTGGGTGGATCCGAACCCATCATATCAATTGTTAGCATTGAATATTTTTTGTTGTCAATTTTAGCTTCCGCATTTGTTGGTAGTAGTTTGCACGATAATTAGGAATTATACTCCTTGTTATTTTTAAAGTAATATTCACCCCCCCTCTAGTACTTGTGCAGTAGCTTTCAGGGCATTACATTTGGTATCAAAGCCAGATACTAAGCTATGTCTGGCAACGACAACAAGACCGTGCGTCCACCTTCGGATTATAGCACCTTCAAGAACCGTGAAGGAGCTTCTTCGGTAATGGAAGGACATTCCTCAACGGGGCCTCCATTCTTCAACGGTACCATCTACAGGTACTGGAAATGCCGGATGGAAACTTTCCTCCGGAGTGCTTCACTATGGAGGACCACAATGAAGGAGTATGTCAAGCCCGCCGAAGAAGATTTCGAGAAATGGACAACCGCAGAGGTCGCCGCGGAGGTAAGCAATGTCAAGGCAATGAACGCCTTGCAATGCGCATTGGAGGCCGAGGACTTCAATAAGATATGCACATGTAATAGTGCATATCAAATTTGGAACTCCCTCCTCATCTTACATGAAGGGACGAGTAGGGTAAGAGACTCTAAACTCGTTGTAGTTAATAAAGATTACGAGATGTTTCATATGCTACAGGGTGAGAAGATGAAGGAGTATTATGCTCGCTTCATCGACATCATAAACGAGTTAGAGGCTCTCGGCAAAACCTACACCCAAAAGGAGAAATGTTCGAAGCTTATCGAAGGACTTCCTTCTAGTTGGGAAAAGCGTACCTTCGCCATCGAGGAAGGTAACGATATGAACAAGTATACCGTAGTTCAATTAATGGGTACTTTAATGTCATACGAGGTACGTAAGGATAGCAAGGTGAAGTTACAAGAGAAGATGAAGTCTTACATGAACCAAGACGTGCCTAAGAAAAAGGCGATTGCGTTCAAGGCGGCTCCATCCACCTCTACCGATGACGAGGACTCGGAAGACGAAATGGACATGGAATCCATTACCCTCATGGCAAAGAAGTTCAATCGCTTCTTCCGAAAAGGTAACTTCAAAGGAAAATCTAAATTTACTTCTACTAACGCCTCTCCTCCTTTGTGCTTTAAATGCAATAAGCCAGGACACATCAAAGCGGATTGTCCACAAAACAAGCAAAAGGAAAAGTGGAAGGCGCCGAAGTACGAAAAATCGAAGAAGTATAAGAAAGGCTACAAGAAAGGATTTGTCGGTTTCACCGATTCCGAAGATGACGCTTCAAGCGTGGAGTCGGATGATGTGAAAGTGGAGCAAGCGCACGTATGTTTCATGGCTAACGAGGAAAATGTTCAAGAACCCGCCTCCGATGATAGCGAGGATGAAAGCGATGAGGTAACTATGGATGCCATTAGACTAGCTAATGAGCAAATATGGAATAGATATGCTAAATTAGTTGAACGATATACTAAGACTAAAGATGAGCTAGTTAGCATCCAAACCTCACCTAAAACTATCATCACCAACAACGACACCGTTGTTGAAGAGTTAAGAAATGAGATTGTTAATCTCAAATCTAAACTTGAACATGTTAGCATCGAGGATTCGGATGAACATAAGATAGCAGATTTGACTTCTCAAATCTCGACTTTGAGTATTGAGAATGAAAATCTCAAGTCTCGTGTTTATGCGCTCACATCACAAGTGTCCACTTTGGGTGCTTCGATGCATTCTCTCACCGAGAAATATGAGTGCACTATAGGCCGAATTAATAAATTCAATAAGGGTAAGGACCATTTGGATAACATCCTAAATGAATTACTTCTGGCCAATCACCACATTGGCTTGGGGTATAAGATGGGGAGTTCATCCAAATCGGCCACTACCTTTGTTAGGCCTACTTCCGATGCCTCACCGAGTGGGAGCAAACACTCTATTGGTAGTTCATCTACCAATGGTGCTTCCACTTCGCACACACCCTCTTTTGGAAAGAAACCCACTTTGGGTGGACCTCCAAACAAGGGTCATGCCTACATGTACACAAATACCATGCCACGTAGGAACACACGTCCTACTCCACCGACTCACTCATATGATGATTTCTATGCTACACATTCACGGGCACGTGCACCACATGTGAGACACCCTCACGCACGTGTTCCCTCACATGCATATGTTCACCCACATCGTCATATGAATAATTATCCATATGCACCATTTCATCATGTTCCTTTTACCTATCCACGACATGCATCACGTAGAAATCAACAAAGCATGCATGCTCCCAATAGGATTAAGGCTCCCAAAATATTCTCAATTTGGAGCCCAAAGGACACAAGTATGGATGAAAAACAAAACTACATGAATGATTATTTTTTGAATGTAGTGGATAATATTAATTATATTGGGAAGTCTAAGTCCAATTGGACTTGGCTTTCAAAGGTCTAACCTTTGAGGACCCAATGACATTGGGTACCATGAAATGATATAATCATCTTTAGGTACTCAAGAAAAACAAACGGAGCAACAAAATTAAATTTGGCTCCAAGGATGGGTGGATACTCGATAGCGGGTGTTCAAAACACATGACGGGCGATGCTCAATTGCTTTCCGGAGTGGTGCCCATTGCTAATGGGAACAGGGTAATCTTTGGAGGCAACGAGAGCGGTACCATCGTCGGTGTTGGTAAAGTGGGTAACAAATCTAAACCCTTAATTAGTGATGTCTATCTTGTTAATGGTTTAAACCACAATCTTATTTCAATAAGCCAACTTTGTGACAAAGGTTACAAAGTTAGCTTTGCGAAAGGATTGTGTCACATTTTTGATAATGTTAATAATGATTTATTATTTTCCGGCACACGCCATAAAGATATTTATATTTTGGATCTTCCTAAGTCATATGAACAATGTCTCGTTGCCAACACAAGTGAACAACACTTATGGCATCGACGCTTTGGTCATGTGAACTTTGGAACACTTTTTAAGCTTTCAAAATTAAATTCCATTAAATGTTTTCCTAAGCTTGTATTTGAAAAGAAAAGTTTTTGTGACTCATGACAATGAGGCAAGCTTCCTAAATCTTCATTTAAACCTAAGAAAAACATTTCTACTAAACGGCCTCTAGAGCTATTACATCTAGATTTATTTGGGTCAACTAGAGTTGCTTCTTTAGGAAATGCTAGATATGGGCTTGTCATCGTAGATGATTTTTCGAGATTTACATGGGTATTTTTCTTATGTAATAAAAATGAAGCTTTTGAAAACTTCACAACATTTGTGAAGAAAGTACAAAATCTCATCGGAACCACCATTGTCACTATTCGTAGTGATCATGGAGGTGAATTTGAGAATGAGTCTTTCTCAAATTTTTGTGATGATCTTGGAATTACACACACGTTTTCCTTCCCTCGTGCACCCCCTCAAAATGGTGTTGTTGAGAGAAAGAATAGAACGCTTGTGGAGTGTGCTCGCACAATGCTCGATGATAGCCAACTTGGCCATCAATTTTGGGCGGAAGCGGTACACACCGCTTGCTATGTGTTTAATAGAATACTTTTGAGGCCCGGCACCAAACAAACTTGTTATGAATTGTTGTTTGGTAGATTACCTCAAGTTAAACATTTTCGTGTTTTTGGTGCGAAATGTTTTATTAAAAACACTTATGAAAATTTGGACAAGTTTGATCCGAGATCGGATGAGGGGATATTTGTTGGGTATTCCTCACGTAGCAAAGCCTACCGGATATACAACAAAAGATCCTCGACGATCGAGGAATCACTACATGTCTCTTTTAATGAAAATTTTATTCCTTCTAGAATTTCAAATGATGATGATTCAATGGATGTTTTATGTGATTCTATTGATAATTCTAAGTCTATTGATTCTATTGATACTAACCCGACTAATGAGGTTGTTGAGAATATTCCTAGTGATCAGGAAATTCCCAAATGGCTTCATATATATATATACATCGTTGTTCTCCTTTACTTCGTTGTGCACATTTTATATTCGTTTTAATGTCTATGATGTTCGATTTCGTCGCTCGACGATAATGACTTGGTTAAAAAGAATTTATTTCTATGAATACATAGAATTGTTTTCCATGCACTAATTTAACCAAAATGTTAAGATTGGAGAGCACGTTCATTTACTCAATAAGTGAATTATATTTGGTATTTTGATGATTTCATTTTTCGCTTTTGGATAATGGTCAATTTGGCACACCTTGATTTTCTTCATGTATTTTTTTTGGTGTCTTTTGGACCATCGTCGTATTCTTCGACTCCCAATGTTGGATTTTCTTTAGCCTTGTTGTTGTCGTTGTATGCCCCCCACTCTTTTTGGATAATGCCAAAGGGGGAGAGATAGTAATAATGACAAGGGCAAAATGAAAATTTAACTCTATTGTCCATGAATCTAATTTATTATGTTAGATTCAGGGGGAGTGAAGATATAAAAATGGATTACGATCCTAAATTT